>JASPKZ010005709.1:857500-1457500 GCA_030220185.1 Diploptera punctata
TTAGAGAGCTTGGTTCATGAAAACCGGCCTTAGAGTCTACAAAAAAAAATGTTCCATCTATCTCTTCCTATGCCGTCTCAACAATATTTTTTTACAATTTTCTTGGTAATTTAACATTTCTTTAGGATTCCTGGATCAGGACATATGCTCCAAAGGTTGACGAAGGATGTAATCTATTAATGACATCTCGAGGATGTCATAATTACTTCCATAATACTATGTAAAACTTTTAGCACTTGCAAATCCGTTCCCTTCTTATCAATTAGATCGTTTATTCAGTCATCATCATCATCATCATCATCCATGCAAGTATTAGGTCATGTGGCCTGTTACGGTCTCAAAGAGGAATTATCCATCCAGCGCTTTTTTGGACGTGCCAGCGATTTTTTGCCTTGTGTGCAGTAACGAAGCATAGATTTTAGAATTCTATGAGACGGCATTCGTTGAAGATGGACTTTCCAGTTGTTCTGGTAGTTTAGTATATGATGGAGAATGGATTCTACACCCAACTCTTCCACATTTCCTCATTTCTTTGTATAGTCTGCTGTATGATGCATAAATCGCATCACATTTACTGTTATTACTAAAATTACTAAAAATCTCTTATAATAAAATAAAATGTCTTGAATATTAAAAAAATACATCTTGTTTATATTTTAAAACAAATTAACAGAATAAGAATTTTTAAAAAAGTGAAGGTTGCATGGATAGAACCAAGTAACTCAGTTTTTTTTTGTAAAATGAAATATGAGGTGTCATTAGATTCTCCGTGGAAAGCACTATCATTTAGAAGTGTGAAACAGTAAAATATACAATTTAGTCTTGAATTTATTTACTTCCAAAGTTCGGTATACAGTGAGGAAGTATGTACAGATGTATGGAGAATTAGAATGAACCAGGAATTGAAAGAATTATATAGGAATTTAGATCTGGTAGCAGGTATTAGAAGAAAGAGAATGGAATGGGTAGGACATGTGTTGCGGATGGAGCAAGAAAGATGTGCAAGGAAGATTTTAGAAGGGAAACCGGAAGGAAGAAGAAAGGGTGGAAGACAGAAACTAAGATGGTTAGATAAGGTTGAGGAAGACTTAAGACAACTGAAGATGAAAAGGTGGAGACAGAAAGCTAGTAATAGAGAAGAATGGGCAGTTGTTATGAAGGAGGCCAAGGTTCTTAGAGGACCGTACAGCCAATGGAAGAAGTATGAATGTTGTACAACTAAAAGTACGCTTTTTTTTTAGGTTTCAAGAAAAAAAGTAATTTACTTGGTTCATTCCCTACATCCTTCAAGTATTATTACATAATAAAGTTAATAACGTATATAAGATATCATCATAGTAGTTTGTTCGTTAATTTAGATCATTTATTGACTTGTTTTTGTCTCAATAGAAATATCATCCGAAGTATTTTGAGTGGACGAACCAGTCTTCTTCTTCCTGCAGGTTGATATCTTAATATGTACTTTGGTATCATGTGAGCCTTCATTCGATGAGCACCTTGCAACCATTTTGAGTTATAATTAGAAATTTTGTTTTCGAAAGTTTCCATGTTTAATGCATCTAATATATTTTCATTTTTTTTTAAGAACTACAAGATAAATCAATCTTGTTCATTCTAGACAAACGAGAATTTTCATGATGTGTCTATTATTAATTTAATACTTCTCACTGAAGGACAAATTATATTTGAAGAGAAAAATATATGCTCTCTCATATTTATTATAAAAAAATTGTATATTTACCTCTTCCGAAGTCCAGCCTTGCTGTGGTACAAATATTTTTTTTTAAATCCAAGGACTGAAATTTCAATAATGTTTATTGTATTAATTTCAATAACCTTTGAACTTGTATTCGATATTTTAATTCACTTTCATAATATGCAAAAAGGTGATATGTTATTATCGTATGGGGTACATATAAACGGTGATAGAATTTTGGACATTTCATACTCTCTTACTAAGCCCACTGCATCTTTTCGTTTATAGCTTTAATAGTAAAAGTTAAATATTACATATTACTTTTAAAAGTTTTTTTAGAAGTTAAAGTTACGAAAGGAAACAAGAGAGCTATCAAAATAAAAAGTTTATCAAATTCACGGGATTTTGTCGACTGTAAAAATTGCATTAATAATAATAATAATAATAATAATAATAATAATAATAATAATAATAATATTTAATTTAAACTACCACATTTAATCCCATAAGGCCTTATTTTCTACTTAACCAGTAATGAAAGCATGGCAGCAAGTTGAATAGATAGTGTTTTCATTAACAGAACAGTAATTTATTATTATTATCATCATTATTGTTATTATTATTACTATTATTATTATTGTTAATATTATTGTTATTATTACTATATTATTATTATTATTATTGTTATTATTATTATTATTATATTATTATTATTATTATTATTATTATTATTATTATTATTATTATTATTATTATTATTATTATTATTATTATTATTATATTATTATTATTATTATTATTATATTATTATTATGGACGACCAAATGTCACGTGGATCCAAGGGATTAGAGAAACTTTGAAGGATTGGGAAATAGAGGAAGAAATGTGTTCTAATAGAGTCGAATGGAGGAAAATTATAAAGCGAAACTGAAGACAAATCATTGTGCCGGAAAATGTATCAACATTGTTAAAACCGGAAATTTATTATTATTATTATTATTATTATTATTATTATTATTATTATTATTATTATTATTATTATTATTATTATTATTATTATTATTATTATTATTATTATTATTGTGTTAATAACTCTTATTGTGTTAATAACTCTTATTGTGTAACTCTAGTGTTTGAACAACAGGAGAGCTCATAAAATCAACCATAAAGTGTAAGGGTAGTTCCGTGTCTTGCAGAGATTAGGCCTAGAAAATACTCTGTGCGGATTTGTTAAATACAGGCCTCAGGTCAATAGATGTTGAAGGCCCTTTTTAAGTTTAACTGAAATAGTAGGTTCCTTAACATCTCATTAAAAATACAATCATAATGCAAATAGGGTCTTAGGTCTAGTTGCTTATTCCTATCTCGTGGGGATTGTCTAGGAATTTCTCCAATAGGTTCACTTCACTTGATTTTCCTAACACTCCGTACTTCTTGATTACTTATTGATTAGGTATAGCAGTTTACTTCTATTAATATATGCCTAATATATTGTACTCATTTGTTTTTAAAATGAGTAACTTGTTATTTCAAGTTGGATCAAGGTTCACTTCAGAAAGCCACATATTTTTTTGTTTAGTATTACTTATGAATTATTATATTATTCTAGTGTAATTATACAAGTCCATTACACTAATTCTTATCTAGTATCCACTGCTAGATTCTGCAACTCTTTACCACAAGAGGCATTAGATTCCTTTAAAATAAATTTAAATCTTTTTGTTTTGTAATTGGTCTTTCAGTAGATTAATTGATGATTTCTGATTTTTTTTCTTGCTTTTTTAATAATATTGATTTGATTGATTAAAATTAAGTTTAATTATTATAAATATTTACTTATAATCGTATATATTATGATTAGGCCTAGGATTTTCATGTAATAAAAGATAAGATTGCAATTCAGATAGTATATATCATTCAACTGTTTGTGTGTGAAACAAGATAAAAGACAGTCAAAAGTCTAACTTCTCATTATACTATTCAACTGTTTATATGTGAAACCAAAACAAAAGACAATCAGAAGTCTAACTTCTCATTATACTATTCAACTGTTTATATGTGAAACCAAAACAAAAGACAGTCAGAAGTTAGTCTAACTTCTCATTATACTATTCAACTGTTTGTGTGTGAAACCAAAACAAAAGACAGTCATAAGTCTAACTTCTCATTATACTTTGTTGCAATATTCCCTTTTAGTACATAAAAATCCCAGCCCTAGTTATGATCTTATGTATTTTTTCTCTATTTAATATTTTTCACTGGTTTAATTGAAGAGAAAGTCTTATGTCTTAACTCTGCCAGTTTAAATAAATTGTTATTATTATTTTTATCATTAATTATTTTATTATATTGTACAGTAATTGCATGATCAAATAGTAGTATTAACATACTTTTGTAGTGTTAAAAATACCGGTAATCTGTATGCTTAAAGTTATTCAGAAAATAAAATATCTGATAATCGGTCAAAATAGGAATTCATCTGCAACACTTATTGTAGGCCTAATTCATGAATTTAAACTTGAAAAAAAATCCCATCAAGCAAGGCTCGCATCCTACTAGAAGGTACTATTATTGTTTAAAGAATCAACAGTGTCTCAACTTGTCCGCATTTAATTATAACGACCCTACAATAATGTTAGTAGAATGGACGAAGATCCTCTTGCAATGAACTTCAAACCAAACACCAATAGAGAAAAGCAGTTCAAACTTACAGGATATTGATGTAAGTTAAGAGGAAGAAGGAGAAGAAGAAGAAGAAATTTGTAAGGGTACAGAGTTTTATATATATATATATATATATATATATCCTGATTCACTTGAAAATATTAACATATACTTCGGAGGTCCTCCATGCTCAAAAATGTAGGTAAGTGAACGATAGTTTAAAAATCCTCTCCGGACAGGTCCTGTCCCTTAAGGGTCGTATGGCGTAGGACATATGCGAGTAATTTTAAATGGAGAGGTTAAACTGATATAAAGAGAAAGAGGAAGAGAGAGCAAAATAGTGTAAGGATACAGAATGTTAGTAGAAACTATTATAGACTTGAGAAACAGTTATATCAAGTGTGATATCTCATGGAGAACATACAAAACTCTAATAACATCTGTACATATGCACAGATCGGAGATATGAACCTCGACTGAAGATGACATATCACGATTAGCGAAGTATTACGCCAAAGATGTGGATATATCAAGGAAGGAGAAATTTGGAGAATAACAAAAATCAAAAATTGTATCTACTGTACAAAACTCCAGATATAATTCGACCAAAGACAACCCATCAACAATTGAAATAAAGAAAATAATTACATTAGGGGAGGAAAATATATTTAAAAAATACAGCTATTTGCAAATAAATGCTTAAATATACGAATATACACTAAAATGAAGTTTTATAAAGTAATGTCAGTGCTGGTTACAACACATGGCAGCGAGTCCTGGCACAATAAGGAAAAAGGATTACAGCCATATTCAGATGTCAGAAATGAGATTTTTTAGATCATTATTCAGATATACAAAATTAGATAAAATAAAAAAATCAAGAATTTTTAAATAAATATATATGCAATAAATAAAATACAAATGAATGTTGACATAAATGGAAGGAACGTTTGGAAATAATGGACGATAGGAGAATACCTAAAATAATTCTGTTATATAAAACAAGAGGACAATATTCTGGACGACCAACACATAGATGGAATTAATTTTGAACAGGCCTTTCGGCCTAAATCAGAAAGAGAGAAGAAGAAGCTGAAATATAGAGAAAAACAAATAATTTAAAAATATTATATGAAGAATATAGGGAACGTACCAGGTAAGTGACTTTTTTGTTTAAACGTAGAAACCCTACTTTTAGGTGTACATCATATTTTCTTGCCTATATTCCTAACTTAGGAGGTAAATAAATCCATATGTCTAAGCTGTATAATTTACTGTTTCACACTTCTAAATGTCAGTGAGTGCTTTGCATGGAGCATCTAATGACAGCTCTAACTTATTTTCGACCAAAAAATTATTTTCCTGTACCTTTCATATTTAGACTGTGCGGTTATATATTTGAGGAAGTTGAGTTCTGCCAAAAAAAAAGACAAAGAGACTAGCAGCAATACAAGTGTGGTACGAATACTATTAACAGAGATAAACCGAACAGACAGGAAAACAAACTAAGTGCTGGATCAAACAGAACAAGATAGGCCATTAAACTTCAAAATCAACTATAGGAAAATATATATTTATTTGGCTATAAATTCGGTCAATTTTGAAGGCAAAACTTTACGTAAGAGGAAGACACAGTAAGATTGTTTTGGAAACTGCAACAAAAATTAAGGATGCCAAGACTATCAAGAAATGAAAAAAAGTAACTCAATGAACAGAAGAATAGTTTAACTGACAATTCATTGTAATTGGAAAAGAAGAAGAAAAAGATGATGATGATGATGATGATGATGATGATGAGCAATGTTAAGATATCCGGATTGATCTGGATGGACCATGTTAAAAGGATGAATCCGAATGATGTTCACCCAAAGTTCACACAACCAAAAGGAAACGTATCCAAAAAAAAATCACCTAGGAAAATTCATCTATGAAGAACTCATCCAATTATTATTTTCATACTGACTCTCATTCAATAATTCGCCCAAGAAAAGTCAATGATTTTCATTGAATACTATATTTCTCAATACAAACAGTTTATCTATTGAACAGCCGCCCACAACAAGGCTGTCGCCCTCATTTTTCCCCCTAAGTTGAGTTTTACGTGGAAAAAAAAGTTGTTAACGCCACGTGAACCATTTTGTATGTAAAATTAAGTTTGGGGAAAATATAAAGGTTACAACATTGTCTTGGGAGGCTATTCAGTTAAATTCATGACAAGACTAAAAAGGAAATCAATAAAATTTTTAACAATGTATTTATGTTTACACATATTTCTGTGCCTAAAGTTTTATTGTTTTCCTTGTCCACTCTCTCTATCCAGTCCTCTTATTCTCATTCCAGTTCTTATTTTTTTCATCCACGAGTTTCGAGGTCTTCCTTTCCTTCTTCTTCCAAGGTGGACACCTTTCCAATGGTTTTCCTGGGTAAGCTTTCTTCCTTCTAAAGCTTTCTGTAAGGAAAACGAATACCATGGCTTTTAGAGGAAGACATCCAGTGAGATCCAAAATTATTTTAGAAAATCAAAGTATAGAACAGGTGTCTAGTTTCAAATATTTGGGCTGTGATATTGGCTACAATGTGGAAAGAGATATTGACTCCAAAATAAATACATTTCAGACGGTGTGTGGAACAATACAGAGAACATTCAAAAATAAAATTAGAAAAGAAACCAAGATAAAAATGTATAATGTTATGGCGGTTCCCACAATATTGTATGGATGTGAAACTTGGGCTCCAATGAAAAAACAGAAAGGTAGAATACAGACGGCGGAGATGAGGTTCCTAAGACAAGTAAAAGGATGCTTGATAGAATAAGAAATGAGGATATAAGAGAAGAATTGAAAGTACAGCCTTTATTGGATAAGGTCGCGAATTACAGACAGAAATGGATTGATCATATGGATGGAATGAGTAAGAAATTATCAAGCAAGAGGAAGACGTGATGTTGGAAGACCTAGAAGACGTTGGGCTGATGCATTATGAAGTCGGAACGGGCAATTGCCTAATCCCTGGAGTGATGATGACCTTTCTTCTTGCATTCGTCGTACATTCCAATTACACAAAGTAATAAGTTGCCATCAAAATGAAGAAGTCGATATTGAAACTATGTTCTGGAGTTAGATGTGCGTCGGAGTACTAAAAAAACCCCGAGAAAAAAAATAAGAACCTAAACTTGAGTCTACAAAGGTTAATGTCTCGGTATGATAGGTACAACGATGAATAAATGCATATTGCATGCTTGTACTTACATCATGGCTGTCTGCAGCCTCTACAAGCTGTAGATCGCAGAGGTATGACTTTGTGGACTGAAATTAATAACAAAATAATATGCTGGCGGAATAAACCCTGCTTAAGCACTCTTTGTATTAGATAAAGAATATATTCTTACATATTCTCAAAGTTAATATAAAATTCTGGAATATTCACCTGAAAAGTCCGTCTCCTCAGATGAATATTCCAGAATACCTCAACGGAACACATCATGAATCTTATAAAAGTTGATATTCTCAAAGGTAAGAAATCATATGGTGAAATTTCACCTTGGGGGTAAATACCCCATAGAGGTTACATCGACATTTAAATTAGTCGAAAAAAGTGAGTAACAAGACTTGATATTTGCTGGAACAAAAGTGTCAGAAAACTAGCTGGAATTAGAGGATCGTTGCCAAAGACCAAGGAGTACGACAAGGGTGTTCACTCTCACCTATATTATTTAATATTTATATGGACGATATCCTAAAAGAATGGAAGAAGGTTTTAACTAATGAAGGAATATTAATTGATAATAAAGATAAAATAAATGCTTTATTATTCACTGACGATGCTGTACGTTTAGCAGAATCTAAAAATGAGCTCCAAATGTTAGCATATAAATTTAAGTTAATAGCTAATAGATATAATTGTAAGATATCAATAAATAAGTCAAAAGTAATGGCATTTATTGGTAAATATAGAATTAGATCAAAAATTGTACTAGATAACAAAATAATAGAACAAGTATCACATTTCCAATATTTAGGATGTGATATAACTTATAGAGAAAATAAAGACATAGAAAATAAAGTAAATAAATTTCAGGCTATTTGTGGAACCATAAAAATAACCTTAGGTCGGAAAACAAGGAAAGATACGAAGCTTAAATTATATAAAACAATGGCTGTTCCTTTGCTGTTGTATGGAAGTGAAAATTGGATAATGAAATCAAGGGATAAAAGCAGGATACAGACTGCGGAAATGCTATTTTTACGTAATGTGAAAGGATGCACAAGAGCGGATAGAATAAGGAATGAAACTATACGAGAAGAATTAGATATATATAAAATTGAATATAAAATCAGCGAAAATAATAAGAAATGGACAGAACACTTAATGAGAATGAACAACGAAAGAATACCAAAAAGAACCTTCCTGTATAATCCCAGAGGAGCAAGAGATGTTGGCCGACCACGTAGAAGATGGACTCCACTTTTAACTTCGCCGGAACAGGCTGCATAGCCTAAACCTTGTAGTAGAAGAAGAGGAGAGAAGAAGTTGCCAAAGACAGATGATTATGGAAAGAATGCCGAGGCGCCTCTCGAGCTGTAGTGCTGCTGGTGATGATGGCGATTACATGTATACTTTTAAACGACATTAATTTTTATATTCAATTGCTAGATTTCCCGTGTAGTGGCGGGGTAGAAGAATTGCCCTAACGTAGTTTATGCGCGTGATACAAGCCGATTAAAATGAACACTCAGTTTCTGCGGTATGGCCTGGTCGCCCTGACTCCGGGGATATAAATTGGAGCCCTGGTTCTCCAGGTTGGCAGTTGTGCATAGGTTTGACAACCCTATCCTGTAAAAAATCCATTGTTGAGAAACTGAACAAGATTGAAGCCAGACGTATCACTGGACAACGAACCAGAAGGAAACGGATCAAGAAGAGAATGCAAGAGGATGGAGAAGGAAAGTGTTGGAAAGTGATGAATGGAGGAAGATCTTGTCAGCGACCACGGCTCAAAATGGGCTGTAGTACCATCTATGATGACAAGACAATGGTAGTCCCTGTTCTGCTACGATTGTGAGGTTTTCCTATAACCAAAAGAGAAGAGAAAATCGTGGAAGCAGTAGAAATGAGTTTTTAAGAAGTGTATTCGCTTACAGCTTTTGAATAAACAGGAAAAATGAATAATATATTTTTAAAATTATGAATTAAATAGGAGCAACTGGAGAAAGCATGTTCAGGGAATGTAAGCAAGATGATTATCAAGAATTATTTTAGAATATAGGCCAGAAAGTAGAAGAAATATTGATAGGCCGAAGAATCTTTTTTAAGAATTTTAGGGTTAATAAATTCTATCTTCAAGCCACAGTTATTCCAAAAACATTCAAGACTAAAAGTGTATAAAACACTGGCTCTTCCAACTATTTTGTATGGTAGCGAAGTATGGACGTTGAAACAGAAGGATATACAGAGACTTAGATCTGCTGAAACGAGATACCTTCGATGGACTGCAGGATACACACTACTAGATCACAAAAAAATGAAGACATCTTAGAAAAATTACACATGGAACCTTTAGAAAACAAAATTTCTGATTATAAGTCAAGATGGATGCAACATGTTTATCGAATGGAAGATCACAGAATACCCAATCAAATGTTAAGATATCAACCTGCAGGTAGAAGAAGACCAGGACGTCCACTCAAAAGACTTTTGGATTGTGTTTCTCTTGAGGCGGAAGAAACAGGTCAACAAATGACCTAAATTCGTGAATGTACTATGATGATGGTGAATATTATATCTAAATCTCCAATTTTAAATTCTAGGCTTCTATTTTTTTCTGGGCAAATAAATATAACCCATTTATGTAAATACAAATTTCATTTAAAGTTATACCACCTAAAAGAATTTACCTGGATCACAAAAGTCTATTTTTACCCATTATTATGTATTCTTTGTTTTAAACCTAAAATTGTTTTTTCTTTTAATTCAATTGTGTCTCGATGTCTGTTGATCCATAAGATGCATGTTTTGTGTTTTTGGACCTAAAATTTCCTTTTTAAATTAAGTTCATGTAATTTGTCCTATTGTGCTACTTCACTGTTGACATTTGTCAAATCTAGATTGAAATCAAAATATTTTGTAAGTAATAATTATATTCTAGACACACTACGTAATATTTATTTTTATTGTAACTAGAATAATTTTTGTATTTTTTTAACCTGGTTGAGTGGTAGACAAGTCCTTAAAGCTTATTATTATTATTATTATTATTATTATTATTATTATTATTATTATTATTATTATTATTATTATTATCATTATTATTATTATTATCATTATTATCATTATTATTATTATTATTATTATTATCATTATCATTATTATTATTATACTTACTTACTCACTGGCACTATCGAAACCGGAGGTTCATGGCCGCGCGGACATAACCTCTCCATAGATCCCTATCAATGTTTTCCAATCATTCCCTGTATAATCTACTTCCCTCAAATCATAGTTAATGTTATCCTCCCACCTCATTCTTGGTCTACCAACTGGGCGTTTTCCCTCCGGCTTTCCTACAAGAAGGTTCCATGCAATTCTTTCATTCCCTATACGTGCAACATGTCCTGCCCATCGCAGTCTACGAGACTTAACTGTTCTTATTATATCTGGCTTCCTATAAAGACCATGTAGTTAATTGTTATGTAGTCTTCTCCATTCACCTGTCTGTTCATCTGTCTTTGGTCCAAAAATTGTCCTAAGTACTTTATTCTCGAATACTTGTAATCTCCTTTCCTCCCTTAAAGTAAGTGTCCATGTTTCGCACCCATATAATATAACTGGTAGAATAATAGTTTTATATATTTTCAGTTATCATTTATTATTTATTATTATTATTATTATTATTATTATTATGGCAAGGAATTTAATGCAGTAAAAGATTGTAATACAGTATAATTAGAAGTAAGACTTCTAACTGTCTTCTGTCTTGGTTTCACACACAAACAGTTGAATAATATAATGAGAAGTTAGACTTCTGACTGTCTTTTGTTTGGTTTCACACAGAAACAATTGAGTAATATAAACTATCTGTGTTGCAATCTTAACTTTTAGTGCATTAAAATCCTTGCCCTAATTATTCTTATTATTATTATTATTATTATTATTATTATTATTATTATTATTATTATTATTATTATTATTATTATTATTATTATTATTATTATTTTATTTTTAAAAGTTCAATAACAATATTCAATGAAACAAAATAATATACATCAATATTCTGTTTTGACATTCGAGTTATCATGCTATTTGCAATAAAATATTGTATTCATTGAAATATCTACGCTGATGGTAGGATCCCAAATAGGCCTATATTGCATAGCTGCTTAAACGAACTCTGAATATATAGGCGTAACAGCCAAAATCATTTACAGGCAGTTTGCATCTTCGTTTTTTTATTAAGTTACAAAAGAAATTAAATAATTGGTAAAAAAAATCATCGATTTGTTACGTACATCGCATTTTAGTATATATTTTTTTGTATTTTGAACCAATTTCGCATTTTATCAAACTCTCAAAACACATTAAAGTCATGAAAATAAAAATACAAGAATATAAGCCTTTATGAGAACTTAGCACTATATCGAATTTGTCAAAAAATCAGCATGCATAGACCTCAATCAAAAGAATGTATATGCACTCAACAGTTTAAGTGAACTGTTCTTTGAAGCAACATGATCTCATGAACTTGGTCTAAAGACCTGGGAACAAGCAGAAGAAGAATCATTCACATTTTCCTGTTCACGATTTTCATTGCAAATTGTTTACTATCTTATCCCTGCATTCACATATTTTAACTACCTGTTCAAATCCATCTGTTCCAGTCCCCAAACTAATCAGTTAAAATTATAAATTTGATAACCAGTCTCATGGGCTAGTGATCAGCGTTTCTGACTACTGTTCATGAGGTCCCGGGTTCGATTCCCGGTCAAACCATAAGAATTTTTCCTTCTTTTGGTTGCCCATGGTCTGGAATTTAGGTTAAGTTTAGGTTAAGAAGTCTCCTGACATTTGATTATCATTTATCACCCATCATATCATCGGGGTAACGTAACTCCGCCTTTCAGGCGCTCCTACTTCAGAAGTAGGTTATAATTACGCCAATGCCAGGAAAGAACACCATACATGTCGAAATTACAACCTGGGGCATTGAATAAACTTACTTACTTACTTACTTACTCACTGGCACTATCGAACCCGTAGGTTCATGGCCGCACGGACATAAGCTCTCCATACATCCCTATCCTGAGCTAATGCTTTCCAATCATTCCCTGTATAATCTACTTCCCTCAAATCATAGTTAATGTTGTTCTCCCACCTCATTCTTGGTCTACCAACTGGGCGTTTTCCTTCTGGCTTTCCTACAAGAAGTTTCCATGCACGTCTTCATTCCCCATACGCGCAACATGTCCTGCCATCGCAGTCTACGGGACTTAACTGTTCTATTATATCTGGCTTCCTAAAAGACCATGTAGTTCATTGTTATGTAATCTTCTCCATTCACCTGTCTGTTCATCTCTCTTTGGTCCAAAAATGTTCCTAAGAACTTTATTCTCAAATACTCGTAATCTCCCTTCCTCCCTTAAAGTAAGAGTCCATGTTTCGCACCCATATAATATAACTGGTAGAATAATAGTTTTATATATTTTCAGCTTAACATTTTTTGAAAGGAGTTGGGACATCAAAAGTCTCTGCAATGCATAATAGCATGCATTTCCAGAATTGAGCCTATGTTTAATTTCTTTGTGCATCTCATTCCTATTTGTGATTATTGTTCCTAGGTATTTGAATTCAGCCAATTCCTCAAATTTCCCTCATTTGTCATTAGCTGTCCATTTCCATTATATAATGTATTTCTACGTGTGACCATATATTTAGTTTTACTGATATTTACTTCCAGTCCTAATTTCTTAGTGTTACTCAATAGTGTGTGCGTGTTGTCCTTTAGTATCTCCTCGCTATCGGCCAGTAGTACTACATCATCAGCATAAACTAACAGCTTATTAATACCATTCAGTTGTAGGCCTTCCTCATTCTCTAAAGATTTAATGGCATGCTCTAGTACAAAATTAAATAGTAGAGGAGATAGTGCATCTCCTTGCTTCAACCCATTCTGGATTTCAAAAGTGTCTGAAAACTGTTTGCCTACAACGCACCCTACTCGTTGAGCCATTTAGACACATTCGTATAAGTCTAACTAACTTTTTAGGAATTCCAAACTCCAGCAGGATACTATATAACTTCTCCCTCTTAATTGAATCATATGCTTTTTTGAAGTCTACATATAAGTTGATGTACAGTACCATTATATTCCCATTTCTTTTCTAAAATCTGTCTTATACTAAAAATCTGATCTGTTGTAGACCTGTTTCTTCTAAATGCACATTGATGATCTCCTAGAATGTCATCAATATAGGATTGAATAAAGAAGATTATAAATAATATGAAGGTCCTAAGTAAATCAATGAACGATTAATTTAGGATTATTTAACGAAATAAACTTAAGCTGTTTACTCACAAATCATTATTTAACTATAGTTATTTTGAAATATGTATATATTTAATGTAAACGGCGATGTTTGAAAAAACAAATCAGAAACGATTAGTGCGCTTCATTTGCTTCTTTTGTTCGATCACTGCAACAAGATCATAATATTATTTATTGGCAAAAGATCGCAATGTTGTAAGGATGCACCCTAGTGGAGAAATTTATAACCAACGTTATAGGTATTAATTAATTTCTGATGTCCTATGATGTAAATATGTCAATTATATTTTTCTGCGTCATTTCCTGGAAAATAATTCGTTTAAGAAAGTGCAAACAGGGGTTTCTTTTTTTTTGTGGTATAATCAATTGTTACAAAGGTTTTTATATTATCTCTCGTATGCGCTACGTGTTGACAGTCATGCACTATATATACAATCTGGTAGCCGTATTTCTTGGTGGGCAGTCACTACAAAATAATGCTATGACCTATTCAGAATGTTAAAAAGGAAGTGCTTTCTTTATTATGATAAACTTTAGTTGGTAAATTTTAGGCGAAACACGACTGTGATTGGTTGTAAATCAAAAATCATTGAAATGTGATTGGTAATTGATTCCCATTTGGGGCATGAGTTGAATAGTCTATGTAAATTTTCCGAAATTATAAATTTGTACTTAAAACAGATTATGATGGAATTAAATCATTTTATTGTCAATGATTTCTTATAAATGGTGTTTTCCATTCTCACAGTAATAAAAAAAAAGTATTAATATTGTTTTATATTGTGCTTTACTTTAGAATAAATATCCTTTTCTATGGAGTTTAAAAATAGTGTAACTGAAAGTTTAAAAAAAGGACATTTAAAAAATGTTATTTTCGTTAATAAAGTATTAAACTTTTTTTTTAACTTAACGTCGGTGATTGGGTTCTATTTAATATAATGTTCTGTTAACGAAATCAAGAAGTATAATCTCCATTCTTCTTCTTCTTCTTCTTCTTCTAGTACTTCATGAAATTAGGTATTTTGACCTGTTTTCACATCAAGTGGGATTTAATGTATCTTCCCATCTAGTAAATGGGCGTCCAACACTTCTATGTCCTATTGGTTTGTAAAGATCCTTTATACAGACATAAAAAGGAATAAAATGCATTATTAATAATATGTCTGTAATGACATCTATACGAAAACAAGTGTAACTAAATTAGTATGGTTCAAATTCTTCCCTGTAGCGGGAGAGAGCGCCTAAATCTCTGTAAAAGGAAAACATAGGCTTACAATACAGTACAAAATGTCTGTAAAATTGAATTAAATTAAGAAAAAGTAATGTTTTTTGCGTGTTTTTGTCCACGAGAATAAATATTTGCGTTGAAAAATGTTTTCCTAGTTACTTTTTTTTAATTTCTATGAGAACTCATACTATCATGAGCCCTTTTTGGGTTCAAGATTACAATAAATGTTTAATATTATTAGTATCTTTATACAATTAAACGTACTATCTTCCATGAACAATTGTCTTTTTTTTATTTGTTCTATAGAAACTGTAATTCTTAATTCACATAAACAATTAGGTTATTTTTTTGGTCAAAAATGTATTTTTCTATTACATGTATGCATATTATTTTATAAACCTCCTACTTCATTTAAAATTATTTCAATTCATTTCAAAATCTTAAGAATTTAGCTCTAGGCCTAGATGGTTATTCTTTACATTCTTCTAGAAAAGTTAATTTCAATGAATATGATAAAATAAGACATAACTGTGTTATCAAATGATACTTAGACCTGTTTTATAATGAGTATTAAATCTTACATAACACTGATTCATGTGTTGGAGAGAGTGCAAAGTTTAGGCCTAATTTATGAGGAGCCGCCGCTTTTAATTCTGCCACATTTTCCAAATATTCACTTAAATTTGTTGGTTTTAATTATAATGTATTATTTCTCAGTTATTGTTTGATACTAATTTCATTTATTTTAAACAAATCTTGTGATTTATGACGTATCTCATTGTTAGGAGCATTGATCCCGGTAGTGAGCATGATTTGTTACTAAATTGTTTTTTATTTTGATTTTTATATGATATGATGGCATATTTTAGTATCATTTTACTTATTAGTCTTGTATATTATGCTTTTCTAAAATAAACAGCCATTTTTATAAATCTGCTTGGTTTTTAGACGCTTTATAATAATTTATTATGAACTTTTTTTGGAAATATTTTTAATTGTGAAATGAATCACTCCAAGTTATTGAAATAATTATAATACATGTTATATTTAAAATATTTATCTGATGTAAAAGTTAACAATAAAAATGTTGTAAGTTGTAAGCCTGTCATGGGGAAGAGCTCATGTAAAATAATGTAATACTGTTATTGTATGTAAACAATATAAAGTTACATATAAAATATCGCTTTAAATTTAATTTGTTTTATAAATTATGTTCAAAATATGTTTTGTTTGTGTCAGGAATTATTCAATATGTGATTTTCTATAAATTCATTAAAAAGTGCATTTTATAATATGTTTTATCGAATTGTTATCGAAATGACAAATGACTGACAAATAAAATTAATTTTTACAGGCTACTGAAATATTGTTATACATTTTTGTATTTTTTTACATTTTTGGGGCGAGATTTACTAGAAACCCGACAAATTAAGTCGTCTGCTGCACTTTAAGGTTCTAAAATTGTTTAATATATTTGAGAGCCCTATTTTGGGAAAATGTTCTTAATATTTTTTATCCAAATTAGAAACCTATAACAAGTCTCAAATTCTGTTATATCGCACCTTGGGAAGAAGACGGCCATAAGTGCAAAAAGTTTAGTTCCGAGTTATTCACAATTAAAGATTTTAAAAAGGTATAGTAATTGAAATTTTGATATGCACACAATTTCATCCTGTCTCCATTTTTTTTTTTTTGCGCATGACTTGTGGTCTTAAACAAATAAATTTGTAACCATTTTTTCTAACAGATAGTAGTCTTGGCTCAATTAATGACAATTTCACACTTGTGGCACTCTTCTTTTCAAGGTGTGATATATAGTTTACTACTAAATATGATTTTTATATATTTTTTTTACTTTAAAAATAATGTATTTACTGATCCTATAACGATAGGACATTAGGTGATGAGGGAAAATCAGAGAAAAATAATTATCATCGCAACAAATTTTGTAAAAATTCTAAAAACAATTGAAAATATATTATAGTTCGAAACATTTTGATATACGAGTAGTATATAGACCTAAAGGAACTAGTTTTACGACCAATGTCAATAAGATATTTTGAATTTTTCTTTTTTGTTTTATATTTTACATACTGCATTATTATTTTCTTTCATTTTTATAATTACTTTACATCCATATGTTATAGGACAAATAACTAATTTAAATTTTAGAAAAATAATAGGCCTATAACTGTAACATTTTTTTCGAAGTAAAGAAAAATATTTCTAAAAGTTAATCGTAGAAAATTAAGAATAAAAGTTAGTTGAAAAATAGCATTTGATTTTCCCATTAAAATAATAAATGTCTGAAAAATAAAACTCTTGTATTAATTCTGCGATATTGTGGTTAGACCTCGGATTTTTGGCTCAAAAAGATGTATGTTTATATACCTAAAAAAGGCTTTTCAAACTGTAAAATATGTATTTTATCTTTTTTTTTTTTTTTGCATTTAATATTTTTCATGACTGGACTCGGTAAATTTGGACATTATTTGGAACGATTTAAAGTAGGTACAGATACCTGTATTTGCAATAACTCCAGCTTGACTATCTCACATCTGTTATTTGGGAGTCCCGCATTTGATTCCAAAAGACATGAATTTATTTAAAAATTATGTTACTGCCAAAATAGATTTCAGCTGCCTTTGTCAAATATGTTATGTAAAAAGTGCTGCTATAGGAAGCTGTGTGACTTTATCCATCAAATTTTTAAGAGACTTTGAGTTAGTTTTGGTTTGTTAATTAATTTATTAATTTGTTCATATTACATTATTATTACCGGGTGGTGAAATAGGGTTCACATTATTGGAGATTCGATAAAATAAAATATTTTCACTGGTTGAAGTTGGCTAAACAATTTCTCGTACCAGTTATATAAATGTTATGGACTGCACTGAAAACAAATTCGTAGAAACCTTGAGTTATTATTGTACATTATTGTGTAATTTAATACAAACTTAAGTAATTTATATTCATTTGTTTTTCTGTTGTTTTATAAACAATATTAAATAATACTCTATTACAATGCAAGGTTGGGAAGTGTTTTTTACAGAAGTGAGGAAATTATTAAAAACCGAGCGATAGCCAGGTTTTTCATTTCCGAGATTCTGTAAAACACTTCACAAACGTGCGTTGTACATTATTATTTGCACGATGGTGTTTTCAAGATAATAAATAATAGTAAAATAATAATATCTTTGTTAGAAATATTTGCGTTCATTATAAACAATTGACTAACGTTAACAGTGTTTATACGGTAAATGCCGAAAATAATTTAGTTGACACTACAGCAGGCCGTGACAGCAGTCAGGAATAAAATGACGGCAAGTAAAAATGTATTATTGATTTCGTACATCTCAATGACGGATAAATCATATTTGAAGAGAAAAATTATACGCTCAGACCGGGACTTGAACCCGGGACCCTTGGTTCTCTAGACCAAGTGCTCTACCAACTGAGCTACCTGAGCAAGTACCGATCTAAACGCAAATCTTTCTCTATATACATTGTAATTCCCATCCACCAAATGCTGTGAAGCCATGCTTCTATCTTGCAAATGGCGGCTCCTTTATTAAGAAGACATATTTGGGAATTATACATTACAGCCAGTACGGCTTTTTCCAAGTTTTTATTATTGATTTCGTACATCTCAATGATGGATAAATCATATTTGAAGAGAAAAATTATACGCTCAGACCGGGACTTGAACCCGGGACCCTTGGTTCTCTAGACCAAGTGCTCTACCAACTGAGCTACCTGAGCAAGTACCGATCTAAACGCAAATCTTTCTCTATATACATTGTAATTCCCATCCACCAAATGCTGTGAAGCCATGCTTCTATCTTGCAAATGGCGGCTCCTTTATTAAGAAGACATATTTGGGAATTATACATTACAGCCAGTACGGCTTTTTCCAAGTTTTTATTATTGATTTCGTACATCTCAATGATGGATAAATCATATTTGAAGAGAAAAATTATACGCTCAGACCGGGACTTGAACCCGGGACCATTGGTTCTCTAGACCAAGTGCTCTACCAACTGAGCTACCTGAGCAAGTACCGATCTAAACGCAAATCTTTCTCTATATACATTGTAATTCCCATCCACCAAATGCTGTTGAAGCCATGCTTCTATCTTGCAAATGGCGGCTCCTTATTAAGAAGACATATTTGGGAATTATACATTACAGCCAGTACGGCTTTTTCCAAGTTTTTATTATTGATTTCGTACATCTCAATGATGGATAAATCATATTTGAAGAGAAAAATTATACGCTCAGACCGGGACTTGAACCCGGGACCATTGGTTCTCTAGACCAAGTGCTCTACCAACTGAGCTACCTGAGCAAGTACCGATCTAAACGCAAATCTTTCTCTATATACATAATGGGAATTACAATGTATATAGAGAAAGATTTGCGTTTAGATCGGTACTTGCTCAGGTAGCTCAGTTGGTAGAGCACTTGGTCTAGAGAACCAAGGGTCCCGGGTTCAAGTCCCGGTCTGAGCGTATAATTTTTCTCTTCAAATATAAAAACGTATTGTTTTATATTGTTTCAAATAAAGTTTAGTTCATTTTTAAATGCAGTGATTTGTTTCTTATAATGTATATTAATACTACCTTTGCATATTTTTTTGTAGTCTATGTACATTGTATACATAAAGGGCAGTGTTTTATTTCCCGCACAACGTAGGTAATATGTAATATAACAATAAAACATAGTTTTATTTTTATTTAATTAATAAATATGGATTTTCATCAAGTAAACACCAACTCAATTGATTATGTAATATAACAGTATAGTTCTATCTCTATCTTCGGGTTTTTACAGCTGCTGCCGTCTTCCCGTGCCAAACCTCCAAAGCCTACGGTCTTGGGCATCTTCGATGCTTAGCCCTCTAGCTTGCATTACTGTCTTCATGTTTTCCTTCCATGTTAACCTTGGTCTTCCTCTTTTCTTCTTTCTGTTAGGATGCCATTCATATAGTTGCTTCGGCCATCGCTCTTCTTCCATTCTTAAAACATGTCCTAACCACTTTAATTCCTTTTCCTCAATTCTTTCAATTATGCTTTCTTCTGCTTCCATTATGTTTCTAATTTCCTTATTTGTGACACGTTCTAATTTAGACTTTCTGGCACTTCTTCGTAAATAATCCATTTCTAGAGCTATTAGTCTATTCTTGTAGTATTTATTGATTGTCCATACCTCACTTCCGTACATTGCAACAGATTCCACCAATGTTTTACCAATATATTTTTTTGTGTCTTTCCAAATATGCTTATCCCACCATATGGAATTTAATGATGATATTATTTTGCTACTCAATTCAATTCTATGTTTTATGTTCTCTTTGCCTATACCTTCGATGTTATCCATAATCATTCCCAAATATTTAGTTTGTTTCACTTGCTTTATTTGGATTCCATCTTCCAATACTAAATTTTCTCTTTCATTGCTATTTATTGCCAGATATTCTGTTTTTTGTAAATTTACTGTGAGACCCCATGATTCATATGTGATTTTCAACCTTTTTATCATGAATTCCATATCAAAATTGTCTTGCGCTAAAACCAGTTGATCATCGGCAAATTGTAATGTCAGCAAAAATATATTGCCTATTGGGATCCCCATACCTTTGCAGCTTTGTTTCCATTTCGTTAATATAAATTCTACATAAATATTAAATAAAATTGGTGATAGACTGCACCCTTGTTTCAATCCCTTTGAGGTGTTTATAGGATTAGACATTATATTTCCCATTTTAACATAAGCGGAGTTATCTTTATATAACAGTATAGTTTATTAGTTATTTACAGTTTGGCAACCCCGGAATTTCGGAAATTGAACTTTCAATCATGGTTGCCATTGCTGTAAGTGCGACAGAACGCACTATCGTGCAAAAAATAACTTATTAGGCCATTGTAGAAAGTGTTATGTTACATGGATCAGAGACATGAACAAGTAAAAGATTCCAATCAAAATAGGACATTGTGAAGATTTTGTTTTCTTGTCGATGACACAAAGGAGTTTGTGTTATTCCAAATCTATGAAGATGTTTTGTTAAGCTCTCGTGTCCTGTGTGTCGGAAAAGCTAAAGCAGGATTTTAATATCATAATAAGTATGGAAGTTAAAGTTAATAATTGTATACTTTAAAATTCTTTGAATATTTATATATAACTTAAATAAAGAAAAACATCTAAATAATTCATTGGTGTTCATTGTTGAATAAAAATGTTTTAGTAACAATTAAATAAATTGTATTACATAACAGTCTTTCTTAATACTGAGTACAATATTTATTTGTGAATAAAATGTATTCTTATTCTTTAAAAAAATTGTCATATCACGTCCAGAATATATAGGTTTGCCACGTACTTCGAGTTAGTACTTTTGCCATCTGATATTCACTTGTTTAATTTAATTGCATAATAAAATGGTGAATATGATTAAATGGATCTTAGTAATGATATTCGAAACCAATATTTCCTTTCACAACTGATTAAAACCTGGAAACAAAAACCCGATTTTAGATTGGTCGATTTGAACCCGGAACTTCCCGAACACGAGCCTAAAACACTACCTTCTGGACCTTCTCGCTCGTTTCGTTCAGTTTCTAATCATATCTGATAATTATTTGTTCTTATTTTACGTGTAGAATTGTTTTATTCGTGTATAACAACTGTTACTTTCGCATCGCAATGCTAACATTTTAGGCCTACCTCTGAGGACCTCACTACAGCCTTTTGTGAGAAAAAATTATTGTATATCAGTCAGATTTCACACGTAAATGTTAATTGTAATTGTAAAATGATTGTTATTGTTATAATAATCAATAAAAACCTGGAAAATTTATTTCTTACACATAAAAATACATGAAAGAAAGTTTAAATGGAATTTTAAAAGATTTTATTGTATTTATTTGGGACTTTCCTCAACCAAATAAAGTTAAAAATAGTAAATAAATGTTCATTTCTTCTCCATTGTTCAGAATTTTTTATAAATTAAAAATAATAAATAAAACTTGATAACATACCGTATATTTAATCTGTTATAAAAATACTATTTTATTCCCCAAAAACAAGAATTACTGCAAGAATTTGTTGAAAAGTCTTATTTTATTTTCCTAAAACAAAACTTACTACAAGAATTTCTTAAAAGTATTATTTTTACTGCACTGAAACAAAATTACAACAAGAATTTGTATAAGTGTATTATTTTTATTGCCCTAAACAATAACAAATTCCGAATTTCTATATAGGGTACATTTAAAATCTGTTTATTACAGAACAATTAGTAAAGCGAAGATAAAACATGAAGATCAGTATATTTCAGATTATTTTTACTCTATTACTTTCTTCATCGACATAAAACAACATAATTTGAAGCCACAAAATTAAAAAAAACTGAATAGAGGAATTAAATTAGAAAAAGAACTATCATTTATAGTGCCCTAAAACAGGAATTTTAGCAAAGATGTGAGGAATTTTTATTTCTGAAAATGTTAATTTTAAATTTCCAAATAGATATGTTTAAAATCCGTTTATATAGTAAAGAAATTCTAAAATAGAGACAAAAATTAGGAATCTGTGTATTTTTATATTCTGTTTACTATACTAGTCTCTTTATTTATTTATTTATTTAGCCTAGTGGAAATATTTATTAACATAAAGAAATTTTAATAATCCAAAATCCTGGAAAACTAATATTTTACACTTAAAAGGCGCAAAACAAACTTTAAATGGATTGTAATAAAAAAATTAAAAATATAAATAAAATTTGGAAAAAGTAATGTAATTCTGTAAAAAACAATGATTTTTACTGCCTAAAACAGAAATTACAGTATTAGTATATTAATAGTTTACTTATGGTATTTAAAAAGGTGATACAAAATGTCTATATAGGTCCTATTAAAATTTGTTCATTACAGAAAAAATAGTAAACAAAGACAAAACATAAAGATCAGTGTATTTCAAATTCTTTTTGCTCTATTGGTTTCTTCATGTACCTAAATGAACTAAATTTTAATAAAAATTTAAACAAAATAAAAAGTGGTATTAAATTTTGTAAAAACATGATTTGCACAGCCCTAAAACAGGAATAACAAGAAATTCGTGAATAATTTTTGTATTTTGAAATGTTAATTCCAAATTTCTATGTAGGTGCATTTAAAATTACTTCATTAAGTAAAAAATTCGTAATACGTTGACAAAACTAGGACATTGCGTATTTTTACATTATATTTACTATAGGCTATTGGTATCTTCATCAATATAAAGAAATGGAAATTTAAGGGGAAAAAAAAAGTTTGAAAAGAAGAATTAAATTTTAAAAAAACTGTTATTTGTACTGCCCTAAAACAGGAATTACAACAACAACGTGACGATTTTTTTTCTATTTCTTCTTCTTCTTCTTCCTTCCAAGTATTAGGCTAAAATGTTAAATTCTAAATTTCTATGTAGGTACATTTAAAATCCGTTTATTGCAGTAAAACATTTGTAAAAGAGTGACAAAAAATAGAAATCAGTTTATTTTCAAATTATATTTACTAGGCTGTTATTTTCATCGATTTAAAGAAATGGAAATTAAGACAAATATTTAAAAAAAAATATATTTGAAAAGAAATTTAGTTTTTTTAAAAGCTATTATTTTACTGTGCTCCAAAATATAAATTAGACGAAACATTTGCTGAATGTATATATTTAAAATTGTTAATTACAGAAAAAAATGATAAAATACAGGGATCAGTATATTTTAAACTATAAATTAAACTTTAATATAAAAATTAAAAAGAAATAACTAAAATTTGAAAATATGTATTAAATTTATAAAAAGTGTTATTTTTACTGCCCTAATAACTGAAACTGCAGGAAGGATGTGAATACTTTATAGGTGTATATTTAAAAACATAATTCTAAATTTCTACATAGTAAATTTAAATTTTCTTTATTACAGTTAAAATATTAATAAAACAAAAAAATGTAGAGATAGATGAGTGTATTTCAGATTATATTTACCTAAATAAATTAAAATAACTTTCATAAATTGTAATATTTTTGTAATTTGTTAGTCGAATAGATTTAACTGATAATATCATCATCTGTCACGAATTAGATCTTTGTAGACATGTTTCGGCCTCATCCAGCTGTCTTTTAAGAGGTCTTCCTGGCCGACGATGTCCTTTGGGCTTATATTGCATCATCGTTTTGGGATTCTTGAATTATCCATTCTTTTTTACATGGTCTAGCCAGTTTAATTTACATCTGTTGAGTTTTTTTCTACTGATCCTATTTCTAATTGTTCTAAAATATTATTCTTTTTTTCTCGATCTAAAAGAGTGTACCCTGCTGTCCTTCTGAGAAACTACATTTACGTTGCTTTGATTCTGCTTTTCTGTTAATGTCCAAATCTCACTTCCTTATAAAAGGAGAGGTTAATGCTAAAGCATTATATATTTTTATTCTTGTGGATTTTATTATTAATTTAGCTTTTAATGTATTATTTATTTATCCCTAATATTTGTGTAAATTTGGAGATTTTCTTGTTCACATATTTTTATTTTTGATAACATATTTTACAACCTAAATGGTCGAAACATTGTACGTGTTCTAGGCATTGGTTACTGTGTATTATATTACAGTGCACTGATTATTTGTAAGACAGATGGCATACGCCAAATATTTGTTAAACGAACCTGTATTTTGTAAAACAGGTATTCAGTGAGGCGAAAGAAAATTCCAGATACAGGTAGAAACTCTACTTCACCCGGCGCGGGCGGCAGGAATCATCACTTATTGTTAATTCGTCTAATTCTCTCTCTCTCTCTCTCCCTTATAAACATTTTTTTTTCATTAATTGTGCAGAGATATCCTTCCGTTTTCGCGTTGCACAAATTCCGTTTTATACAAAATAAATACACGTAAAATTAATATTATTTTGCCAGGACCAATAAATTTGTTCACATTGGACAGATTTCTCATTATTCACGTTCCGGATTAAACAAGTTTTACTGTATGTATGTATGTATGTATATATATATATATATATATATATATATATATATATATATATGGTATGATAAGAAAAATAAATGCCTGGACGGGATTCGAACCCGGATCTCTGAGTCTGTACCTCAGCGTGATATCCATTACACTACCAGGCGAATCCAATTCAAACACTTATTTTTCTTATATATGTATTATACTCTCCATTATTACTAGATGTCGCGAGAACTCGGTCTCTCACTGCCATCTAGTAGCTGACTATATCAAGTAAGCAAATTAAAGAGAATATTTATTTTACTTTATAGCAGTGACGCTTTATCGATGTTATAATTAAATCTTTAACATTGAGCAATGCAAGCTTAATATGGTATGATAAGAAAAATAAATGCCTGGACGGGATTCGAACCCGGATCTCTGAGTCTGTACCTCAGCGTGATATCCATTACACTACCAGGCGAATCCAATTCAAACACTTATTTTTCTTATATATGTATTATACTCTCCATTTTATATATATATATATATATATATATATATATATATGTCATTTTCGATGTGAAGTTAATAGATGGATAAAGATATGTATTTTTTTTAGAATAGTTTGAGAACAACTTCAAGAGCTTCATTCCTTCATAATTCGCTAAAAAGTTATTATTTTAACTTTCAAACTGTGTTATCTTTTAAATAATCAATTGAGTTGGTTTTTACTTAATGAAAATCTATACATATTAATTAAATAAAAATAAAATTTAGTTTTCTCAACTTGATTTGAATGAATCGCCTTTGTTAAATTTAAAATTTAAATAAATTATTGTTGTATTGTTGCTTAGATCAGTTGATATGAACTATAATAACACAACTCATAATTTGATAACATGTCTGAAGAAGGTACAGTGTACCGAAACAGCTGTCACTGAATTATATTTTAATAAATATGAAAATCAAATAAAACTTTTATTTTTATTTTCAAACTGTGATATTTTTTTTTATTTTATTCGAACGTATATAAGTATTCGGAGCAGTTATAATGATCAAGTTGTTGAAAGAGTGTAACGCCGACTGCATTTTTAGGCCTAGAGTCCGAATCTTAATATTGGTTGATCATCTGAGGATAAACAAACTAACATGTTGTAGGTGTATTGTAGCAGGACATGTGTTGAACAAACATTTGAATTTATTTTAAAATACAATAGGAAGTAACATTAAGAGGTTTGTTTAATAATTGAAACATTTTGTCTGTCATTCTTACCTCTTAGAGTTGTTTTTGTCGAACATATGTTTCAGAGCTTCTGAGCCCTGTATGTTCATCTCCTCTTTCGTTCAAACTTTATTCTCAAATACTCTCTTAAAGTAAGAGTCCACGTTTCGCATCCACATAATATAACTGGTAGAATAATAGTTATATATTTTCAGTTTAACGTTTTTGAAAGGAGTTAGGACATCAAGAGTCTCTGCAATGCATAATAGCATGCATTTCCAGAATTGAGCCTATGTTTAATTTATTTGTGCATCTCATTCCTATTTGTGATTATTGTTCCTGGGTATTTGAATTGAGCCACTTCTTCAAAATTTCCCTCATAATTGTAACATATAGAATGAGTTTTATAAAAAAAAAGAATTTGGTGAATTACATGGTATATGACAGCCTTTAGATAGTAGACACTACTTTTTTCTCTTCAAAAAAAAAAATATATATATATATATATATATAATGTTTCATTTTATTTAAAAGAAAATGTGGAGTTTGTATATTTAATAATTGCACTTAAAGTGTACTGTTTTATATCGGTAACTGACGTAACTGTAGAATGGCATGTTTTACAGAGTGAGAGTAAAATAATAATATCTGTGAAGTTTTCAAGCAATTGTGAATTTAGTGTATATAGAAGTAGTTAAAAATGCATCTTGTGAGTTAATTACATATATACCTGTAGATTTTAGAAATATAGTAATTCCCGTAATGAAGAAAGCGTTAGTTTAAATTGATCTGAAATTATTCCTAATTTCCTAGATTCCTTTAACTGGCCTTCAGTAGGTTTGGTCTTCTTCTGCTTCTATATCCCTTATGTTAATATAATGAAGTTTTGTTTGGAAGTCAGATTGAGCTTTCAATGTGCTTTATTACATTTTTACTTCGTATTAGATTATTTAATTCAGAGTTCATTCGTATACGTCATGTGCCATCGCTTTCTCTAATTGGTCCAAAATATCTATCATAAATCAAAATATATTTTTAATTACGGATCGGATTTTTATCTACTAGTTATTTACATTGCAAAATAGTATTTTTGATCAATTAATAACAAACTTATCAACAGCTTTATAAATACAACTTAAAATAATTATTTAATTATTTTTATAAAAATATAACAATATTACCTCGATATCACACGCGTTAATTATGTGTTAGAAAATGAATAATATTCCATTTACCTTAGAATTATACTGAACTAAGTTGCAACCTTAGCTTTTAGTATATAAAAAATTCTATCCTTACTAATAATATATAGGCATATCATACTAATGTCAATAATTATTATTATTATTATTATTATTATTATTATTATTATTATTATTATTATTATTATTATTATTAATAATAATAATATTATTATTATTATTATCATTAGAGAGTTGTGAAAGTTGAAAGAAATGTATTACATACAATTGAAGAGAGACGATTAATGTGGTATGGACATGGATGACATCTGATAGAATCACTAAGAAGATCGTGGGATGGAAAAAAGGCGGGAAAAGAAGAAAGGGAAGACCTAAAGAAAGTTGTATGGACGGTGCGAGAAGAAGTAGTAGTAGGACTTTATTAGACAAAAAGTAAGATATTTACAATATTATTTACAAATATGGGTCGCACGGGCAGTAAGCCGTACGTGCTGTTGACAGTCCGTTACAATAAAGTAATAATTGGTACTAGTGTAAAGAAATATAAACAACAAAAACAGCAATAACATTACAATTACATAAATAAAACACAATAATATTACAATTAAGTAATAACACAATAGCATTATACACTAAAAAAACATTAACATTACAATTACATAAAGAAAACACATTAATATTACAATTAAGTAATAACACAATAGCATTATACACTAGAAAAACATTAACATTACAATTACATAAAGAAAACACATTAATATTACAATTAAGTAATAACACAATAGCATTATACACTAAAAAAACATTAACATTACAATTACATAAAGAAAACACATTAATATTACAATTAAGTAATAACACAATAGCATTATACACTAAAAAAACATTAACATTACAATTACATAAAGAAAACACATTAATATTACAATTAAGTAATAACACAATAGCATTATACACTAAAAAAACATTAACATTACAATTACATAAAGAAAACACATTAATATTACAATTAAGTAATAACACAATAGCTAAAAAAACATTAACATTACAATTACATAAAGAAAACACATTAATATTACAATTAAGTAATAACACAATAGCATTATACACTAAAAAACATTAACATTACAATTACATAAAGAAAACACATTAATATTACAATTAAGTAATAACACAATAGCATTATACACTAAAAAAACATTAACATTACAATTACATAAAGAAAACACATTAATATTACAATTAAGTAATAACACAATAGCATTATACACTAAAAACATTAACATTACAATTACATAAAGAAAACACATTAATATTACAATTAAATAATAACACAATAGCATTATACACTAAAAAAACATTAACATTACAATTACATAAAGAAAACACATTAATATTACAATTAAGTAATAACACTAAAAAAAACATTAACATTACAATTACATAAAGAAAACACATTAATATTACAATTAAGTAATAAAACAATAGCATTATACACTAAAACATTAACATTACAATTACATAAAGAAAACACAATAATAATATTACAATTAAATAATAACACAATAGCATTATACACTAAAAACATTAACATTACAATTATATAAAGAAAACACATTAATATTACAATTAAGTAATAACACAATAGCATTATACACTAAAAAAAACATTAACATTACAATTACATAAAGAAAACACATTAATATTACAATTAAAGAGTGAACCGGGACTTACAGATGAGGATGTTCAGAGAGCTACAACTGGAGACGACGATTTTCCTGAGGGTGACGAGAAATCACTGTATTGTGGATAAATTCCGAAATAAAATTATTATTATTATTAATTATTATTATTCTCATTATTGTTGTTATTATTATTATTATTATTATTATTATTATTATTTTATTAATTTAAGCTTGTAGTTTTGATCTTCAGTTATTTTTTCGAAAAGATGTAAATACTCGGGGCGTACCGGTATGTAATAATCAAGTCGCTGAACAGTGTATCGCCGACTGAAATTTAGGCCTACAGTAAGGTTCGCAGTGTTGCCTGGTTTTCTGAGGGTAAATCCGAATTACATAGGCCTACTGTAACAAACATAAGTCATATATTTAAACATACGTTTCTATAACACAATTACAGCAGAAACATTAGCATATCAAGAAATTAATCCCATGTTCACAGAACATATAGCCCATTCAAACATTAAAGATTTTTTTTAATTCGCTTAAAATATGTAATATAGGCAGTAAAAATTAATTTATATTTTAAAAGAAGAACATTATTTACATATAAAATGACAAAAATACTACAATCGCCTTGTAATATTCATCACTTATTTCATATAACTGTAAGAAGATTATCAACGCTGACATTTTGAATTTAACAAATTGAAAAAAAAAATAATGAAACGATCAGAAGATATAAAAATACAACATAAAATAGACTCAAATGAAATACATTCAAATTTCGCAAGGTAATTTCTGTCCCTAATGTCTGTCTATGTAAGGTAATGTCTGGAGCTGAGACAAGGTAATTTCTGTCCCTAATGTCTGTCTATGTAAGGTAATGTCTGGAGCTGAGACAAGGTAATTTCTGTCCCTAATGTATGTCTATGTAAGGTAATGTCTGGAGTTGAGACATGGACTAAAAAAAAACAAGAAATTTAAGGGGAGATTAAAAGGTGATTTTAGTTTTAAAAATTCTCAAATTTGCTTTTTTGTACTTTTAAATAGTTTGAAATATTCTGCACAAATTTACATAAATATTTTTTATAAATGCTCATTTTAAGTATTCTTAATACATTTTTAAAAGTAAGGCTGCGTCAATAATTTGACACAACGAACTTAAACTGTTTTTTTCGACAAGCTAAATTTTTCATATCATAGACCCGTTTTCTCATAAACTGTAAGAGGTAAATGCATTAAACATTTTGGGCATGTATATTACTTGCATCTGTTGATATGCAACCATTTTGGTGCTCTTACAATAACACTGATCAACATGAGTTTTGTCTCATGAGTACCAATAGTCGTAATGCAGTTTTTTATCGCGTTTTCAAATATGTATTCGGAATTTCTCCATCACCCACAGTTTTTTATTTCAATTTCAATTAATGGATTTAAATAATTATTTTTTGCTTAACAAATATTAAAGGGATTACGTCAAAATCTTGCAATCTGCTATGATACCAGTTCCACACTGCGGAGAACTGTCCATACCAAAGCCTCCAGAACATGTGACATTAGATGAAGAGAGCTCTGATTCTGGTGGAAGTAAGGAAGAAGAAGAAACAGATTTTGGTGATACAACTTTTGAACAAAGCTGTTCATCTGAGCCTCATTTATTGACTCAAGAAGATCTTAACGATCTCATACGAGATTTAAAGTTATCCAAAAACCAGTCTGAAATGCTTGGTTCCCGACTAAGAGGATGGAATCTCTCGGAAACCTTGCGTGATGGAGAAAAGCCGATATCATATGTGAATTCAGGAGAAAAAATACTATCAGAATCACATATTTTTCTTTCTGAGACAAAAAGAGTTTATTTTTTGTTAATTAATCAATCAATTGAGTTGGTGTTTACTTGATGAAAATCCATATTTATTAATTAAATAAAAATAAAACGTAGTTTTATTTGATTTTCATATGTATTATATAATTCAGTGACAGCTTTTTCGGTACACTGTACCTTCTTCAGACATGTTAACAAATTATGAATTGTGTTCCAACTGATCTAAGCAACAATACAACAATATTTATTTAATTTTTTTAATTTAACAAAGGGGATTCATTCAAATTAAGTTGAGAATTTAACAGTTTTTTACCACTTTTAAATTTATTAATTTCTACAGCCTCCAAAAGATCTAACTTCTTACCCTTAGAAGTTTCATATGTATTATATAATTCAGTGACAGCTTTTTCGGTACACTGTACCTTCTTCAGACATGTTAACAAATTATGAATTGTGTTCCAACTGATCTAAGCAACAATACAACAATATTTATTTAATTTTTTTAATTTAACAAAGGGGATTCATTCAAATTAAGTTGAGAATTTAACAGTTTTTTACCACTTTTAAATTTATTAATTTCTACAGCCTCCAAAAGATCTAACTTCTAACTTAGAAGTTTCATATGTATTATATAATTCAGTGACAGCTTTTTCGGTACACTGTACCTTCTTCAGACATGTTAACAAATTATGAATTGTGTTCCAACTGATCTAAGCAACAATACAACAATATTTATTTAATTTTTTTAATTTAACAAAGGGGATTCATTCAAATTAAGTTGAGAATTTAACAGTTTTTTACCACTTTTAAATTTATTAATTTCTACAGCCTCCAAAAGATCTAACTTCTAAGTTAGAAGTTTCATATGTATTATATAATTCAGTGACAGCTTTTTCGGTACACTGTACCTTCTTCAGACATGTTAACAAATTATGAATTGTGTTCCAACTGATCTAAGCAACAATACAACAATATTTATTTAATTTTTTTAATTTAACAAAGGGGATTCATTCAAATTAAGTTGAGAATTTAACAGTTTTTTACCACTTTTAAATTTATTTAATTTCTACAGCCTCCAAAAGATCTAACTTCTAACTTAGAAGTTTCATATGTATTATATAATTCAGTGACAGGCTTTTTCGGTACACTGTACCTTCTTCAGACATGTTAACAAATTATGAATTGTGTTCCAACTGATCTAAGCAACAATACAACAATATTTATTTAATTTTTTTAATTTAACAAAGGGGATTCATTCAAATCAAGTTGAGAATTTAACAGTTTTTACCACTTTTAAATTTATTAATTTCTACAGCCTCCAAAAGATCTAACTTCTAAGTTAGAAGTTTCATATGTATTATATAATTCAGTGACAGCTTTTTCGGTACACTGTACCTTCTTCAGACATGTTAACAAATTATGAATTGTGTTCCAACTGATCTAAGCAACAATACAACAATATTTATTTAATTTTTTTAATTTAACAAAGGGGATTCATTCAAATTAAGTTGAGAATTTAACAGTTTTTTACCACTTTTAAATTTATTAATTTCTACAGCCTCCAAAAGATCTAACTTCTAAGTTAGAAGTTTCATATGTATTATATAATTCAGTGACAGCTTTTTCGGTACACTGTACCTTCTTCAGACATGTTAACAAATTATGAATTGTGTTCCAACTGATCTAAGCAACAATACAACAATATTTATTTAATTTTTTTAATTTAACAAAGGGGATTCATTCAAATTAAGTTGAGAATTTAACAGTTTTTTACCACTTTTAAATTTATTAATTTCTACAGCCTCCAAAAGATCTAACTTCTAAGTTAGAAGTTTCATATGTATTATATAATTCAGTGACAGCTTTTTCGGTACACTGTACCTTCTTCAGACATGTTAACAAATTATGAATTGTGTTCCAACTGATCTAAGCAACAATACAACAATATTATTTATTTATTTTTTTTAATTTAACAAAGGGGATTCATTCAAATCAAGTTGAGAATTTAACAGTTTTTTACTACTTTTAAACTTATTAATTTCTACAGCCTCCAAAAGATCTAACTTCTAAGGGGTAAGAAGTTAGATCTTTTGGAGGCTGTAGAAATTAATAAGTTTAAAAGTGGTAAAAAACTGTTAAATTCTCAACTTGATTTGAATGAATCCCCTTTGTTAAATTAAAAAAATTAAATAAATATTGTTGTATTGTTGCTTAGATCAGTTGGAACACAATTCATAATTTGTTAACATGTCTGAAGAAGGTACAGTGTACCGAAACAGCTGTCACTGAATTATATAATAAATATGAAAATCAAATAAAACTACGTTTTATTTCTTTTTGTTGCTCAGTGTAATTGTTTACTTTTTTAACGAAAACTTGCAATAATTAAAAAATAGAGTTTAAAAAAATTATTTCCAAAAGTAAGAAGAAATATAACTCAAAAGTGCTTCAGTAACGCTCATTCCACATAAAAATTATTTTCTTTTCTGCAAAAAATAAATGTTCTACTCGATAATTTATGTAAGTCTGTAAATCAGTTTTAGTATCACAGTGGAGACCAGCAAATTATGCGCCAGAACTACGTTTGCTTTCTAAATGAATGTTCCATAAATTCGTTAAACACAAAAATTACATTTAATTGTCATTACACCTTCATTACTGATATTGGAAATGTGTGTTCATTATTAGAGAAATGTTACAATAAAATTTAAATATATAAAATCTCAAATAGCCTATTTATTTCCTCAGGATCCATAAAGATACATGTTTGATCAAAGTGTTCACTTTCCACTTGGAATTATAGAAACAGTCTCATAAAACACACGTTCTTAAAATGAAAACTATATATAAATATTTCGAAGAGAAAAAATAATATATTGATTTAGGCTTTCACGGCCGGAGTTACTATGAAGATCTTGCCAGTCTCAAGACAACCCTTGAGGTTGCCGGACGCAGTCTCTGGGAAAACGTCGGGGAACTACAAGCCTCAAGACCACGGCCAACAGCCCGGAAATCTTCTACAAGATTATCATAGAAAAAAATAATGTCCTGTAACCTGAAGGCTAAAAAAAATTAAATATTATTTTCTTTTCTTGCATTTGTTACATCAGTAATCGTGTAGTTCACCTATAGACTCATTTTGTTTTTTCGTTTAATGTCTTCTGAAGAAGAATTTCTACTCCTTCAGGGGGTGAAAATATAATTTGTTATTTGTAAAATATATAATCAATGAATTAATAATATATGTATATAATAACACTGGTCGATAAGGTTTTCTTCACAAGAAATCTGATTAGTGAATCTAGTGCATTTTTCATGCTGAACTCAAATATGTAGTCAGAATTTTTCCATCAGGCTCAGTTTTTTTGTGACAGCTACTCCTGAAAAAATACACTTTTTGAACTCTCACTTAGACATTTCCGGAAAATCCTGGGGCTGTCTCTGATGAGCACGGTGAGCGTTTTCATCAGCAAATTTCCACAATTGAAAAGAGGTACCAAGGCAAGTGGAGTTCTAATATGCTGGCTGACTACTGTTGGGCCAAGAAGTGAGATGTTCCAGATGCAAAATATGCCCGAAAATCGCTATCTCCCACTTTCTATGTAAATCAGAATGAGTTAGAGTTAGATGGATTTTATTAAAATTTATAAAAAATGTAAATGAATATCACAGAACACTCTTGCCTGATGGGAAAAACTGAAATGACATTTAAATTCAGGATAAAAAATACTTCTGAAATCTCATGTTTTTATTCTTGTAAAAGAAAAAAAAGTTCATTTTTTGTCGACCAGTGTAATATTACATAGTCAAATTTTATGGATTTTCTTCATATTTTTTTATTTTCATATTTTTATCTTTATCTTTGTATATTTATCTTTATATTTTTATCTTATCTTTACATATATTATCTTAGAAAACTAAATTTCTGATTATAAGTCAAGATGGATGCAACATGTTCATCGAATGGAAGATCACAGAATACCCAAACAAATGTTATAAGATATCAACCTGCAGGAAGAAGAAGACCAGGACGTCCACTCAAAAGACTTCTGGATGGTGTTTCTCTTGTGGCCGAAAAAGGTCAACAAATGGCCTAAATTCGTGAATATACTATGATGATTATGATATATTTATCTTTATATATTTTATCTTTATTTTTATCTTTACATATCTTTATCTTTTTTATCTTTTATCTTTATATTTTTATCTTTACATATGTTTGTCAAGATATAGTATAGCTAATAGATAATAAAATAAATAGGCTAATGAAAAAAGATAAGTATCTAAATTATCTGGTCTTTAGTTATAATTTCATTTGCATCTCAACCAACAATCATAATTTCAAGTCAATATCCTGACCAAGTATGTTCCAGTTGTACATTTCATTCGATACACATATAAGTAAATTAGATTTACTTGTCCCCGAATAATCCAAATTGAATTCACAAAATGTTGACTTGGTTCTTAATAGAACATAAGCTAATATATGGAGGCAGTTCATCAATGTAATGAATAATAGCGCGGTCAAAAAAACTTGGTAAATTCAATATCAAAAGTTGGTCATTACACGGCGACATTTTGGTTCACACCGCGCTACAAAATGCAGCGCTACCATCTACCGGTGATGAAGCTAACTACTTCCTACTGTCAAAGATTGTATAGTCATGTAAGTTTTGATTCCATGGTTCCTTAAATTGATACCACAGAATGTAGAACTTAGTATTATAGAGTATTTAAGAAGCAAATCAAATGTCTGGTCATTATACGTGTCACGAAATTAGGTTCAACACCATTATCATAAGTAATGGCATTTGTTAGGACTATTTAACGAATAAAATTAAGCTGTTTACTCACAAATCATTATTTTAAATATAGTTATTTAAAAATATTTATATATTTAATGTAAACGGCGATGTTTGAAAACAAATGACTAACGATTGGTACGCTTCATCTGCTTCTTTTGTTTATCACTCCAACCAGATCATTCTATTTATTGCCAAAGGAACGCAATATTGTAAGAATGCTCTCTAGTGCAGAAAAAATGAAACACATCAAACTGTATATTAATTCATTTATGATGTCGTATGATGTAAATATGACAATTATATTTTTCTGGGAAAAAATACATTTAAGAAAGTGCAAACAGTGGTTTCTTTTTTTTTGGTGGTATAATAAATTGCTACAAATGTTTTTATATTAACTCCTGCAAGCGCTATGTGTTGACATCTATGCAATATATATATATATATATATATATACAATCTGGTAGCCCTATTTCTTACAGGCTCAGTCACTGCAGAACAATATTTTCTCGTGCCAGTTATTTAAATGTTCCGGACCGCAGGGAAAATAAATTCGTGTAAAACTGTGTTGTTATTATATATTGTTGCGTACCTTGACATAAATTTAAGTAATTTTTACTCGTTTGTTTTTCTATTGATCTAAAAACAATATTAAATAAATGAAATCAATGTATCAAATAGGATACATTTTTAATTTAAGGGTTAATGAACTTCTCATTAAGGAAGCACCCATGTTCCCGCAGTGAGGCGAGAGGGGATCGGTCATCATCATTACAGTAAGGCACAGAGTCATTTTGATAACAGTTCAGGGAGAGCCGGAGTTTCCCTAATTAATTTTTTTTCATAGAGCCCAGTTTGCATACCTCTACGAGTTTTGTCCATCTGTCCTCCTATACCTTATCAGTTCTTATAGTGGTCCTAACACAAATAAACGCCAGTTGTATCCTTCCGCCATTCGCGCCACAATTACTGTCACATTGACAGGGTGCACATATAAGACATGTTATCATTTAAAGAGGTAGAAAACAAGAAATTTGATGAGATTTTTCACTGGACTTGTGAAATACATTTAAAATAACTGTTTTTTTTACCACTAGCTAGTCAAAGGTTTGCCAGACTTGTTTAGTTGGCGACACAGTAACAGAAGACTCGACACTTTCAGCCATTTTGTTGCATCAAAATCAACTGAATCATGACTCAAATGCATCATCCATATGTAATGACTATTTTAGGTGTAATTATTGATTAGATATATTTCAGATGTTTTTTTCTATGTTTTGAATATTATTTTCATTCACAAAGAAAAACAAGTAGTATTTCAAAGGACATTTATTATTTAATGAAGGGAACTACTTTTTCGCTTACTTATTGCTTCTACATCGCATGTCGGTGTGCATAAGCAATGAAAAGCGAGCAGGTCACATGGTTTTGTTTTGACGAGTATCATTTTAAGAGCGGATAGCATTCACGCAATCTTTCCTCTAGGTATTCCCAGTCGTCTGCTTCCTCTGGCTTTAGCTTTACTTTAGGAACAAACATTTCATCGCCTCCAATGCTATAGTAAGTGAGGCATACTGCCACTGACGACATCAGAGAATACTGTCACACTGACAGTGAGTGAGGCACGATGTCAGTAGGCCCGGGGAGGCACAAACAAACGGCCCGCCACGTGTATTCGCTGTATTGACGTGGTGCTGACGTCATAGAAGTAACGTCATGAGGTGAACCTGCGTCACGAGCGCTGCAGCCTGGCGTCATCACAATATTTTCAAATGGAATTGATCTACAGGGTGACCCACAAACACATTCATGTCTCCAATTACATCTGTATCGATTTTTATAATGAATTTTGGTGCATTAAAATACAAGTGTTGATTACAATAATTGGAATTGTATTTCAGTCTACGATCTCTTGTATTCTTGACTTTCGATTACAATCATCTGTCGTTTTGTAATTTTTCATGATATGTGAGAAGTTGAATGTATTTTCTCACTTTATTAACAGTTCAAGATCGATATACACATAGCTAGCTAATACCCGGCGTGCGCTGCTACGGCTAAATAAGTGAAATACTAAAAGTTAATTAAATTGTATGGTATACGCTCAGATGAACCAAATTTGACGGTTGCTTGTCAGTTTTTAATTTCAGATTTCAGATAAGCCTCCACTTCTAATTTTCGGATTTCGCTCATTTTTTGACAATGCCTACCTCGGTTTATTTTAATATGATATACCGAGTTTCGTGGTCAAACATCGAAAAATGTGACCGCAAGAGTGATTTTTCAATTTTCACTTCAGGTGAACTCCTACACCTAATGGTTTTAGATAGTCCAATTGTGAATGCAAACCATCGAGGGACCCAATCAGACACGCATAAAAAATTTCATCAAAATCGGTCAAGACGTTTAGGAGGATTTCAGTGACAAACACACGCACAGAAAAAAATATATCCATCCATAGTAATTCTGCCCGAAGGCAGGTCCCTCACTGCAATCATAGCATTTTCATGCTATGCTTTGCAGCTTTATTAGGGAATTGTAGGTGTGGTAGCTTCCCGTTGATTTCCACACCTGTGAAGGATAATGATGATGATGATGATGATGATAAGGGTGATCATGATGGCTATATGATTTCGGGGACCGTTTGGGCCTTAAAGTTTCCTGACATTTGTCTTACAGGTCAGGAAAAAAACCCGATAAAAACCTCACCCAGAAAAACTGCCCGACCGGGGATCGAACCCGGGTCCGCTGTGTGACAAGGCAGCACGCTACCTCGAGACCACAGCGGTGGACAAAAATTATATATATATATATATATATATATATATATATATATAAAGATAAATACTAAGACATGACACTCTTACTTACTTACTTACTCATTGGCACTATCGAACCTGTAGGTTCATGGCCGCGCGGACATAAGCTCTCCATACATCCCTAACCTGAGCTAATGCTTTCCAATCATTCCCTGTATAATCTACTTCCCTCAAATCATAGTTAATGTTATTCTCCCACCTCATTCTTGGTCTACAAACTGGGCGTTTTCCCTCTGGTTTTCCTACAAGAAGCTTCCATGCACATCTTTCATTCCCCATACGTGCAACATGTCCTGCCCATCGCAGTCTACGAGACTTAACTGTTCTTGTTATATCTGGCTTCCTATAAAGACCAAGCAGTTCATTGTTATCTAAAGACCTGACACTCTCCCATGATATACTTTACGACATCGAAACCAGATGTTACACCACTATTTATTGTTCATTGTTAAACAATAGATTCATATAATTTAATAAAATTAATTAATTTGGTTTTATGCAATTTATCTCAGTTTATTACAATTTCAAATCTTGGAAATTAACTTCGTGATTTTCTATTAACATCCAGTGACTATCGTTACACAGATATACTGCATTTTAAGTTAGAGCTACGTGCATTTTTTGTAACGTTGGGCTATTTTATCAAAAAACTGGTCTGACATCTTAGTCCATATCGCATATCCAGAATCCTTGGTTGTGCCCAGTACGGGGAGAATTTTTCTTGTTGTGTCTGTCAATTTTGAGCAGTTTTCTATCACCTGACATTCCTTACTATTTTAGAAGATTTTTTTTAAGTTAGTACATTTCTTGGAGTTTTATTATTTTCCTTCATTTTAGAATTTTTCTCCAGGCCATTCTGTCTCTGGTAACCGTCCACCAATTCTTGAGTTTTAAACATTTGACATCATGTAGTGCTCCATCCATCCATCTCAAATTCGCTCTTCCAGTTCTCCGTGTTCCTTCTGGCCTACCATCTATAATTCTTCTAACTACTTAATTGTTGGTCATCCACTGCACATGTCCTGCCCATCTTAGTCTGTTTACTTTAATATCTGTAATGATATCTTATGATTTATACAACACATATAATTCCCTGTTACATCTCATTCGCAACTCTCCATTTTCCTTAATAGGTCCATATATCCTTCTGAGTATCTTTCTTTCAAAAGCAGCCAGTTGAGATGTGTCATGTTCAGTCAGAGCCCAGGTTTCATTCCTCTAAGTTAACAAACTAGACCAGACTTTGGGCATCCTTTATGTACCCATACCCATTGGCAGCGCATAAAGTACGAACAGGCAGATAGAAATATCAATTTGTATATAGGCCCATACAGACTAGCTCACACGACAGACGTTCTCCTGCCCTAACGTTCAATTCTCGTGTCATCACGGACAATAAAAATATAAGTTCCCTTTTTTAACATAAAATTCCCTAATTAAGTCGTACTTATGAATTATTAGGTAAATTCGCAAGAACACCTCTCACTGCCATCTATTGTGGCTCAAGAGGCGTGCATGATGACGTCACATTGTTGTCGCGCGGAATATATCCATCTACTTATCCCGAACTTCTTGGGATAAATGAGCTGATTATTATTAATTATCCGTAAAAGAATACGTCCTGCCCGAACGTTTGCTTGCCTGCTGTTAACGGGTTCTTAAAACGTTTTCTCGATATTTGAATTATCGATAAACCATATACTAAGTGGCAATGAACATTGATTTTGACATTTCAATCTTTTCGTTTTGTTATTGTGTGATACCTTTTTGGCATAAAATAACTAATCAATACGTAATTATATATTATTAAATAAGTTCGCTAGAAAACTTCATTGTTGTGGCTCAACAATGCAAGAAAACTTCATTGTTGTGGCTCAACAAGCGAGCATGATGACGTCACATTGTTGTCGCGCAGAATATATCGATAATGCAGATGACTACACATCTGACATAAAAATTCCTATAATCTGATCGCAGCGCTACCTACCGAGTCCAATTATGAATCTAAACCATCCAAGGACCCACTCAAACAAACACAAAAGAAATTAATCAAAACCGGTCCAGTCGTTCAGGCAGTTATTAATTTCGGATTTCAAGTAAACCTCCACTTCTAATTGTCGCATTTCGCTTTATTAATACCTACCCCTTTTATTTTAATAAGGTTTAATGAGTTTTGTTGTGAAACATCGAAAAATGTGACCGTTAGAGCGATTTTTCATTTTTCACTTCAGGTGAACTCCTGCACCTAATGGTTTTAGTGGATCCAAATGTGAATCTAAACCATCGAGGGACCCAATCAGACACACACACACACAAATCGTCGAAATCGGTCGAGTCGTTTAGGTGGAGTTGAGTGACAAACATGCGTACAGAAGAATTATATATATATATATATATATATATGGTATGATAAGAAAAATAAATGCCTGGACGGGATTCGAACCCGGATCTCTGAGTCTGTACCTCAGTGTGATATTCATTACACCACCAGGCGAATCCAATTCAAACACTTATTTTTCTTATATATGTATTATATTCTCCATTATTACTAGATGTCGCGAGAACTCGGTCTTCACTGCCATCTAGTAGCTGACTATAACAAGTAAGCAAATTAAAGAGAACTTTTTTTTAGCGTCACTGCTATAAGGTAAAAAAAATATATTCTCTTTAATTTGTTTACTTGTTATAGTCAGCTACTAGATGGCAGTGAAGACTGAGTTCTCGCGACATCTAGTAATAATGGAGAATATAATACATATATAAGAAAAATGAATGCTTGAATTGGATTCGCCTGGTGGTGTAATGGATATCACACTGAGGTACAGACTCAGAGATCCGGGTTCGAATTCCGTCCAGGCATTTATTTTTATTATCACACCATATTAAGCTTGCATTGCTCAATGTTAAAAATTTAATTATAACATATATATATATATATATATATATATATATATATATAGTTAATGACAAATGAGGGCAATTTTGAAGAAATTGCTGAATTCAAATACCTTGGAACAAAAATTACAAACAGGAATGAGATGCACAAAGAAATTAAACATAGGCTCATTTCTGAAAATATATGCTATTTTGCATATGGGGTCGTCATATTTCAATTCCTTCTGGATTTTTTTCATGTTGAGACTTGAAAGAAGTGCTGAAGTTCCTTAGGACGGGTTACTGGCCCCAGTGGTAGGGCTGCTACGTTTCAGTCTCTGTACATACATTAGGATACCGCATTTACTCAGTACCCGATGGAACGGTTATACCACCGTGACTCGGTCCTCAGAGCCTCGTTTGTGAAAACGGGTTGTACCACGAGAAAGTGAGGATGAGAATTGGGTAGGAGAGGTTATATACACGTCTCTACCCCTTACAACCTCTTATGCAATGGGGTGAAATGAGATACCTTCGGAGGACTGCAGGATACACACTACAAGATCACAAAAAAAAATGAAGACATCTTAGAAGAATTACACATAGAACCTTTAGAAAACAAAATTTCTGATTATAAGTCAAGATGGATGCAACATGTTCATCGAATGGAAGATCACAGAATACCCAAACAAATGTTAAGATATCAACCTGCAGGAAGAAGAAGACCAGGACGTCCACTCAAAAGACTTCTGGATGGTGTTTCTCTTGAGACCGAAACAGGTCAACAAATGGCCTAAATTCGTGAATGTACTATGATGATGATGATGATGATGATGCATAAGGGGACTCTTCTCGTTCCAACTTCTCTGAAAAAACGTTAAGCTGAAAATATTTAAAAATGTTTATCTTCCAGGCACATAGATGCGATGTTTGAGCTCTTTTTAAGGGAGGAGAAAATTACGGTATGCCTATTTGAGAACGAAGTTCTTAGAACTATTTTTGAACCAAAATAAAGAGACGAACTGAACGGGTAAATAGAGAAGACCACATATCAGAGAGCTACAGATTGTAACAAGAATCCAGATATAATAAGAATAGTTCAGCCTCGTAGACTGCGATGGGCAGAATATGTGGGGAATGGAAGAGGAGCAAGGAAACTCCTTGTAGAAAACCAGAGGGAAAGCCCCAGTAGATAGGTCAAGAATGAGGTGGGAAAATAACATTAACCATGATTATATATATATGATGGTACATAACTCTGTTTCATGATCATAATTTTATTTGGTTCTACTGTTAAGTTTGAGCCTATTTTTTTAAACTATTAACGCATGCGCACTCTATTGAGCAACACTAAGAAATTAGGCTGGAAGTAAACTTCAATAAATCTAAATATATGGTAACACATTATATAATGGAAATGGACAGCTAATGACAAATGAGGAAAATTTGAGGAAGTGGTTGAATTCAAATACCTAGGAACAATAATCACAAATAGGAATGAGATGCACAAAGAAATTAAAAGGCTCAATTCTGGAAATGCGTGCTATTATGCATTGCAGAGACTCTTGATGTCCCAACTCCTTTCAAAAAACGTTAAACTGAAAATATATAAAACTATTATTCTACCAGTTATAATATATGGATGCGAAACATGGACTCTTACTTTAAGGGAGGAAAGGAGATTACAAGTATTTAAGAATAAAGTACTTAGGAAAAATTTTGGACTAAAGAGAGATGAACTGACAGGTGAATGGAGAAGACTACATAACAATTAACTACATGGTCTTTATAAGAAGCCAGATATAATAAGCACAGTTAAGTCTCGTAGACTCCGATGGGCAGGACATGTTGCACGTATGGGGAATGAAAGACTTGCATGGAAGCTTCTTGTAAGAAAGCTAGAGGGAAAACGCCCAGTTGGTAGACCAAGAATGAGCTGGGTGAACAACATTAACTATGATTTGAGGGAAGTAGATTATACAGGGAATTATTGGAAAGCATTAGCTCAGGATAGGGATGTATGGAGAGTTTATGTCTGTGCGGCCATTAACCTACGGGTTCGATAGTTCCAGTGAGTAAGTGAGTAAGTAAGTAAGTATATGGTAACATAAGTTCTTAAGAAAATTTTTGAGCAAAAAAAAAGAGATGAACAGATAGGTGAATGGAGAAAACTACATAATATTGAGCTACGTGATATGTATAGGAAGCCAGATATAATAAGAACAGTTAAGTCTCGTAGACATAGATGATCAGGACATGTGGCACGTATGGGGGATGAAAGATGTGCATGGAAGCTTCTTGTAGGAAAATCAGAAGGAAAATGCTCAGTTGGTAGACCAAGAATAATGTGGGAGAATAACATTATCCATGATTTGAAGGAATTAGGCTATACAGTGGATAATTGGAAGGCATCAGCTCAGAATAGGGATGTACGGAGAGCATATGTCCGCGTGGCCATGAACCTACGGGTTCGATAGAACCAGTGACTTAGTTAGAGTTAATTGTATGGTAACACATAAAAACATTATATGATGTAAATGTACGGTTAATGACAAATGAAAATGTTGAAGAAGATGCTGAATTCAATGCTTTTACGCATTACAGGGACTCTTGTCGTCCCAACTTCTCTAAAAAAAAACATTAAACTGAACATATATAAAACTGTTATTCTCCAGTTATATTATGTGGATGCGAAGCATAGACTCTTACTTCAAGGGTGTAGAAAAGATACGAGTATTTGAGAATAAATTTCTTAGGAAAAAATTTGGATTATGCATTACAGAGACTCTTGATGTCCCAACTTCTTTCAAAAAACGTTAAACTGAAAATATACAAAACTATTATTCACCAGTTATATTATATGGGTGTGAAACATGGACTTTTGCTTTAAGGCAGGAAAGGAGATTACGAGTATTTGAGAATAAAGTTTTTAGGAATATTTTTGGACCAAGAGAGATGAACACACAGGTGAATGGAGAAGACTGCATAACAGTGAATTACATGGTATTTACAGGAAGCCAGATATAATGAGAACAGTTATGTCTCGTAGACTGCGATGGGCAGGACATGTGGCACGAATGGGGAATGAAAGACGAGCATGGAAGATTCTTGTAGGAAAACCAAAGGGAAAACGCCCAGTTGGTAGACCAAGAATGAGATGGGAGAATAACATTAACCATGATTTGAGTGAAGTAGATTATACAGAGGATGATTGGAAAACATTGGCTCAGGATAGGGATATATAGAGAGCTTATGTCCGCGCGGACATGAACCTACGGGTTCGATAGTGCCAGTTAGCTAGTTAGGAAAAATTTTGGACCAAAGAGAGATGAACAGACAGGTGAATGGAGAAGATTACATAATAGTAAGCTACATGATATTTATGGGAAACCAGATATTAATGGGAAGGTTATGTCTCGTAGATTGCGATGGGCAGGACTTGTGGCACGAATGGGGAATGAAAGAGGGACGTGGAAACTTCTTGTACGAAAACCAGTGAGGAAACACCCAATATAGTGGAACAAGAATGTGATGGGAGAATGGCATTAACCATGTTCTGTGGGAGATTAATAACACTGGTCAACATGATTTTTGTCTCATGAGTACCAATAGTTGTACTTAATGCAGTTTTTTTATCGTGTTTTCAAATATGTATTCGGAATTTCACCATCACCCACAGTTTTTTATTTCAATTTCAATTAATGGATTTAAATAATTATTTTTTTAATAAACCTAGATTTCTTCCCGGAAAATCTTGGTGCAGTGAGCGATGAGCACGGGGAACACTTTCATCAGGAGATTTCAGCTATGGAAAAAGAGATATCAAGGCAAATGGAATCCTAACATGCTGCCCGATTATTGTTGGACCATCAAGAGGGATGTTCCACGGGCGAAATATAGCAGAAAATCGTCATTTCTTACTTTCTAGGTGAGTCCGAATGTTCGAATATTGTTTAGTTACGAATGTAGAAAATATTAAAGTGTTTGAAATTATAAATTCCTGTCTCTCGGATACTTTGCGTGATGGAGAAAAACGATATCATATTTGAATTCAGGAGAAAAAAATATTATCAGAATCACATATTGTTCTTTCTGAGACAAAATAAAGTTTATTTTTTGTTGCTCAGTGTTAAAAAGCAAATGTTAGGAAAACTTTATTTAAGGATAAGGAAGTATGAAGAGCTCATATCCGCGAACCTCCGTGTTTGATGCTGGCACAGAGTTATTTTGAGTTTATAAATAACTGAAGATCACTGTTATTGGTTTTGTAATTTTTATATACAGGGCTATTCAGAAAGAAGGAACAGACTTCAAACATGTATTTCTTCCAAAACTACAAAAAATAGAAACACAAATCCAACGTCCTGGAAAGAGTAAAGATTGAAGTTGTGATCACGGCCGCATTGGCGCTGCTGCTTGTTATGTTGATTGTATTAAAATGGCGACACAACAGGACGTTGGATTGGAAGAGGAGGAGCAGAAAATCAACTTCATTACCGGTGGCTTCCCAGGTCACCCGACCTAACCCCGTGTGATTTTTATCTCTGGGGTTATGTAAAGACCGTGTTTTTATCCCCCCATGCCTGGCACTCTTAGAAATCTGCGACATCGAACTGTTAAAGCTGTGAATTCGATAACTGGAGACCAGCTGATTCGAGTGTGCCAGGAAATGAGCCACCGTTTTGGTATTTGTCGTGTAACACATGGTGCTCACATTGAATGCATAAAATAGTGAAATTTGAACTTTTCTCTCTCCAGGAATGTTGGATTTGTGTTTATTTTGTATGTAGTTCGGAAGAAATTAATGTTTGAAGTCTGTTTCTTCTCTCTGAATAGTCCTGTGTGTCTATGTGTATGTCACTGAACTCCTTCTAAACGACTGGACCGATTTCGATGAAATTTTTTTTGTGTGTGTTTGAGTGGCTCCCTGTATGGTTTAGATCAGGCACGGGGAGCTGGCGAATGAGGGGTAGTATGACATATTCCTCATTCCACCTTTCATTCAACTCAAGACTGTTGTTATTGTCATGCAGTATCAGTGGCGGCTCAACCTTACAGCCTGAAACACATGCACTAATCCCTTCCATTCGTACGTACTTTACGTAATCTGTGCAAACGTGTGAAGGGCGCGTAGTAGACCGCTGACACTAATTTATCTGTGTCAGGCTGATAGACTCGTAGAGAGACGTAATATTGAGACAAGGGTGGCATCGTTTAATCTGGAAAGTGTTTTAGATTTGATATGATTTCTCAGCTATCAATTTTGAAATCCGGTAACTAGCACGTACTGAATTCTCTGAAAGTGGTTGTCTGCTATCGTTTTGAAGTGTTTGCTGCTTTAGATTAATGAAAAATCCCATCCTGTCACCTACTGTGTAAACAAAACACACAATGCCCTTTATGTATATTATATTTAATTTATGAATTTGAACTCCATGCATGTTACCTAATGTATTTTAAAAGTATATATCATTAATATGTCCCTGTGAAAATATAGTTATATATTTCTAATCTAGTTTCAAATATTTGGGCTGTGATGTTGGCTACAATGTGGAAAGAGATATTGACTCCAAAATAAATACATTTCAGACGGTGTGTGGAACAATACAGAGAACATTCAAAAATAAAATTAGAAAAGAAACCAAGATAAAAATGTATAATGTTATGGCGGTTCCCACAATATTGTATGGATGTGAAACTTGGGCTCCAGTGAAAAGACAGAAGGATAGAATACAGACGGCGGAGATGAGGTTCCTAAGACAAGTAAAAGGATGTACAAGACTTGATAGAATAAGAAATGAGGATATAAGAGAAGGATTGAAAGTACAGCCTTTATTGGATAAAGTCACGAATTACAGACAGAAATGGATTGATTACATGGATGGAATGAGTAAGGAGAGATATCCATTGTTAGCAAGAAATTATCAAGCAAGAGGAAGACGTGGTGTTGGAAGACCTAGAAGACGTTGGGCTGATGCATTATGAAGTCGGAACGGGCAATTGCCTAATCCCTGGAGTGATGATGATGATGATGATGATGATGATATTTCTAATCGTGCCTGTGCCTGTCCGTTTGATTTGCATGTGAAGATCTGAAATGTCGTGGGACATTATAGTGTTTGACATGACTGAACCGCATAGAACACAATAAACAAACAACTTTCGTGCCATTCTTAATACAAAAATAATAATTTACCCAGTCCGTATTAAAATGATATCGGTGTTTAGAATTTGCCCCGCTCACGCTGGATTGAACGCCACTGACTCACTGTGTACTGTCAATCACTGTGTACCTGCGACTCCAGTGCAGGTACAAATTAGTGGAATGGGTATCGGCGGTGAGGACTTGTTATTAGTCGTTCAAAATATCTCTGCAGGCGGAAGAATTGCGAAGCTCTCTTTGTTGCTACACGTGACGTCATCTAAGGCAGTGTTCACTGTCAGCGTCCCACGTCACATTCCCCTCTGTACTCATGGATAGCAGTGTCGCGTGTTCTATTCCTGCATAAACACGACCGCAGTGCCCTCCGTCAACAACTGCGCTTACTCCTTAAACGGGTAATATGAGCTCTCGGAGCCCAAGCTCCCCATGCCTGGTTTAGATTCACAATTGGACCCACTAAAATCATTAGGTATAGGAGTTGACCTTAAGTAAAAAATTCTCTAGCGGTCACAATCTTCGATGTTTCACAACTAAACTCAGTATGTTCTATTAACATAAACCGAGGTAGGTATTATACAAAAATGAGCAAAATCCGACAATTAAAAGTAGAAGTTTACCTGAAATCCGACCGCCATGTTTGGTTTGTCTCAGCTATACCCCACAATTTAATTAACGTTTAAATTGCATTTATTTAAGCGTAACAAAGTACGCCAGGTATTAGTAGTTATGTACGGCTGTTTCATGCTTATATTTTTTGACGGAAAACGGCCAGTTGGTAGATCAAGATTGAGGCGGGAGAATACCATTAACAATGGTTTGAAGGAATTAGATTACACTGGGGAATAATCAATTGAGTTGGTGTTACTTGATGAAAATCCATATTTATTTAATTAATACACTGGGGAAGATTGGGAAACTTTAGCTCAGGATAAGGATGTATGGAGAGATTATGTCCGCGCGGCCATGATCCTACGGGTTGGATAGTGCCAGTGAGTATTAGTTTTTTTAGTTGGCTAGCAGCACTGTAAAATATAAAGTGTTAAAATTAATTAAAATTGTATCAAATTATAGTCCCGCGCCGTAGCCGAGCGGTTAAGGTAGGAAGCCTTGGCGCAGAGCTACGGGACTTGCGCTGGTTCGAGTCTCCATGGGGGAAGAAATTTTCTTATGGTATTTCGGCCAGTATGGGACCGGTGCCCACCCAGCATCGTGAGGCAATTGGGTAGCTACAATAATTAGCGACTCCAGGTTGAGAAGACCAGCTATAACGGCTGGGGGGCTCGACATGCTAACCACATGTCACCCCTACACTGGCTGTTGATCATCTACCTCTGTGATTAACACATGTGGATGTGAAGGGCAAGCAGCCGGCTGGTAAAAGGGCAACCGCTGAAAAGTGGAAAGACCCTCCATCGGAATCAAATTATAAACTTTCAATTCACGGCAATTTTTTTTTCTTTTTTCAATGTAAAAGAAACCTACTGGTTCGATAGTGACAGTGAGTAAGTAAGTAAGTAAGTAAGTAAGATTGTCCGGCGTCGGTCGGATATTTACTTGTACTTATCACAATATTGTCATGGCATCATCTTTCACGTATCCATGTATCTGGAAGAATAACAGTTTTATATATTATTATTTAATTGTAATATTAATGTGTTTTCTTTATGTAATTGTAATGTTAATGTTTTTTTTAGTGTATAATGCTATTGTGTTATTACCTAATTGTAATATTATTGTGTTTTCTTTATGTAATTGTAATGTTTAATGTTTTTTAGTGTATAATGCTATTGTGTTATTATTTAATTGTAATATTTTTATTGTGTTTTCTTTATGTAATTGTAATGTTATTGCTGTTTTTGTTGTTTATTTTTCTTTACACTAGTACCAATTATTACTTTATTGTAACGGACTGTCAACAGCACGTACGGCTTACTGCCCGTGCGACCCATATTTGTAAATAATATTGTAAATATCTTACTTTTTTGTCTAATAAAGTCCTACTACTACTATATATACGGTGTTACTATAAATGATCTTTCTGATTACAAACTTGAATAACTGTCGTTAATAATAATAATCCATCCATCCATAGTAATTGTGCCCGAAGGAAGGTCTTTCACTGCAATCATAGAATTTTCATGATATGCTTTGCAGCTTTACTACAATCTTGGTCTACCAACTAGGAGCATTCCCTCTGGTTTTCCTACAAGAAGTTTCCATGTCCTTCTTTAATCCGCTATTCGTGCCACATGTCTCGTAGACAGCGATGGGCAGCACATGTGGCAGGAATTGGGAATGAAGACGTGCATGGAAGCTTCTTGTAGGAAAACCAGAGGTAAAACGTCCAGTTGGTAGACCAAGAATGAGGTGGGATAATAACATTAACTATGGGTTGAGGGAAGTAGATTATACAGGGAATGATTGGAAAACATTAGCTTAGGATAGGGATGTATGGAGAACCTATGTCTGAGTGGCCATGAACCTACGGGTTCGATAGTGCCAGTGAGTTAGTTTAGTTAGGCAAACCAGCACTCCTAATAGTGTTGATGTAGATTATTTTCATTTTACTCTTCTGTTTGGCAGATCCCACTTCATAGGTGCCTTATACCTTTATTGAGTTACCGAAACAAACGTAATTTAAGTGTGTTGTGTACAGGTTAAATAGTCAGGTGAATGGAGAATACTACATAACACTGATTTTCATTATTTTCAAATTATATGAAAAATAAAAAAAAACGTAGGCCTTGTCTCATATATTGTAAGGTGTAGGACATGTGGCAGGAATGACGAATGAGAGGGAGAGAGAGAGAGAGAGAGAGAGAGAGAGAGAGAGAGAGAGAGAGAATTCTTATAGGCCACTAGGTAGGCCAATAACTAATTCACTGGTACTATCGACCCCTTAGGATCATGGCCGAGCAGACATAAGCTCTTCATACATCCCTATCCTGAACAAATGTTTTCCAATCATCCCCTGTATAATCTACTTCCCTCAAATCATGGTTAATGTTATTCTCCCACCTTTTTTTGTCTACCAAATGGTCGCTATCCGTCTGGTTTTCCTACAAGAAGTATCCATATACTTATTTCATTCCCCCATTCGTGCCACATGTCCTGTCCATCGCAGTCTATGAGACCTGTCAGTTCTTATTATATCTGGCTTCCTATAAAGATCATTTAGCTCACTGTTAAGTATTCTCCATTCGCCTGTCTGTTCCTCTCTTTGATCCAAAATGTTTCTTAAGAACTTTATTTCTCAAATACATCTGGTTGTCACATCATATTAATATCTTAGATTTTCCTCACCATGTAATAATAATAATAATTATTATTATTATTATTATTATTATTATTAATATTTTACCTGGCAGATTATAGGTCTTAAACGATGTTAACATCTGAATATTTGGTCATCATGTCATTAACAATAATGTACACTGGATCACGATGACATGTTAACATGACAATATTTGGTCATAACGTCATTAACAACTATGCGTTTTGTCATCATTGCATGTTAACATGTGAAAATTTGTTCACCATGTCATGTTAAGATATGAATATTTTGTCATAATGTCATTAACAAATATACAGAGTGACTCACAATATGCACTACAGATTTCTAGGGGTTGTAGAGGGGACTTAATAGATAAAGTTTTGATAAACAACCCATGTCCAGAAAGGTACCATTTTGATGTAAAAGAAGTTTGAAGATCGTGCTGATATCGTGTGTCTTGTGTTTCAGAATAAATATTACACAGACTTCTAGGGGTTGTAGAGGGGACTTCGTAGATAAAGTTTTGATAAGGAACCCATGTCCGAAAAGGTACCATTTTGATGTAAAAGAAGTTTGAAGATCGTGCTGATATCGTGTGTCTTGTGTTTCAGAATAAATATTACACAGACTTCTAGGGGTTGTAGAGGGGACTTCGTAGATAAAGTTTTGATAAGGAACCCATGTCCGAAAAGGTACCATTTTGATGTAAAAGATTTGAAGATCGTGCTGATATCGTGTGTCTTGTGTTTCAGAATAAATATTACACAGACTTCTAGGGTTGTAGAGGGGACTTCGTAGATAAAGTTTTGATAAGGAACCCATGTCCGAAAAGGTACCATTTTGATGTAAAAGAAGTTTGAAGATCGTGCTGATATCGTGTGTCTTGTGTTTCAGAATAAATATTACACAGACTTCTAGGGGTTGTAGAGGGGACTTCGTAGATAAAGTTTTGATAAGGAACCCATGTCCGAAAAGGTTCCATTTTGATGTAAAAGAAGTTTGAAGATCGTGCTGATATCGTGTGTCTTGTGTTTCAGAATAAATATTACACAGACTTCTAGGGGTTGTAGAGGGGACTTCGTAGATAAAGTTTTGATAAGGAACCCATGTCCGAAAAGGTACCATTTTGATGTAAAAGAAGTTTGAAGATCGTGCTGATATCGTGTGTCTTGTGTTTCAGAATAAATATTACACAGACTTCTAGGGGTTGTAGAGGGGACTTCGTAGATAAAGTTTTGATAAGGAACCCATGTCCGAAAAGGTACCATTTTGATGTAAAAGAAGTTTGAAGATCGTGCTGATATCGTGTGTCTTGTGTTTCAGAATAAATATTACACAGACTTCTAGGGGTTGTAGAGGGGACTTCGTAGATAAAGTTTTGATAAGGAACCCATGTCCGAAAAGGTACCATTTTGATGTAAAAGAAGTTTGAAGATCGTGCTGATATCGTGTGTCTTGTGTTTCAGAATAAATATTACACAGACTTCTAGGGGTTGTAGAGGGGACTTCGTAGATAAAGTTTTGTTTGTGATAAGGAACCCATGTGTCCGAAAAGGTACCATTTTGATGTAAAAGAAGTTTGAAGATCGTGCTGATATCGTGTGTCTTGTGTTTCAGAATAAATATTACACAGACTTATAGGGATTGTAGAGGGGACTTCGTAGATAAAGTTTTGATAAGGAACCCATGTCCGAAAAGGTACCATTTTGATGTAAAAGAAGTTTGAAGATCGTGCTGATATCGTGTGCCTTGTGTTTCAGAATAAATATTACACAGACTTCTAGGGGTTGTAGAGGGGACTTAGTAGATAAAGTTTTGATAAGGAACCCATGTCCGGAAACGTACCGTTTTGATGTAAAAGAGTTTTGAAGATCGAAACACAATGTGCTGATATCGTGTGTCTTGTGTTCAGAATAAATAATACACACTTCTAGGGGTTGTAGAGGGGACTTAGTAGATAAAGTTTTGATAAGAAACCCATGTCTGGAAACGTCCCATTTTTATGTAAAATGAGTTTGAAGATCGAAACATAATGGGCGGATATCGTGTGTCTTGTGTTTCAGAATAAATATTACAAACTTCTAGGGGTTGTACTACACCTATCGAGTCGGAGGAAGATCTTCTTGCACGAATTCTGGCGACAGAAGAAATTATTGAGCACACACCAGGTCTTGGAGGGGCGTGTGTATTAAAACATGCGTCGCAGGTACACTTTGTGCAATGAACAACAGGGTCGCTACGTGGAACCACGCTTGTAGTACAACATCTAAAAGTCTGTAATACTTATTCTGAAACACAAGACACGTTATATCAGCCCATTGTGTTCGATCTTCAAATTTATTTTATATTAAAATTGTATATTTCCGGACATGGGTTCCTTATAAAAATTTTATCTACTAAGTCCCCTCTACAAGTCTGTATACTTATTGTGAATCACCTGTATACGCCTGGTCATGTCAACAAGTGAAGACTTAGTCACCATGGCATGTTAAGTGAAAAGTTTGCCACCATAGAAATAGTCTGTCACATTAACTTACGAATACTATTTAACAGATGTTCCAAATGGTAGTCAATGACCAATCACGTTTCAATGAAATTTGTTTTATAACCAATGACAGTCGTGCTTCACTTAGATAATTATCGAATTTTGATTACTAAAATAATGAAAGCTCCTCCTTTTTAATATTCTGAACAGGTCAGAGCATTATTTTGCAGTGACTGACTCTCTAACAAATACGTTGAATGTAGCAAATAATGAACAGATTCCTTGGACCCATAATTTGATAATTGTGTGTTCAATAATTGTGTTTTTAAACACTGATTTTACTGAGTTGTTTCCGAAAAAATAATTCTTCTTCTTCTTCTTCCTTCCAAGTATTAGGCAAGGCCTGTTACAATCCTATAGAAAATTTCTGGGAAATTCTCGTATCAGACTAATAATAGCATAATAATAGTCCCTTCAACTGGTTGCTGGCCAAAGGAAGGCAAGGCCAGTGATGGGGCTGCCATCTTATAGCCTCTGGTCAGGCTTTTCTGGAGAAGAAAAGAAAATAAAGGAAAGAAGAAATGGAAGAAAGGAAAGACTCCGTAGCCCTCGGATGTCCTAATAGCGTCGGGGTCGAAAAAACAAGAGTTAATCAAGAGAGGTTATTTAGTACAGTTAAAAGAGTGCAAAACACAAGTAAGTGGAAGAAATGTTTTGCTTAATAACCTATAATATTGGTTATAATATACAGCATGATGTGTTTCATATTTTCTCCACTAGGGTGCATTCTTACATATTGCGATCCTATTTGGCAATAAATAATATGATCAAGTTGCAGTGATGAACAAATGAAACATAACCAAACATTTCTCAGTGTTTTTCAAATATCGTCATCATCATCTTCAAGGTATGGGCCTGTTGGCCCGTTCCGCTGCCCGCTGCACTATATGCTCCAGGTGCAGGTCGTCTTTCCAACGACGTTTTGGTCTTCCTACATTTCTTCGGCCTATAATGAAGCAGCTGTTTTGATAAACGATTATTTGGCATTCTTTGTATATGTTCAAACCAATTACGTTTATTTCTGTGTATTCTCTCGTTTATATTATATATTTGTAATTCATCTCTGATATCTTGACTTCGCCATTTACATTAAATATATAATATTTTAAAATAACTAAATTTAAATAATGATTTGTGAGTAAACAGCTTAATTTTATTCGAAAAATAGTCCTAACAAATGCCATTCCTTATTTCCAAATCCAAATCACTGGCGGCATTACTTATTATTAGGTAACATGTCATGGTAAGACGTGTCTATGTCATAATAATAATTACAGAATTCTTCATTATGGTATGTCATATTAACACGTGTACTCTAATCTCTAAGCATGTAATGTTAAACATTAGAAGATTTGGTCATCATGTCATGTTAACACACGTGTTGAAACATTTTGATCGTCACGTGGTATGACGTCAGGTTCGCTCGGATCAATAAACGAATGTCTGTGTATATTTTTAAAGACACACTCGATATGACGTCAGACTTAGGGGCCGCGTTGCAAAGTGAGCGCTGCATTTCCCATTCATATACCATCTTGTTCCAGGTATTCTACTTATTCTTGGCTATTTGTTTTTCGATTTCCTAAAAAACTTTTCTTTTTTCATAAACAAAAACTATGAAATTTCACAATGAAATAGTATGTCTAATGCCATAATAACTAACTAACTAACACCATCGAAACCAATAAGTTCTTGGCCGCGCGGACATAAGCTCTCCATACATCCCTATCCTGAGCTGATATTTTCCAATCATCCCCTTTATAATCTACTTCCTCAAATCATGGTTAATGTTATTCTCCCACCTCATTCTTGGTCTACCAACTGGGCGTTTTCCCTCTGGTTTTCCTACAAGAAGCTTCCATGCCCCTCTTTCATTCCCCATATGTGCCACATTTCCTGCCCATCGCAATCTACGAGACTTAACTGTTCTTATTATATCTGGCTTCCTATAAAGACCATGTAGCTCGCTGTTAACGGTCTTCTCCATTCACCTGTCTGTTCATCTCTCTTTGGTCTAAAAATTGTCCTAAGAACTTTATCCTCAAACTCTCGTAATCTTTTCTCCTACCTTAAAGTAAGATACCATGTTTCGCATTAATATAACTGGGAGAATAAAAGTTTTTATCCATCCATAGTAATTCTGCCCGAGGGCAGGTCTTTCATTGCAATCATAGCATTTTCATGCTATGCTTTGCAGCTTTACTAGGGAATTATAGGTGTGGTAGCTTCCCGTTGCTTTCCACACCGGTGATGAGGATGATGATGATGATGGCCGGATGATTTTCGGGGAGTGTAGAGCCCTAAGCATCCTGACATTTGTCTTACAGGTGAGGAAAAACCCCCAAAAAACCTCACCCAGGAGCCTGTCCCGACCGGGAATCGAACTCGGTCCCGCTGCGTGACAAGACAGCACGCTACCTCGAGACCGCAGCGGTGGACTTAGTTTTATATACTTTCAGTTAAAATTTTTGTGAGAAGTTGGGGCGACAAGGGTCCCTGTAACGCATACTAGCCTAAAGTTCAACAATAGTAACCTTACTTATGTCCCTCATGCTTCAATACAACGACATGACATTACATTTGTATAGTCTACGTTCAAAGACTCCTTGCGCTGCAAGGACCCGAGCGATGAGTTCTTCCTCCGATTCACTTGGAGTCTCATACATCAGGCTCTTCAAGTGGGCCACACACAAAAGTAAGATGAGGTCGGGATAACGAGCAGGCCAACCAATGGCACACCATAGCCAATCCACTCCTCGCCGAATTTGTGGTTCAAAAGTTCTCGTATTTGACGAGAATGTCAAACATAAAGTGACAGTTGTGTTTTTTGTTCTTTGCAGTATAGTACAGATTCCGGTTTGTTCACTCAATTGTTGCACCACCAGGTTAACTTTGCACGGTCGGAGGGGAAGAGTTTTAGCGCTAGTTTCGCCGAACAACTGAATCTATGGAAGGGATGTAGGAGAAGACTGTACATCCGATCACGTACTGGAATGGTTCAGTTTTAAGTGTGGGCGGAGAATCCCTTAACACGTGTGAAAGATCTTAACATGGTTGTCAAATTAGTCATTTAAGCACTGAACGCTCAAGCGGTCGGATCATTTAAAAAGCACAGTATATGTCGTCACTCCGTTACCAGCCTCACAATAAATCACAAATGGTAACATGTAATGATAAGGGACAGCCCATTCCTACACTTAACCCCAATAGTAACAGGGTTGTCAAATTAGTAATTTTGCCAATGACCGCGTAGAAGGACGGGCCATTAAAATCCATAGTATTTGTCAGCTCTCTACCTGCCAGACAAAGAACATATACAGAGGACAGGAAGTGGCAACACAGTAAGGAATGGAAAGAGAAAGACAGCATGTTAATAAACAAATTTTCCGCCTGTGTAGATTACTTGGTGGACTAATAGTTTCCCACCCATGGTCATAAACCGACTATTTAACTCATGCCCTAAATAGTAATCAATGACCAATCACGTTTCAATGAATTTTGTTTTACAACCAATGACAGTCGTGTTTCACCTGGCTCTTTATCGATTTATCTTTATCAGCTCCTTCTTTTATGATAATGTAAGCTCCTCCATTTTAATATTCTGAACGGCTCAAATCATTATTTTTCTCAAACAAATACAATGAATATAGTGAATCATGAACAGATTCCTTGATTTTACTGAGTTGTTTACTAAAAAAATAAATTAATAACCTATAATGTTGATTATAACATACAGTTTAATGTGTTACATTATTTCTCCACTAGGGCGGATTCTTACAACATTGCGATCCTATTTTTGACAATAAATATGATCAAGTTGCTGTGAATAAACATAACCTTACATTTATGATTTATTTTCAAACATCGCCGTTTACATTAAATATATAAATATTTTGAAATGACTATATATTTAAATAATAATTTGTGACTAAACAGCTTAATTTTATGCGTTAAATAGTCCTAACAAATGCAAATTTTGTTTCCCAAATCCTCAATTTGGAAATCACTCGCGACATTACTTACGAAAAAGTCTGATTTGGTCTTTTCTGTCATTCTTAGAAATTTGGGAATCGAGTATATTTCTTCTTCTTCTTCTTCTTCTTCTTCTTCTTCTTCATCCTTCCAAGTATTAGGCCAAGGCCTGTTACGATCCTATAGAAAATTTTCCCTCCAGCGTTTGAGGGAAATTTTCATGTAAGACTTGAAAGCATAATAATAGTCCCTTCGATTGGTTGCTGGCCAAAGGAAGGCAAGACCAGTGATGGGGTTGCCATCTTATAGCCTCTGGTCAGGCTTTTCTGGAGAAGAAAAGAAAATAAAGGAAAGAAGAAATGGAAGAAAGGAAAGACTCCCTAGCCCTCGGATGGCCTAATAGCATCGGTGTCGAAAAAAACAAGAGTTAACCAAGAGAGGTTAGATAGTAAAGTTAAAAGAGTGCAAAACACAAGTAAGTGGAAGAAATGTTTTACACCCTGTATATATTTAGAATTTCGACATTATCATCCCATGACGGTCAAGGCCTCCTGCCTGGAAAGGAAAAGGTAGGTCGAATTTTCTCAATAGGTCAGCTAGTCCTACAGAGTATCCTATATATATATATATATATATATATATATATATATATATATACAGAGTGTTGCATAAAACACCGACAACGGAGTTGAAGTATTATATTGACATGTGTTGATAATTTTTAATAAGGTATCAATTTTCGGAAATGATGCGTTTTCACCCTATCAATAGTTAATTATGTCTTCAAGTTCAGTTCAAGTTAGTTCGGAGGATTTGAAGACTCATTACTGAACAAAAATTCACGTGTACAGAACCTGTAATACAGGACTTCGCAACGGAATGTGGCTGCAAAACGACGGAGCTTCAGCTCACTTCGATGCCAATGTGGGGAGACATTTGGATACCACGTACCAGGTCGATGGATTTGCAGAGGAGGACCAGTCCCATGGACTCCGAGATCACCTGATCTTAACTCCCTCGATTAATTTTTGTGCGGCGACATGAAACAGCCTGTTTGTCAGACTCCAGTACAGACACGTATGAATATTATATCTTATATCCCGAATCCACGCTGCTACAGAAGCAATTCAAACGAGGAATGGCGTATTCGAACGTGCGCGCCAATCACTATACCGCCGATGTACGCTCTGCAATGAGATGAAGGTGGATATTTTGAAAACTTGATGTGACTGTGATAGTAAGAGTATTGTTAAGTATTGAGTCTTGAAATGCAACTAACGGAACTCTTGAGAAATTAGCTACTCATAGTGTGAAAGCGTATCATTTCCGGACATTGGTACCTTATTAAAAAAATGATCAACATACCTCAATATTGACGGAAATTTTGAGGAAGTGGCTAAATTTAAATACCTAGGAACAATAATCACAAACAGGAATGAGATGCACAAAGAAATTAAACATAGGCTTATTTCTGGAAATGCGTGCTATTATGCATTACAGAGACTATTGATGTCCCAACTCCTTTCAAAAAAACGTTAAACTGAAAATATACAAAACTATTATTCTACCAGTTATATTATATGGGTGCAAAACATGGACTCTTACTTTAAGGGAGGAAAGGAGATTACAAGTATTTGAAGAGTAAAGTACTTACGGAAATTTTTGGACCAAAGAGAGATGAACAGACAGATGAATGGAGAAGACTACATAACAGTGAACTACATGGTCTTTATAGGAAGCCAGATATAATAAGAACAGTTAAGTCTCGTAGACTGTGATGGGCAGGACATGTTGCACGTATGGGGAATGAAAGACTTGCATGGAAGCTTCTTGTGGGAAAGCTAGAGGGAAAACGCCCAGTTGGTAGACCAAGAATGAGATGGGAGAATAACATTAACTATAATTTGAGGGAAGTAGATTATACAGGGAATGATTGGAAAGCATTAGTTCAGGATAGGGATGTATGGAGATCTTATGTCCGCGCGGCCATGAACCTACGGGTTCGATAGTGCCAATGAGTAAGTAAGTATACCTCAATATTCCACTACACTTCCGTTGTCGGTGTTTTTTGCAACACTCTCTATATATATGCACGTAAATAACGGTGTATCTAACTCACTCCCAATATCGAGCCCGTAGGTTCATGACCGCGTGGACAGAAACTTTCCATACATCTCTATCCTGAGTTGTTTTCCAACTATATCCTCTACAATTACGACCTACTTCCCTCAAATCATGGATAATGTTATTCTCCCACCTCATTCTTGAGGTATCTACTGGGAGCTTTCACTCTGGTTTTCTACAAGGAGTATCCTTGCTCCTCTTTCATTTCCCATTCGTACCACATGTCCTGACCATCGCAGTCAACGAGGCTGAAGTATTCTTATTGTATCTGGTTTCTTATAACAATCATGTAGGTCTGTGGTCTTCTCCTTTTACCCGTTCGTCTCTTTTATGGTCCAGAAATTCTTCTTCTTGTTCTTCTTCGGCTTTCCCCCACTTATAGGTTTGCCGTCTTTAGTTTCCATTTATCTCTTTCATTCCAATCTCCCTAGACCAAATTCCTAACATCCATTATAGTTCTGACGTAGGTTTTCCATTTACACCTTGGTCTGCCACGTTTATTTCTTCCAGGGGGTGACCATTGGTATATATTTTTTGGCCATCTTTCATTTTCCATTCTTTGTATATGGCCATACCATTTAAGCGTTTGATTTTCAATCCTCTTAACAATAGATGTTGTGACATTCATTTCTCCCCAAAGGAATTCATTTCTTATTTTATCCTGTCTTGTTTTTTTGGAGGCTTCTTCTAAAATAATCAAATTCAACTGCTCTAATTTTATTCTTTTGTAATTCCGTCAAAGACCAAGTTTCACTTCCATATGACAAAATATTCTGTATTATGCTCTTATAAATTTTCATTTTAGTTTCCTTTGTAATATTTTTGTTTCAAATTATTCCATGTAATGTCTTAGTTGCATTTTTTGGCATTGCAATTTTAGTCTGTACATCTCTCTCACAGGTGCCTAAACTTGTAATTATTGACCCAAGATATTTAAAAAATGCACTTTTTTTTTATTTTCCCTGTTTCGAGTATGAGGTCATCCACATCCTTTCCCAAAGACATATATTCTGTTTTCTGTAAATTTATATTCAGTCCCTATTCTTATATTCTTCCATTAGTTTATTTATCATATATTTCATATCATCTTCATCCCCTGCAAAAATTATTTGATCATCTGCAAACAACAATGAATGCAGTACTTTTCCTCCTATAGAAATACCCATTTCAGAACATTTCTTATACCATAAGTTAAGAGCCTGGTCTAAATAAATGTTAAAAAGAATTGGTGACAAACTGCATCCCTGCTTAAGGCCTTTATTCACTGTGAATTCCTCTGTTAAATTATTCTGTATTTTTACTTTAGCTTTTGTATTTCTATAGATCTAAGAACTTTATTCTCAAATAGGCTTAAGGTAATTTTCTCCTCCCTTAAACAAGAGCCCAAACTTCGCATCCATATGCCTCGAACGAAAAACATTTTTATGTATTTTCAGCTTAATGTTTTTTGAAAGAACTTTGAACGAGAAGAGTCTCCATATGCATAATAGCATATATTTTCAGAAATGAACCTATTTTTAATCTCTTTGTGCATCTCATTCCTATTTGTAATGTTTGTTCCAAGGCATTTGAATTCAACAGTTTCTTCAAAACAGTGGTTAAGGCACTGCGCTACAAGTCGGAAGGTCGAGTATTCAAGCCCCGGTAGGGTCAGGATTTTTAAACTGACCCAAACCTTCTGGCGGATCTATGGCCCTGGGATCGACTCAACCTCTAACTGAAATGAGTACCAGACGCTTGTTCTGGGGTAAAGGCGGCCATCACGCAGGGCTGACAACCCGGCTGACATCAAGTGCCGATTGTCCAGAAAAGTGGGAGCCTTAACCTCCTACTACCCCAAGAGTATCCTGAGGCCTATAGTGGGATTACTTTACTATATATATATATTTATTTATTTATTTATTTATTTATTTCTTCTGTACGCATGTTTATCACTGAACTTCTCCTAAACGAATGATTTTGATGATTTTATGTGTGTCTGTGCCTGTGTGTGTGTGTGTGTGTGTGTGTGTGTGTGTGTGTGTGTGTGTGTGTGTGTGTGTGTCTGAATGGGTTCCTCGATGGTTTAGATTCACATTTGGATCCAATGAAACCATTAGGTGTAGGTGTTTACCTGAAGTGAAAAATGAAAAATTGCTCTAGCGGTCACATATTTCGATGTTTCACAACAAAACTCAGTATATCTTATTAAAATAAACCGAGGTAGGTATTAACAAAAAATTAGCAACATCCAACAATTAGAAGTTGAGGTTTACTTGAAATCCGAAATTAAAAACTGCCTAAATAACCGGACCCATTTTGATGAATTCCTTTGTGTTTGTTTTAGTGAGTCCTTGGATGGTTTAGATTCATAATTGGACTCGGTAGGAAGCGCTGCGATCAGGTTATAGGAATTTTTTATGTCAGATGTGTAGTCATCTGCATTATCGATGTATTTTTCGCGACAACAATGTGACGTCATCATGCCCGCTTCTTGAGCCACAACAGATTGCAATGAGGAGTTTTCTTGCGAACTTATTTAATAATATCTAATTACGTATTGATTAGTGATTTTATCGTAAAAAAGTATCACACAATAACAAAACGAAAAGATTGAAATGTTAAACTCAATGTTCATTTAATGTTTTTATTATTAATTTAACATTTCTCAATGAAAGATAAATTAAATTTGAAGAGAAAAATTTTCGCCTAGACCGGGACTCGAACCCGGGACCCTTGGCTTTCCGGGCCAAGTGCTCTACCAACTGAGCTACCGAGGCGAGTTACGATCTAGACGCAATTTTTTTCTCTTATATACGGTCTAGGCGAAAATTTTTCTCTTCAAATTCAATGTTCATTGTCACTTAGTATATGGTTTATCGATAATTCGAATATCGAGAAAACGTTTTAGGAACCCGTTAACAGCAGGCAAACAAACGTTCGGGCAGGACGTATTCTTTTACGGATAATTAATAATAATCAGCTCATGTATTCCAAGAAGATCGGGATTAGTAGATGGATATATTCCGCGCGACAACAATGTGACGTCATCATGCACGCCTCTTGAGCCACAATAGATGGCAGTGAGAGGTGTTCTTGCGAACTTACCTAATAATTCATAAGTACGACTTAATTAGGGAATTTAATGGTAAAAAAGTAACTTATATTTTTATTGTCCGTCATGACACGAGAATTGAACGTTAGGGCAGAAGAACGCCTGTCGTGTGCGCTAGCCTATATAAAAATTAATACTTCTGTCTGTTTGTTTGCCCTTTATGCGCTTCCATACCGTTCATCAGTTTGTGATGGGGCTTTTTGCAAAATATTCAGGAGTTTCCAGGGGAGGTTTCAGGCTATAAGAGGGTTGTAATACTCAACTCCTTCACCCTTAAAAATCACCCTTTGTAGAGAAAAACGTGTTTTTTTTTAGCTTTTTGGACGCTTAAATCGCTTAAGCTCTCTAAGCCATAACATATACACCAAATTAATGTACAAAGAATTGAATATATCAAAACCTTATAACTTATTTTTCGGCTCATTTATGCCAAGAAGATTGGGATGACTCGATTCCTGGGCAAGTGTAGCTGTGCACAGCGGGTATTCTATTACGGATAATTTTAATAACCATTTTGTCAAGAAGATCGGGATTAGTAGATTTCTGGCCAGTGTCGGGTAATGAGCACGAGGTATCTAAATATAATTACGATATAAATTTATATTTTTTTTTACTTATTCAACTAAACATAAAAAAACACATTTCATTTATTTAGGCGTAGCAACGCACGCCGGGTATTAGCTAGTTGTTTATAAAACAATAGAAAAACAAACTAGTATTAATTACATTTGCGACAAATTACATAATAATGTAATAATTTAGAGTTTCACATGATCATGTTTTCTATGCGGTCCGGAACATTTAAATAAGTGGCAGCAGAAATTATTGTTTCGCCAATTTAGGGTTGTTGTCATTTTTACAATTTTGCTTTATTGTACGGATTGAACAAGACTGTGATGGTTTTGTTAGAATTGACACTTGCTATCAGCGAGTCCTAAACAGTAAAATTGACATTACTTCATAACTGATTAATTTATGGACTCATGTTTAATGGGACTAAATAAACATGATAATATCCAGAAAGAAATAAATAAAAGAATACAAAATGATAAGAAATGTTATTTTTCAGTAAATAAATTTAAATTAAAAATATCCGACACGTGAAACAAGAACCAGATTGTACAAAACACTAATTAAATTAGTGTTAACTTAGAGGAGTGAAACCTGGGCTCTGACTTCTTCTTCTTCTTCTTCGACAGGCTCTACGGCTTCCAGTAGAATGTCTTGGCCTTCTCAACTAGTTTACGCCATTTTTCCTATCTTGTGCAGTAGATTTCAAATCAAAACTCCCCATCTCTCTTAAATCTTCAATTACGTAATCTTCCCATCGATCTTTGCGTCTTCCTCTTAATGTTGTTCCCTGTGGCTTCCAATTCAAAATATCATTCGGCAATCTTCCTTTTGGCATTCTTAGTGTATGTCCAAACCATTGTAATCTTTTGGATTTGATGAAACTAACTATATTTTCTTTATTATTCTTGAGGTATAATTCATTATTCCTTCTTAACCTCCAAATTCCATTTTCCTTTACTGGACCTAACACTCTTCTAAATATTTTCCTCTCAAAACGTTAATAGTCTTAATTTATCTGCTTCTTTTAGTACCCAGGTTTCAGCTCCATAACATATGATTGGTCTTATTATTGCTGTATATAATTTGAATTTAACATTTTTTATGTTAATTTGCTTTTGAATATATCGAAATTAGCAAAATATGCTTTATTCCCTTGCGATATTCTTGTTTTGATTTCTTCTTCAACAGAACATGACAAATCTCAACTGGCTGCTTTTGAAAAAAGATACTCAGAAGGATATATGGACCTATTAAGGAAAATGGAGAGTTGCGAATGAGATGTGTTGTATAAATCATAAGGCATCATTACAGATATTAAAGTAAACAGACTAAGATGGGCAGGACATACGCAGAGGATGACCAAATATTAAGTAGTTAGAGGAATTATAGATGGTAGGCCAGAAGGAAGACAGAGAACTGGAAGAGCGAATTTGAGATGGATGGATGGAGTACTACAGAATGTCAAATGTTTAAAACTCAAGAATTCGTGGACGGTTGTCAGAGACAGAATGACCTGAAGAAAAATCCTGAAATGAAAGTAAACAATAAAAATCCAAGAAATGTAAAAACTTGTAAAAATACTTCTAAAATAGTAAGGAGTGTTGAGTGATAGAAAACTACTCAAAATAATGACAGACACAACAAGAAAAATTCATCCCATACTGGACACAACCAAGGATTCTGGATATGCGATACGGACTAAGATGTCAGACAGTTTATTGATAAAAAAAGCCTAACGTTACAAATAAAATTGCACGTAGGTCTAATTTAAAATGTACTATTTGTGTAACGATAGTCACCGGGTGATAATAGAAAATCACCAAGTTTAATTTCCAACATTTGAAATTGTAATAAACTGAGAAAAATTGCATCAAACCAAATTAACTTGTTTGATTAAATTATATGAATCTATTGTTTACACAATGAACAATAAACTGTAGTCTAACATCCGGTTACGATGTCAAAATATTTCAGGGGAGAGTGTCAGGTGTTAGTATAAATATATTTTTGGTCGATGTGACTAATTTCTTATACTTACCAATATTGTTGTTACTGGAAGTAAGTCAACGTTCCCACATCTAATCTGGTTGCTATGGAAACAAAAGAAATCGCAATGCTGATATGGACTCAAAAAGCACACGTTCGGTAAGTAAAATAAAACATTTTTTGAATGTTTTGTACACTAACTCGTACCTTTCTTTAGACTTTTCCGCAATTAATGCAGAACATCCCACTTCCAGGCTTCTTCAATTTCTCTACCATCTACCGTGACTCCTTCCATAATAGAATTATCAAAACAGATTCTAATCACGGTACTACATATAAAAATGTCTCCTCAGCCAACAATCATTGCTTATAATAAAACAAATGAAAAGCTACATAGCAACAATCACCAAATGTTTCTTTCTCATAGAAGTCATTTACATGGCGCAAGTGCCTCGTTTTTTTCAAACTTTTTTTCGATCAGTTAACAAGTGCTTACCTCACTTGTATCGCAATATAGGCCTACTATTATATATATATATATATATATATATATATATATACAAGTCTTCTGTACGCGTGTTTGGTCCCACACTACTCCTCCTAAACGATTTGACCGATTTTGATGATTTTTTTTTTGTATGTGTCTGATTGAGTTCCTCGATGGTTTAGATTCACAATTGTACCCACTAATACCATTAGGTGTAGGAGTTCACCTGAAGTTAAAATTTAAAAATCGCTCTAGCGGTCTCAATTTTCTGTTTCACAACGAAACTAGTATATCTTATAAAAATATACTGAGGTAGGTATTGTCCAAAAATTAGCAAAACCCGATATTAGAAGTGGAGGTTTACTTGAAATTCGAAATTAAAAACTGCCTGAACGACTGGATCGATATTGATAAAATTTGTGTGTGTGTGTGTTTGTTTGAGTGGGTCCCTGGATGGTTTAGATTCACAATTGGACCCGGTTCGTGGCGCTGAGATCGAGTTATAGGATTTTTTTAACGTCAGATGTGTAGTCATCTGCATTATCCGCGATAACAATCAATGTGACGTCATCATGCACGCTTCTTGAGTCACATTAGATGGCAGTGAGGAGTTTTCTTGGTAACTTATTAGTAGAGTCCGGATGTTAGGCATTTAAAACATTCAAAATAGGCAGGCAAAAATGCACTAAAAATCATTAATATAGACACTAAAAATTCAAAATAGGCTCTTACAAAAAACGGACTACAACATAACTTTTTACAGTCTTACGTTAAGAATATAAACATATGCTATCAATATCATTCGAAGATATCAGAGATACTATTGGAATTTGTTTTGCCTTTTTACAAAGAGCAGAAACCTCTTTGTCACTCAGCAATGTTTGTATTGAAAAGAAGCAAAGAACTTTTCTCCAAGCCTTAGAGCCGGAGCATAATACAATGGGATATAGCACAGGGCTATTTCGCTTAACGGGAATGCACGAGGTGGAAAAATACAATATTTACCTAACGGGAGTGCATTTAGAGGGAACTATCTACCTGCTAGGTTATTGGGTTATTGCCACCTTTATCCTAAAATATTCTAAGGGAATTTATAAAAAGATCACTTGAAAACTTCTATGAAATGATTTGTGCCATGAAGTTAGTCCATTTTAATTGGTTTCATTAAAATGCTGAGTTAATTTCGAGAAAAATTGCAATAGGCATTTATATGCATTATAAGCTGAAATAGGCATTTATAGGCAAAATGAACTTCATGGAAAACAACTCTAGGGTCGTTGATATGAACTTATATGAAGTCACTTTTACAATATGTATAATAAATAACTTTAGGCATTTTCCCTAACATCCGGCCTGTACTTATTAGTTAGTGAAGTGTATGGTAAAAGAATAATTTAGGCTATATTTTTTATCGTCCGGCCATGACATGAGAATTGAACGTTCGGGCAGGACAACGTCTGCCGGGTGTCACGCTAGTTAGTCCTATATAATGTATTTGAACGTGTGATCATATATTTGGTTTTATTGATGTTTATAATAGAACAGGGGCACGCCGTAGCGTAGTGGTTAAGGCACTGAGCTACAAGCCAGAGGGTCGAGGGTTCAAGTCCCGTTGGAGTCAGGATTTTTAAACTGACCCAAACCCTCTGGCGGCACCATGGCCCTGGGGTCGATTCAGCCTCTAACGGAAATGAGTACCTGACGCTTGTTCTGGGGGTAAAGGCGGCCGCCACGCAGGGCTGATAACCCGGCTGACATAAAGTGCCGATTGTCTAGAAAAAGTGGGAGCCTTAACCTCCTACTATCCCATGGGCCTTCGGGCCTGTTGTGGCATCACTTTACTTATAATAGAACAAGTGGTAAAGTGGTAAGGTATAACTTCCCAGGTTGCGAAATATCATACACAGCGGAAACAGATATAAATAACAAACTAAATAAGTTTAATTATATAACAGGAACACTAAAAAGAACTTTGAAAAATAAAGCCAGGAAAGACTCTATAATGAAATTATACAAGACAATGGCAGTGCCTATTATTACTTATGGATCCGAACATGGACAATGACAACACAAAAATCTGCCAGAATACAAGCTGCTGAAATGAGATTTCTCAGACCAATATCAGGATATCAAACAAGAGACAAAAAACATTATACAGAAATAAGACAACATCTAAAAGTAGAGGAATTAAACACAACAATAGAGAATAATAATACAGAACAAATTGGAAAGAACACGTGACAAGGATGACTGAGAATAGAATACCAAAAGCAGCATACAGCTATTCACCACGAGGAAGAAGAAGTTTGGGAAGACCAAAGAAAAGATGGAAAGAGCAGCAATTTGGAGCCGGAACAGGCTAAGTAAATAAGTCTAAACCGTGAAGGAGAAGAAGAAGAAGATTGATATAATTGTAGGCTTTCACGGCCGGCGTCTTGATCCATATTTGGTTCGTCTTCCGGGCTTATAGGCCGTAGTCTGGTTGTCTTCTTACTCGACGTTTCGTCTACTGCTGCGGTAGACATCATTAGGAGATACTGCGTGCTCTCTGTGAACTCCTCAACAGTCGGCTGCAGACTGGCTGGTCGTTGGAAACTGTCTCTCTGTTTATAGCTAAACCCCGGTGGTGGGGGGGGTTTTCTGCGCGGACCGAGTTTTGCGCTGTAGTGCCGTTTGCAGAAGTCATAGGCTTCGTTGTCGTGTTGTGCAGTACTGGGATCCAAATTTTGTTTATCTTCATGGTTTCTTCTTTACAAGATTACAAGAACACATGAGACACTGCAGATTAAAACAAAATGAAAAAGCGGCCGTAGCGGAACACTTGATGAACAACCAACAACATATTATAAGATTCGAAGATACTCAGGTATTATCACAAACATCACATTACTACAACCAGACTATACAGAGAAGCCATTGAAATATATAAACATAAAAATTCCTTCAACAAAAAAGAAGAAACCATGAAGATAAACAAAATTTGGATCCCAGTACTGCACAATACGACAACGAAGCCTATGACTTCTGCAAACGGCACTACAGCACAAAACTCAATCCGCGCAGAAAACCCCCCCACCACCACCCGGGGTTTAGCTATAAATAGAGAGAGAGTTTCCAATGACCAGCCAGTCTGCAGCCGACTGTTGAGGAGTTCACAGAGAGCACGCAGTATCTCCTGATGATGTCTACCACAGCAGTAGATGAAACGTCGAGTAAGAAGACAACCAGACCACGGCCTATAAGGCCGGAAGACGAACCAAATATGGAAGAGATTGATGTTTATATTATGCCCCAAACTCATAGTGTTGCTCAATAGAATGTTCGTGTTGGCCCGTAGTATCTCCTCGCTATCGCCTAATAATACTGCATCGTCCAGCATTTTGATTATTGTGATACTCTTTTTTACAGATTTAAATATTGTTTTCACTCAAAGACGTCAAGGTGTTCATAATTCTTGCGCACGTTTTATTTGTGACATTCGCAAATTTGACCATGCTACACCGTCCCTGCAACAATTATCGTGGCTTCGTCTAATCTAAGAGATCGTAGAACTGTCCATTCCCTATCCCTTCTCTATAAAATACTTTACACATCATCGCCTAATTATTTATCACGCCGCTTCATCAGACTATCCGACACACATAATCTTGACACTCGATCCCATCAGCACATTGTCCTTTATATCCTTTCTCTTCACACTGTGTATTATTCATTAGGCCTATGTTTTGCAGTCTCACTTAGCAAAACATGAAATTCCCTTCCGCCCTATGTCAGAGACTGTCCAAACTATAACATCCTTCAAAAACAAACTGAATAATTATTTAATAACAAACTAACTCTAGGGCCTCACTGATAGAATTATTTTAACAATTAATAAATTTAATTGTTTATGAAAATATTATTAAAGTTAACAAATATTTTCATTTCTTTAAATATTGTATAACGGTAAAATTAATTTTCTATATCTCATTATTTTTCTTTTGTTTTTATATAGGCCTCTACATTAGACAGGGACGATCTACCAGCAATTAATTTATCTTGCTAGAATACATTTTATTATTAGTTTTAGTTTTAATCTTAACTATCATTAACTGGTTGTATTATAGATTGTAATACAATAGATATTTTCTTATAGGTCAAATCTTCATTTAGTATTTAATATTAGAGTTAATTATGATTGTTATATTCTGATGTACAATAGCCAGAGTTAAACATCGTACCTATATCTGAATACCTCCAAGAATATAGAAACAATTGGCTAGCCCATATTCAGCGCATGGATCGTCACAGAATACCAAAAACAAATTATTCACTACATTCCTCGAGGCAGAAGATCTGTGGGTCGACCTTTTCGGAGATGGCGGGAGACCGTAACTGGCCACTGGACCTAATACTTGAAAGGACGATGATGATGATGATATTCTGATGTAATATATGTTTGTCCTGGTGAGTGGAAGAGAAGGTCACATGGTCTTATCTCCACCAGGCTAAATAAATGAATAAAACAAAAAAAAAAAAACTAACATTGAGTTATGCACCGTCTTTATCCCTTAAAAATGTGATGACAAAATTGAATGGTAGAGGGGGGTTTTCATTTCCTTGTTTTAGCCAAATATGAGTTTGAAAAGTACCTGAAAACTGTTTGTCTACTTCCATAATACTCTTTGTGTGTGTGTGTGTGTGTGTGTGTGTGTGTAGTGGTGTATTGTGTTAACCACTATGCTACGTCGTACCCCCATTCGTGCCACATGTCCTGCCCATCGCAGTTTACGAGACTTAACTGTTCTCATTATATCTGGCTTCCTATAAAGACAATGTAGCTCACTGTTATGTAGTCTTCTCCATTCATCTGTCTGTTCATCTCTCTTTGGTCCAAAAATTTTCCTAGGAACTTTATTCTCAAATATTCGTAATCTCCTTTCCTCCCATATAATATAACTGGTAGATTAATAGTTTTATATATTTTCAGTTTAACGTTTTTTGAAAGGAGTTGGGACGTCAAGAGTCTCTGCAATGCATAATAACACTCATTTCTAGAATTGAGCCTATGTTTAATTTCCTTGCGCATCTCATTCCTATTTGTGATTATTGTTCCTAGCTATTGAATTCAGCCACTTCCTCAAAATTTCCCTTATATATTATATATATATATATATATATATATATCCATCCATAGTAATTCTGCCCGAAGGCAAGTCCTTCACTGCAATCATAGCATTTTCATGCTATGTTTGCAACTTTACTAGGGAATTGTAGGTGTGGTAGCTTCCCATTGCTTTCCACACCGGTGAAGGATGATGATGAAGATGATGATGAGGATGATAATGATGATGATGGCCATATTATTTCGGGGACCGTTTGGGCCTTAAAGTTTTCCTGACATTTGTCTTACAGGTGAGGAAAAACCCCGATAAAAACCTCACCTAGAAAAACTGCCCCGACCGGGGATCGAACCTGGGCCCGCTGCGTGACAAGGCAGCACGCTACCTCAAGACCACAGCGGTGGACACACATATATATTATATATATATAACGTAAACGTACAGAGTTTAGAGACTCGGGTTCAAATCCCGACTCAAGCATTCATGTTTCTTTTCATATCATATATATACATATCCTTTTGTATTAATAAATAGGATATTCCTGATGATAAAATATCCGATCCGATTGAGGTCTTTCCACTTTTCAGCGGTTGCCCTTTTACCAGCCGGCTGCTGGCCCTTCACATCCACATGTGTCAATCACAGAGGTAGATGATCAACAGCCAGTGTAGGGGTGACATGTGGTTAGCATGTCGAGTCCCCCAGCCGTTATAGCTGGTTCCTCAACCTGGAGCCGCTACTTATTGTAGCTACCCAATTGCCTCAACGATGCTGGGTGGGCACCGGTCCCATACTGGCCGAAATACCATGAGAAAATTTCTTCCCCCATGGAGACTCGAACCAGCGCAAGTCCCGTAGCTCTGCGCCAAGGCTTCCTACCTTAACCGCTCGGCTACGGCGCGGGACATGATAAAATATCACCAAATTAAAATCATAGCGTCAATATTGAAACGCGTTGAAATTTTTAACTTTTTAATATTTGGTGATTTGGGATAATATTGACGAAGTGTGATATATATTCTATGGTTTTTAACTTGAAAAAATGTGGTAAGTTATGAATGTTTTCGAAAGAAAGTGTTTAAGTGGGGCAAACAAACGTTTGTCGCACCTGAGAAGTGATTCTGAGCACCTTTGCCCCGAGCGTCGCGGAACGTCTGCACATTCGAATGCGGCCACAGTAGCGCATGCGTACACATCGTCCCGCTAACCTGAATTGGACTGAGCTAAAAATAGGACGGCCTCTCGTCTATTAATAGCAGCACGACTGGCTCCTTGCGTCATGTATAGATCATGTTTACATTAATTATGTTTATAAACATTAACATAAATTTATTAGATTAAAAATAAAATGTAACTAATTGCCATCGTAAATAATTCTACCTTATATATTTATGCGGCAAAGGAAGTGATCCACCGTGATTCTAACAAGGAACTGTCCACCATTGCATGACGAAACCTACCTTGGAAATTTCTTCCAGAGACGCGCCGTGATGTGCCAAGGCCGTGTCCAAAAATTATCTACGTTTTTAACTTTTTTATTAGCAATATTCCACAATAAAAATATCTAAATTTTTAAGAATTTTACGGTTAATAAATTCTATCTTCAAGCCACAGTTAGTCCAAAAACAGTCAAGACTAAAAGTGTATAAAACACTGGCTCTTCCAACTCTTTTGTATGGTAGCGAAGTATGGACGTTGAAACAAAAGGATATACAGAGACTTAGATCTGCTGAAATGAGATACCTTCGGAGGACTGCAGGATACACACTACTAGATCACAAAAAAATGAAGACATCTTAGAAGAATTACACATGGAACCTTTAGAAAACAAATTTCTGATTATAAGTCAAGATGGATGCAACATGTTCATCGAATGGAAGATCACAGGATACCCAAACAAATGTTTGATATCAACCTGCAGGAAGAAGAAGACCAGGACGTCCACTCAAAAGACTTTTGGATGGTGTTTCTCTTGAGGCCGAAACAGGTCAACAAATGGCCTAAATTCGTGAATGTACTATGATGATGATGATGAATATTCCACAATGCAGTGTTTCTCTTTCAACCCAAAGTGATTTGTCACCAAAGGCTCCTGCCTAATGCATCTTTTTCCCTCAAATCTCTAGCTTCTATACTTCTCCTCACTGCCTTTTTACTGAAAGTCATTAAAAATTAGCTCCAAATCTCTCATTTAAACTATAGGCAAGTAATGCAACTCCTGAATTGGTAGACTGAATAACCCTCACTAGCTGCTGTTCCGCGCAGCGGCCCGCCTCACTCCACTCCGCTCTTACTGGTGCATGGAGTCCATCTGCTCCGTACAGTAGATTTCTATTGCTGCGTTCTAGCTTCGATTATTTTACCTTGCAGTTAAAAACATCAGATTTTTTGGGCATGGCCTTGGTACATCACATCGCTTCTTGTTCTTATAACTGACTGAAGTAACTCAGTGGCACTATCGAACCCGTAGGTCATGGCCGCGCGGACATAAGCTCTGCATGCATCCCTAGCAAGAGCTATTTTTTTCCAATCATACCCTGTATAATCTACTTTCCTCAAATCATGGTTGTTATTCTCCCACCTCATTCTTGGTCTACCAACTGGGCGTTTTCCCTCTGGTTTTCCTACAAGAAGCTTCCATGCACGTATTTCATTCCCCATTCATGTCACATGTCCCGCCCGTCGCAGTCTACGAGACTTGACTGTTCTTATTATATCTGGCTTCCTATAAAGATCGTGTAGTTCACTGTTATGTAGTCTTCTCTTGTTGTTGTTCTTTTTCTTCATTACTGTTCACGCTTTTTGATAGCCTGTTCCTGCTCCAAATTGCTGCTGTTTCCATATTTTCTTTGGTCTTCCCAAACTTCTTCTTCCTCTTGATGAATAGTTGTATGCTGCTTTTGGCATTCTGTTCTCAGTCATCCTTGCCAAGTGTTCTTTTCAGTTTGTTCTATATTTCACTGTTGTTGTTGTTAATTCCTCTACTTTTAGTTGTTGTCTTATTTCTGTGTTATGTTTTTTTTTATCTGTTCTTTGATATCCTGCTATTGGCCTGAGGAATTTCATTTCAGCAGCTTGTATCCTGGCAGATTGTTGTGTTGTCAATGTCCATGTTTTCGGATCCATAGGTAATAGTAGCTACTGCCCTAGTCTTGTATAATTTCATTATAGAGTCTTTTCTAGCTTTATTTTTCAAAGTTCTTTTTAGTGTTCCTGTTATATAATTAAACTTGTTTAGTTTGTTATTTATATCTGTTTCCGTTGTGTATGATATTTCACTTCTCTTTATTTTAGATCCATTTTCTGTCCCATCCAGAAATTAGAGTCCTTGCAGCTCTTTTTTACCTTCCGGGTGCCTCAGATCCTCTGGTAACTTATCTGTTATCGTGAGTACACACAATGCTTCTCTGCGAGACATTTCAAGTTACTCGTAGGTTTCGGCAAGCAATTGGTGACAGTTCCTATGTGAGCTTGGTCAAAAGTTGGCTGAGTAGAACTCGACCTTTGCCTGACATTGCCAGCATGTCGCTGAATTTGATCACACTTTAGATGAGCATTCATCTCTATGTTACATGTTTATGTGCGAAAGGAAAGATTCCACCGTGATTCTGAACTTGGTCACAAGTAGAATTGGTAGACCTCGATTTCTACATTAATAGTTGAATGCAGGCTTTCACGGCCGGTAATCATAATGTTGAGTGATTCCGGGTTATGTGGCCGTGGTCCATAGTTGGTGTTGATACCAGACGTTTCGCCCTCAACTGCGGAGGGCATCTTCAGTGGCGAGTGCTTCTAGGCGTGTTTCCTGGTCGGAAGATCTACTTAGAGTGAGCGCTGCGGACGTTGTGGACGTTGTAATAGTGGTGGGTGCAGGGTGAGTGGGCGTGGCTCTTGCTGATTGGCTAATAATAATAGCTTATATCCGCGTGACCATGAATCTATGGATTCGATATTACCAATCATTTGATTAGTGTGTGTGCGTGTGTTCGTTAAAGCTCTAGCGGCCGCGATTTTTGTTTTATCAGAAACAAACTTAGCATATATAAATCAAATAAAGTAAGGTCAAGTTCGTTAAACAGCAAAATCGGACTATCCGGTGCAGGAGTTCATCTGAAACGAAAATTCAAAAATCGCTTTAGTGGTTGCAATTTTTCGATGTTTCGCAAAGAAACGCAGTATATCTTATTAAAATAAAACGAGAAATATATTCTCTAAAAATCAGTGAAATCCGATCATTAGAAGTGGAGGTTTACCTGAAACCCAAAATTTAAAAAATCTACAGCCGCTTCGTCCCATTGTATCAGTATATAATACAACCTAATTGGCCCTTAAATTGCACTGTATCCTAAAAGATACATTAATGTACCTTATTCAATAACTGTTTTAAAGTAATAGAAACATTGGCTATTCTATGTCACAGTGCCACCTGTGATTATTCCATCGAAGAACAAGTGACTGCTAGCGTCGAGTCGGCCAATGTGATAACACACGTTCCCAATAAAGCCATATAAGGGAATTCTATTTTCGCGATTTTTTTTCAACTGCAGTTATCTTCTTAACTTCCTATGTAGAAATTTCCCTCCATCTAGATTAGTGGGTAAATTAGGGTGATAAAATGGGCAAGTTTGTGTTATTTTGGGCAAGTTAGGATGAGAAAAATGGGCAAGTTAGTATTTGGTCAAGTTAGGGTGAGAAAATGGGCAATTTTAGTGTTATTTTGAGCAAGTTAGGATGGTAAAATGGGCGAGTTAGTACCCAGATTAGTTTTTAGAGTTTACTTGTTTGTTAGCGTGTTTTAGTGATAAGTTGGCTACGCTGTCTGATCAATGACTAATACGTATTTTACATTGCTTTGAGCTTAACTTCTCACTTTATGTTATGGCATTCCGGGGGGAGGGGAATCAGCATATACTTTTCTTTCAGGTAATTTTTCACATACTGCAACAATAAATTGTCTGTTTTTCGGTTTTTTATTTATATAGGTGGTGTGGTGATATAGAATCTTCAATAATTGTAATAAAGTAATCGAAACATTTATAAATGATACTTATTTAAATTATAATATCCTCATCTCGTGTCAAACTCAGGGTCGGGTCGAGGGATGAGATGAGATGAAGTTCTTATACAGATGTCGGTAAACGACAGGGGTACCGACCACGCCTGACCGCACCATCACAGGGGCAGATGAACGAAATGAAACTAAATGGATGAGATGAGTGTGGAGAAATGGTGGAATGTAATTCGTGGCTGGGAAACACGGGAGAAACCCGGAGAAAAACCTGCCCAAGCTCAGTTTCGTCCACCACGAAACCCACAAGGAGTGACCGAGACTCGATCTCTGGACGCTAGCGGTGAGAGGAATGATTTTTTTTTAATTCTTATAGAATACTACAATGTTAATAGTGATTCTACCTTTAATGTTTTTAACCCTCCTGTGTTTTACGTCAAGTTATTGGTTTGTTCAGGCTATAATTTTTATTATTATTATTAGTATTATTATTATTATTGTTATTATTATTATTATTATTATTATTATTATTATTATTATTATTATTATTATTATTATTATTATTATTATTATTAACTAAAATTATGACATTTCATGGGAAGGACCCCATACAAAGTAAAATCTGTCTCCAGAATAAAATTTTAGAGAGATCTAATCAATTTAAATATCTTGGATATTATCTCTCTATCTGGGATGAAAAGGATATCCCTGAAAAAGTTACTACTTATAATAAAAGTAATTATTAATCAAGTTATGAAACCATCCCTTGTACAAAAAAACACCAGATTACGTTTATATAACACTTTTGCTACACCAGTGTTGACCTATGGTAGTGAAGCATGGACACTAAAAAAAACAACATGAAAGCAGAATAACGGCTTGTGAAATGAGATTCATGCGCAGAACAGCGGGTTACACCAGATGGGATCGGAAAAGGAACACCGATATCTTAAAAGAATTGAAGACTACGCCAATTTTGGAATATATTAAACAGTACCAACTAAATTGGAAACACCATCTTGAAAGAATGAGTTCAAATCGGATCCCCAAAACTGTTTATAATTATATACCAAGAGGACGAAGATCACTGGGCCGTCCTATGAAAAACTGGAGGGAAAATTTTCTATAGGATCGTCACAGGCCTTGGCCTAATACTGGGAAGGAAGAAGAAGAAGATTATTATTATTATTTTATATTAATATATCCTTATCAAGCGTCAAAACCTTGCGTCAAGGAACCGCCATTTATTTAAATTGAATTGTTTAAATCTAATACATAAAAATTAAAGTTTGTTTGTTTGTTGGTTTGTTTTTGTTTGTTCGTACTTTATGCGCGGCCATACCGTTGATCCGATTGTGATGTGGCTTTTTGCAAAATGTTTAGGAAATTCCCGGGATGAACATTGGCTGTAAGAGAGTTATAAACTCAACTCCTACACCCTTCAAAATCGCCCTTTGTAGTTGAAAATGTGAAAATAGTAGCTCTTTGGACGCTTAAATGGCTTACGCTGCGTAAACCATAATAAATAAACAAAATTGATGTACGCAGAATTGAATATTTCAAAAAGTTCTACAAAAAAGTCCGCGACAGCATAATTTTATCTCTTACGGATAACTCACAATAACCATTTTTGTCTTTCATTAATGCCAAGAAGTTCGAGACAAGTACGTAGATTCCTATGAAAGCATGGCAACACAAAGTGGGTATTCTTTTACGGATAACTCAAGATAACGAATTTTGTCTTTCAGCTCATTTATGCCAATAAGATCGAGATGAGTAGATTCCCAGACAACGCCGAGTAAAAAGCACGGGGTATCTAAAATTAATTGGGATATCATTTTTTTTCGTGTCACTTATTTAACTAAACATATTTATGTCAAGAAGATCGTGCTAAGTAAATTCCCGGACAACACCGGGTAATCAGCACGGGGTATCTAAAAAATATAAATTCATAATTATTTTTTCTTTCACTTATTCAACTAAACATAAAAACACATTAATTTTCATTTATTAGGCACAGCAGCGCACGCCGGGTATTAGCTAATTTAAATTAAATAAAAAGGTAATAATAACTTACGGTTATGATAGGTTTGTTTTTTCTGCAGACCGACACGATTAAATAACATTTCATAAGTTTATTCAATTTAACAAGTGAAAGACTTATTCCAAGTTAATAAAAAAAAGTACAGTTTTACAAGGCTTTCATACTACTTATTTTATACGCTTTATATTATATTACATATAATGAAATCTTTCAATATGATTTTCACCTACTTTCGACTTGAAACTTTGTATACTTGTAAAGGACCAATGACAATACAATAATTTCATTTTTTTTCTGAGATCATGGTCAGAATCATCAGGATATTAAAAAAAATAAAGACCGGTATAATAGGTTGCAGACTTTTTAGTCCATCGTTGTAAGAAATTAATATTATATCCTCTGGTAGCTCAGTTGGTAGAGCGGTAGACTGTAGTGGTATATAATTACAGTAATCCATAGGTCGCTGAGAAGAGTAGTACTTTCAGCGCATACTACAATAGTATCGAATTTAAAGATATTTACATTTTTATCTTATTCTGTAAAATATTAATGACAATTTTGTAAACCTACCACATTGTAATTTATCCAAAAAAATATGAGAAAGATACAATTAACTGTAACTATTTATCTATATTAAAATATTAAAAAATATTATAACAATGTTAGATAATAATAATTTTAAAAAATATATAATTATATTCGTGCCCAGACACTAAAAATATCGTAAGCAATTAAATTCTCATGGGATTCCGGTTTATGACAATCAATTAAAACTGAAATTAAAATAATAAATAATAGTTTTAAAAACTAAAACAAACACGCTTTATTAGAAAACCAAACTAAAAAATAAAAAATAAATAATAGTTTTAAAAACTAAAACAACACGCTTTATTAGAAACCAAACTTAAAAAATAAAAAAATAATAATAGTTTAAAAAACTAAAACAACACGCTTTATTAGAAAAACCAAACTAAAAATTAAAAAATAAATAATAGTTTTAAAAACTAAAACAACACGCTTTGTTATAAAACCGAACTAAAAAATGAAAAATAATTTTAATTTCCAACACGCTTGAGATAAAATTAAAGTGGTCAACAACAAAATCATCTCCAAACACATCTAGAATAAAACTAGAGTTATCTACAAAAAAAAAAATTACCATCAAAAGCGTGAGGTGCTTTTTATGGTTTTACGTTTTCTTCTTAGAGACTTTACTTTTACCAATATCTGTTTATTATCAAATATATTAATTGATATAGAGCACCCCACGCTTTTGTGTGAGATAATTTTCAAGACATGGTTGTTTGTAAAAAATGTCCTTCATTTGTCATTAGGTGTCCATTTCCATTATATGATGTATTTCTTTGCGTGACCATATATTTAGTTTTATTGATGTTTACTTCCACTCCCAATTTCTTAGTGTTACTCAATAGTGTGTGCGTGTTGGCCTTTAGTATCTCCTCGCTATCGGTCAATAGTACTACATCATCAGCATAAACTAACAGCTTATTAATACCATTGAGTTATAGGCCTTGCTCTTCCTCTAAATATTGATGGCATGCTCTAGTACAAAATTAAAGAGTAGAGGAGATAGTGCACCTCCTTGACCTTTATATATATATATATATATATTAATGTATGCAGATGATCAAGTAATATTGGCTACTTCTGAAGATCACCTACAAAGAGCAGTACATAGATTCTCAAATATAACCCAAGATTATAATTTACAAATTTCGGTGAGTAAGACAAAAACTATGACGTTTCAAGGGAAAATACCGATACGAACTAAAATTGTTATTAACAACAATATAATAGAACAAGTTAATAACTTTACTTATCTTGGCTGCAATCTTTCCTACGACACATGTAAAGACATAGACATAAAATTGGTCAAATTTCAAAAACTTATAGGAACAATAAAAAGCATTCTTTTCCGAAAAGTACGTCCAGATACAATTCTAAAATTTTATAAAACAATGGCTCTTCCAACTCTACTTTATGGTTCTGAAACCTGGACTCTTACTACAGGTAAATTAAATAGGATAGTAGCTGCAGAAATGAAGTTATTAAGACCTTTAGCGGGTTATACGCTTTATGATCACATACGTAATGAAGATATCCGCAAAGCTCTCAACACACCAGCAATAACTGAAATCATTCAAAAATATCAAAATAATTGGCATGAACACCTTCTGAGAATGCCAAACAATAGACTACCTCTGCAGCCCACAGGGCGAAGAGACCCAGGAAGACCTAAGAAGAGATGGAGGGATCAATTTCTTTCCTGAAGCGGAACAGGCCAATGACCTAATCCATGCCTGCCATTGATGATGATATATATAATGAAAAGAAAAAATAAATGCCTGAGTCTGGATTTGAACCCGAGTTTCTAAACTCTGTACGTTTAGCGCCCTAACCATCTGAGCTACTCAAGAATCCTAATTGAGAATACTACATATATAAGAAAAATAAATGTTTGTTTCAGGATTCCTGAGTAGCTCAGATGGTTAGAGCGCTAAACGTACAGAAATTAGAAACTCGGGTTCAAATCTCGATACAGGCATTTATTTTTCTTTTCATGTCATATTTTCCTTCATTGCCAAATGTCAAAAATATAGTTTTAACATTATATATATATATATATATATATATATATACACACACACACACACACACCACACACTAAACGTACAGAGTTTACAGACTCGGGTTCAAATTCCGACTCAAGTATTCATTTTTCTATTTCAATGATTTTTTTTTTTGTATGTATGTGATTGGGTCTCTCGATGGTTTAGATTCATAATTGAAGCCTCTAAAACCATTAGGTATAGGAGTTCACCTGAAGCGAAAATTGAATAATCGCTGTAGCGATCACTATTTTCGATGTTTCACAACTAAATTTAGTATATCCTATTAAAATAAACCGAGGTAGGTATTATCAAAAAAATGAGCGAAATCCGGCGATTAGAAGTGGAGGTTTACCTGAAATCCGAAATTAAAATCTGACTAGTAACCGCCATGTTTGGTTCATCTCAGCGTATACCATACAGACTAATAAAGTTATAATATTTAATTTATTTATGCGGATCAACGAACGCCAGATATTAGCTAGTATTAAATATACCATGGATATAATATGTGTATATTCAAATATTTTCTCAGGGTCGCTATTAAAAAAAAATGTAATTTGTCTTAAGTCTGGGGTCCACTTATCACTAGTGCTAGGATTTTTACGTAATAAAAGGTAAGATTGCATTGCAATAGTAACATATTATTCAAATGTTTGTGTGTGAGATCAAAACAAAAGACAGAAGTCTAACTTCTCATTATACTTTTCAACTGTTTGTGTGTGAAACCAAAACAAAAGACAGTCAGAAGTCTAACTTCTCATTATACTTTTCAACTGTTTGTATGTGAAATCAAAACAAAAGACAGTCAGAAGTCTAACTTCTCATTATACTTTTCAACTGTTTGTGTGTGAAACCAAAACAAAAGACAGTCAGAAGTCTAACTTCTCATTATACTTTTCAACTGTTTGTATGTGAAATCAAAACAAAAGACAGTCAGAAGTCTAACTTCTCATTATACTGTTCAACTGTTTGTGTGTGAAACCAAAACAAAAGACAGTCAGAAGTCTAACTTCTCATTATACTTTTCAACTGTTTGTGTGTGAAACCAAACAAAAGACAGTCAGAAGTCTAACTTCTCATTATACTATTCAACTGTTTGTGTGTGAAACCAAAACAAAAGACAGTCAGAAGTCTAACTTCTCATTATACTTTTCAACTGTTTGTGTGTGAAACCAAAACAAAAGACAGTCAGAAGTCTAACTTCTCATTATACTTTTCAACTGTTTGTGTGTGAAACCAAAACAAAAAACAGTCAGAAGTCTAACTTCTCATTATACTTTTCAACTGTTTGTGTGTGAAACCAAAACAAAAGACAGTCAGAAGTCTAACTTCTCATTATACTTTTCAACTGTTTGTGTGTGAAACCAAAACAAAAGACAGTCAGAAGTCTAACTTCTCATTATACTTTTCAACTGTTTGTGTGTGAAACCAAAACAAAAGACAGTCAGAAGTCTAACTTCTCATTATACTCTTCAACTGTTTGTATGTGAAATCAAAACAAAAGACAGGCATGAGTCTAACTTATCATTATACTGTGTTGCAAATATAACTTTTAATACATAAAAACTAGGCCTACTTATCAATATCACATATTAAAACGCTTGATGAACATTCCTCAACAGGCTATGAACTTTATTTCCATCCTTTATAAATGAACGTGTATTTCAAATTGAAACTTGAAGCAGCAGAGAGAGAGAGAGAGAAGTTGCGTTAAGTTGGTGACCCTGTGAATGTAGAACAGTAACATTTTGGTTGACCTACTTAACGCTAGGTGCTCTTTTACTTTAGCAAAATTCAAAATGTTTCGCGATTTTCTTAAAAATGATAAATATGTTTCAAACGCTCAAGAATTTTTCTTCGACTTAAAATTTATTTATTTAGTTAGACAGTGATAAAACCATACTCAATTTATTTATTGATTTAGTGTCACAGTGATAAGACTTTTGTTTCTTTCTCTTCCGCTGAAATAGAAAAACATATGAAGATTTTTTTTTTCAAATCTAAACATCTCCAAAATTTAAAAACTTCAGTTACCGATTGATTAAGGTTGATCTCTCAGATGTCTATCCATGTTTTTAACAAATGTGAACATGTCCTATTGAATTTTGTGTGGGAATTTAGATGTCTAACTAAACAAATTAAAATTTAGAATATATATGGTTAAGAAAATGTTCTTGGGTTTTCCGCGTCATGGATTCAAGGTCGGCCTCTGGCCACTGATTCCGATGTTTCGGCATTTTCCCACATGTCATTATCAAAGAATATAATGCCTTTATAATAGTATATGGGATCATGCCGAAACGTCGGAATCAGTGGCCAGAGACCGACCTTGAATCCATGACGCGGAAAACCCAAGAAAACTTTCTTAATCATACATATATCCGTGAAAATCTACAATATAATATATATATATATATATAATATATATATATATATCCATCCATAGTAATTCTGCCCGAGGGCAGGTCTTCCACTGCAATTTAGCATTTTTATACTATGCTTTGCAGCTTTACTAGGGAGTTATAGGTGTGGTAGCTTCCCGTTGCTTTCTACACCGGTGAAGGATGATGATGATGATGATGATGATAATAATGATAAGGATGATGGCTGGATGATTTTCGGGGACCTTTGAGCCCTAAGTTCCCTGACATTTGTCTTACAGGTGAGGAAAAACCAGGAAAATAAGTCACCCAGGAGCCTGTCCGGGGCCGGGAATCGAACCCGGGCCCGCTGCGTGACAAGGCAGCACGCTACTATTTTTTTTTCTCATTAAAAACTTGATTATTTTTTTGGCGCGCGCGCGTGTGTGTTACGTTAAGTACAACAAACAATTCAAGTTTAGATAATCGTCATCATCAATATATTATAAATCTTCATAATCTTGTGCAATTAACAACAAAAACAAATAAGTATCTTTTGGCAACGGAAATGGATTTTATACGAAGGGCAGCAAAAATTTCAAGACGAGAAAAAATTAGGAACTCAGTTATAAGGGAGAAAATGAAGATCGAAGACACTATTTTAGATTATTAAAACTCTGCAATTAAAATGGTACGGACATGTCCAGCGAATGGAAGAGGATCGACTACCAAAATGTGTTTTAGAATGGAAACCTGAGGGAAGACGAGGCAGAGGAAGACCTAAAACCTCCTGGAGGGGAATATATTTATACGTGAAGGAGAAACATCTACAACCAGGAGATTGGATGGACCGACAAAATTGGCTATTAGGAATCGGAAGATGTCAAAGACATTAATCAACCGATGATCTATTTATCATCATCAATAATAATCAGGGATTAGGCCATTGGCCTGTTCCGCTTCAGGATAGAAATTGGTCCCTCCATCGCGTCTTGGGTCGTCCTCTCCCAGTCGGTCTGTAGTTGTAATTCTACATAATAACTATCAAGAATTTGACTTCCCAACTCCTTTCAAAAAACGTTAAACTGAAAATATATAAAACTATTATTCTACCAGTTATATTATATGGGTGCGAAACATGGACTCTTACTTTAAGGGAGGAAAGGAGATTACAAGTATTTGAGAATAATGTACTTAGGAAAATTTTTGGACCAAAGAGAGATGAAGAGACAGGTGAATGGAGAAGACTGCTTAACAATGAACTACATGGTCTTTATAGGAAGCCAGATATAATAAGAACAGTTAAGTCTCGTAGACTGCGATGGGCAGGACATGTTGCACGTATGGGGAATGAAAGACGTGCATGGAAGCTTCTTGTAGGAAAGCCAGAGGGAAAACGCCCAGTTGGTAGACCAAGAATGAGGTGGGAGAATAACATTAACTATGATTTGAGGAAGTAGATTATACAGGGAATTATTGGAAAGCATTAGCTCAGGATAGGGATGTATGGAGAGTTTATGTCCGCGCGGCCATGAAACTTCCGGTTCGACAGTTCCAATGAGTTAGTTATTTGTTAATATTGATACACGCGGCTTGTTCGCTGAAAATGGTTAGTCACTCTCCTTCTACGTCCTAGACCCGAGTTCGCGTCTTGGTCACTCCATGTCAGATTGATGGTGGACTAATTGGAGCCAGAGAAGACTTTTCTCGGGGTTTATCCTGTTTCCCCTGCCAAAATCTACATTCAACCACTTTTACATGCTCATCTCATTCATTTTGTTCCATTTCATTTCTTCTGCCCGTGTCATGATGCGACAGGCTTTCAGAAGGCATTCATCTATATCACGAATCTTCAATAACAGGGGCTTCATTCCTCGACCTAGCATTACACTGAACAAGCGTAGAGCATTTATTTTACAGTGTAATCCATCCATCCATAGTAATTCTGCCCGAAGGCAGGTCTTTCACTGCAATCACAGCATTGTCATGCTATGCTTGCAGCTTTACTAGGGAATTGTAGGTGTGGTAGCTTCCCGTTGCTTCCCACACCGGTGAAGGATGATGATGATGATGATGATAAGGATGATGATGATGGCCATATGATTTCGGGGACCGTTTTCCTGACATTTGTCTTACAGGTGAGGAAAACCCCCGATAAAAACCGCACCCAGAAAAACTGCCCCAACCGGGGATCGAACCCGGGCCCGCTGCGTGACAAGGCAGCACGCTACCTCGAGACCACAGCGGTGAACTACTTTGCAATATTAAACTAATTCAATAGTTTATGGGACCCGTAAGTTCACTGTCCCATTCACTAAATTTAGTGTCCCCACTGGTTCCTAACCTCAGCTAACTGAATCCAGTTTGTTCGATCCGTCCGAATGTTATCCTCCCACTTAAGTCTAGGTTTCTTGATGGTCTTTTCTTCGATGGTTTGTCAATACAAATGGGCTTACTGCCACTATTGAGCCTGGAAGTTTATGGCGATGTGGACATAAGCTCTCCATACATCCCTATCCTGAACAAATATTTTTCAATCTTCCTGTATATTTAATCTCCCTCAAATCATGATTAATGTTATTGTCTTCTCATTATTAACCTACCAACTTGGTGCTTCCCTCTGGTTTTCCTGCAAGAAGTTTCCATTCATCTCTTTCAGTATCCATTCACATTTGATGCCCTGCCCTTCGCAATTTATGAAACTTGTCTGTTTTTCCCCATAAAATTATGTAGGTCACTCATTATTTTCACCATTCACCTGTCTGTTCATCTCTGTTTGGTCCAAAAATGTTCCTAAGAACTTAATTCTCAAATACTCGTAATATATTTTTTTTCTCTTTTAAATTTAAGAGTCCATGTTTTCCATCGATTTTATATAACTGGGAGAATATAAGTTTTATATATTTTTCAGTTTACTATTTTTTAGAGAAGTTGGGACGACAAGAGTCCCTATAATGTGTAATAGCACGCATTTTTTTCAGAATTGAGCCTATGTTTAATTTTTTTGAGCATCTCATTCCTATTCGTAATTATTGTTCCTCCATCCATCCATAGTAATTCTGCCTGAAGGCAGGTCCTTCACTGCAATCATTGCATTTTCATGCTATGCTTGCAGTTTTACTAGGGAATTATAGGTGTGGTAGCTTCCCGTTGCTTTCCACACCGGTGAAGGATGATGACGATAATGATGGCCATATAATTTCGGGGACCGTTTGGGCCTTAACATGTTCCTGACATTTGTCTTACAGGTGAGGAAAAACCCTGATAAAAACCTCACACAGAAAAACTGCCCCGACCGGGGATCGAACCCGGGCCCACTGCGTTACAAGGCAGCACGCTACCTCGAGACCACAACGCTGGTGCCTAGGTATTTTAATTTATCAACTTCGTCAAAATTTCCCTAATTTGTCATCAACTATCCATTTTGCATAATATAAATGTATTTCTATGTATGAATATATAACTAACTCGCTGGCACTATCGAACCCGTAGGTTTATGGCCTCGCGGACATAAGCTCTCCACATACCCCTACCCTGAGCTGTTTTACTATCATTCCCTGTATAATCTACTTCCCTCAAATCATACTTAATGTTATTCTCCCACCTCATTCTTGGTCTACCAACTGGACGTTTTCCCTCTGGTTTCCCTACAAGAAGCTTCCATGTACGTCTTTCATTCCCCATTCGTGCCACATGCCCTGCCCATCGCAGTCAACGAGACTTACCTGTTTTTATTATATCTGGCTTCCTATAAAGACCATGTAGTTAACTGTTATGTAGTCTTCTCCATTCTCCTGTCTGTTTATCTCTCTTTGGTCCAAAAAAAAATTCCTAAGAACATTTATTATTGATGTTTACTTCCAGCCACAATTTCTTAGTGCTCAATACAGTGTACTTTTGACACTTACTATGTCTATCTATCTATCTTCGGGTTTTTACAGCTGCTGCCGTCTTCCAGTGCCAAACCTCCAAAGCTTACGATCTTGGGCATCTTCAATGCTTAGCCCTCTTGCTTGCATTACTGTTTTCATTTTTTTCCTTCCATGTTAACTTTGGTCTCCCTCTTTTCTTCTTTCTGGTCGGACGCCATTGATATAGTTGCTTCGGCCATCGCTCATCTTCCATTCTTAAAACATGTCCTAACCACTTTAATTCATTTTCCTCAATTCTCTCAATTATGCTTTCTTCTGCTTCCATTATGTTTCTAATTTCCTTCTTTGTGACATTTTACAATTTTGACTTTCTGGCACTTCTGCTTAAATAATCCATTTCTAGAGCTATTAGTCTATTCTTGTAGTACTTATTGATTGTCCATACCTCACTTCCATACATTGCAACAGATTCCACCAATGTTTTACCAATATATTTTTTTGTGTCTTTCCATGTATGCTTATCGCACCATATGGAATTTAAGGATGATATTATTTTGCTACTCAATTCAATTCTATGTTTTATGTTCTCTTTGCCTATACCTTCAATGTTATCCATAATTATTCCCAAATATTTAGTTTGTTTCACTTATTATCTCCTCGGTATTAATACATCATCAGCATATTACGTAATACCATTGTGATGTCCCTGGGTATTTAAATTCTGCCACTTTTTTTTTTCAAAATGTCCCTCATTTACTAGGAGTCCATCCTCATTTAACAAAGTGTATCTACGTGTGATCATATATTTAATGTTTTCATAAATAGAAAACAGTTGTAAATCATAAATAGTGTGATACATAAATTTATGACATTTGGAGATTAAAATATTAACAAGGGAGCAAAGGAAAAGGAGTATTATCCGAACCCAGGACTCATGAATAAGTTTATTAATGAAAGCGGCAGAGCTGTGGGGTGAGCGAATCTAAAAATAGCCCACAGTAATGGCGTCACTCTGACGTCATGCACCCCCTCTACCGGCAGACACGTGCGGCCAGTGACGTCATTACTGGTGCCAGGTCACACCACATCCCAACGCATCTGTACCACGGACTCAAACCCGGCACACATTTATGTATTGTATATCCCTACATTAAATACTTCGAATATATTGACATTTACTCAATTAAGGGCTTAGAGAATATAATCATGAGGTAGCGTGCTGCCTTGTCACGCAGCGGGCCCGGGTTCGATTCCCGGTCAAGACAGGCTTCTGGGTGAGGGTTTTTTTGGGGTTTTTCCTCACCTGTAAAACAAATGTCAGGAAGCTCAGGGCCCAACGGTCCTCGAAAATCATCCGACCATCATCATCATCCTTACCATTATCATCATCATCCTTCACCGGTGTGGAAAGCAACGGGAAGCTACCACACTTATAATTCTCTAGTAAAGCTGCAAAGTCTTCTTATTATTATTATTATTATTATTATTATTATTATTATTATTCACTTCATGGGCTAGGTAAATTGCCTGTTCCGCCTCACAGTTGTTCTGTCCATCTTTTCACTGGCCTTCCTACATTCTTTGAACCTCTTGGCTTGTAGTTGAATGCTGCTCTTGGTAATCTTGATACATTCATTCTTTCCACGTGTGTAAACCATTTCTCTCTATATTCTCTGATTTTTCTCATCCAATGGATATATATTTAACTCTGTTCTTAAATAATTCCTTATCCGATCCAATCTTGTGCAGGCCTTTTGTTCTTCTAAGGAAGTTCATTTCTGCGTTTTTTTTTTTCTACTTTGCAATTTTTTGGTCATTACCCAAGTTTCGCTCCCATAAAGTAATGCAGGAACTGCAAATATAGCATGAAAATGCTATGATTGCAGTAAAAGACCTGCCCCTCGGGCAGGGGTACTATGGATGGATGGATGGGTTTTCATGAGATATACAGCAGGATATATCAAATGGGATCACGAACGCGATGATAATATCTTGAAGGAACTACGTTTAGAACCGGTCATTGAATACGTACATAGATACCAGAAACAGCTTGACTAATAATTTGAGACGAATGAGTTCAGATAGAGTTCCCAAGGCCATGCTTCGTTATTGTCCAACAGGGAGGAGATTTCTGGGCCGTCCAAGGAAACGCTGGAAACAAAATTCTTCAGTGCGATCGTAACAGGCCTACAGGCCTAAGACTTGGTTGGATGATGAAGAAGAAGACAATATATTCCAAGAGGTAAACTTTCCGTTGGACGCGCGCATGACCAGATGGAAGGATAATGCTTTAAGCTAATGCTTTAAGCGGCATAGGCTTGCAGCCTGATCTTGAAGTAGAAGAAGAAGAAGAAGGGCTTATAGAAAGCTTTTTTTTTTAAACTAGAGGCATCGCCGTAAATTATCGTCATCATCACTTCGAACATTAGGCATTGCCCGTTCCGGATTCATAAGACGTCAGCCCATCATTTTCTAGGAAGTCCAACATTTCGTTGTCCTCGCCAATAGTAGACATCGTTCCATACTCATTATGTCCATTCAGTTTTGTCTACAGGGAGCATTCGATAAGCAATGACAACACTAAAGTAAAGTAAAGTGATCCCACTACAGGCCTCAGGACAATCGGCACTTGATGTCAGCCCTGTGTTACGGCCGCCTTTCCCCCCACAACAAGTGTTTGGTACTCATTTCCTTTAGAGGCAGAGTCGATCCCAGGGTCATAGTGCTGCAGAAGGTTTGGCTCAGTTTAAAAATCCTGACCCCACGGGACTCGAACCCTCGACCTTCCGGCTTGTAGTGCAGTGCCTTAACCACTACGCTACAGCGTGCCCTTAAAGTTTTTCCTGGCATTTGTCTTACAGGTGAGGAAAAACCCCGATAAAAACCTCACCCAGAAAAACTGCCCTGACCGGGTATCGAACCCGGGCCCTATGCGTGACAAGGCAGCACGCTACCTCGAGACCACAGCGGTGGACACGATGATGATGATTATGATTTTTTTTCTGTACGGCCAATCTAATGTCCCAGTCTTAACTAACTCACTGGCACTAGGTTCATGGCCGCGCGGACATAAGCTCTCCATATATCCCTATCCTGAACCAATGTTTTCCAATCATCCCCTGTATAATCTACTTCCCTCAAATCATAGTTAATGTTATTCTCCCACCTCATTCTTGGTCTACCAACTGGGCGTTTTCCCTCTTGTTTTCCTACAAGAAGCTTCCATGCACGTCTTTCATTCCCCATTCGTGCCACATGTCCTGCCCATCGCAGTCTACGAGACTTAACTGTTCTCATTATATCTGGCTTCCTATAAAGACCATATAATTCACTGTTATGCAGTCTTCTCCATTCACACCTGTCTGTTCATCTCTCTTTGGTCCAAAAATGTTCCTAAGAACTTTATTCTCAAATACTTGTAATCTCCTTTCCTCCCTTAAAGTAAGAGTCCATGTTTCGCATCCATATAATATAACTGGTAGAATAATAGTTATGTCCCAATCATAACCGAATAATATTAAGACATCGTATCAACGTTATATTCCTACAGCAAATACTGTATATGATGAGCTCAAACAACAAATCTTACTAAGTCACCTTGTCACAAAACAACATGATGTGCGCTGGTTCGAGTCCTCATGATAGAAGCAATACTCTCGTGAAATTTTTGTCAATGTGGAACCAGCATCGCAGGAATTCTTCTTCTTCTTCTTAGAATACCCTTTTTGTCTCTTATTGAGATATGGGTGCCCCCTATCGGGATGTGTCTTAACTAAACTCTGCTAATTTAGTTACACTTGTTTCCCTATATATGTCAGTGAGTGGTCGCAGTCAGCGTTCTGGCTCAATGAGGCATTTATTAGGAAATGAAGGTATTACTAGAATTGATTAGATATCAGTTAAATTTTGCAGCCTCATGGGCTAGTGGTCAGAGTTTTTACTATAATTTATGAGGTCCCGGGTTCGATTCCCGGTCAAACCATAGGATTTTTAAATGGATTACAATTCCGCCAATAACAGGAGAGAAACCCAGAAATGTCATAAAAGACAACCTGGGGGTATTAGACAAAAAAAATTGCACAGAGGCCTTTTTTGTTCACGCTTGTCGTTCTTTCACAAGCCTGAAATTCTCCACACTCGTGACCCACGGCTTAAAGTCCCTCCCAGAAGACTTGTACCTTGGATTTTTCCATCTTAAAAATCCATCGATCCCGGCCAGGTTTGAATCCGCGACCCTCGGGACCAGAGGCAAGGAACATAACCTCTAAACCACCGCGGCCGAAGTCGTGAGAAATTTGGGTAACTAAAACATGTAGCGACTCCAGGTTGAGAAAAGCTTACCACATGACACCCTTATACTGGCTGGATTTTCATTCTCCTCTGTAAATGGCATAATTGGATGTGAGGCCAGCTGCCGACTGATAAGCCAATAGAATTTTAGCCCTGTCACGTCATGTAGTTAAGTTTAATCTTTTTCTCGTTGGTTGAATGGAACAGAATACTTTATGATCTCAATCTACCAATTTAAATACATTATTATTATTATTATTATTATTATTATTATTATTATTATTATTATTATTATTATTATTATTATAAGGGAGGAGAAAATATTACGAGTATTTGAAAATAAAGTTCTTAGAACAATCATTTTCTGGACCAAAGAGAGATGAACAAATAGGTGAATGGAGAAGATTGTATAACAGTGAGCTTCATGGTGTTTATGAGAAACCAGATACAATAAGAGCAGTTAAGTATCATAGACTGCTATGGGCTAGACATATGGCACGAATGGGGAATGAAAGAGAGGCATGAAAGCTCCTTGCAGGAAACCCAGATGAAAGCGCCCAGTGGGCAGGCCAATAGTGTGGTGAGAGAATAACATTAATCTAGATTTTAGGGAAGTAGATTATACAGGGAATGATTGGAGAACATTAGATCAGGATAGGGATGTATGGAGAGTTTATACCTGCGTGGTCATGAACCTACGGTTTCGATAGTGCCAGTGAGTTATTATTATATATTATTATATTTTATTATTTTATTATTATTATTATTATTATATTATTATTATTTTATTATTATTATTATTATTATTATTATTATATTATTATTATTATTATTATTATTCTTATATTCTTTTAAGAAAATTTTGGTTCCGTTGAGGTTATTATTTAATATTTAAAAAACAATAAATTGTGTACCTGTTGTGGCAGTCGTCCTCAACAAATTATATTTGTATGCAGTAGCGTAGTGGTTAAGGCAATGCGCAACAAGCCGGAAGGTCGAGGGTTCGAATCCCGGTGAGGTCAGGATTTTTAAACTGACCCAAACCTTCTGGCAGCACTATGGCCCTGGGGTCGACTCAGCCTCTAACGTAAATGAGTACCAGACGCTTGTTCTGGGGGTGAAGACGGCCGTCACGCAGGACTGAGAACCCGCCTGACATCAAGTGACGATTATCCAGAAAAGTGGGAGCCCTAACCTCCTACAACCCCAAGGGCCTCCTAAGGCCTATAGTGGAATATATTTAGCTTTACCTTTCTATAAAATATTCAGTTAGGCCGTTCAGAACTGGTTCCATTTTCAAAGTTGTTCACTGGGTACTCGTTTTGTTTAACGAAATATGTGTAGAGTGCGTTGATTCGTTCACTTGTCTCTTCATCTGTCTTTGATCCAAAAAGAAAATGTGTGTCGGTGTGTGTGTGTGTGTATGTGTGTGTGATGGTCTATTAAGTATGATCTGTAAAGATGTAGAACATTTTAAACATATTTTCTATGGTCACCTTAATTATCTACGTTCCTTCGGAATTCGTTAAAAAATGGTCTGCCACGGGTTGTGATCTCGGGACCAAACACTTCCGTCTGAACGCACTCCCTCGGAAACATACTGCGAGTATTGTAACCTGCAGTGCGGTTGGGTATACTATGTGCAGTATAGCAATATAAGGATCGCGAAACTTTGAAAATAGCACAAAGTGTGATGTTATGATTTGGGACATTCTTGATAAAGCTTTTAGCAAAACTTGAAAAAAAAATCTCAAATACACATCGTTTTGTTTCACTCTAGGGAGAATCAAACCCAGAACTTTGTACTTCATTGTTCAGAGGCTCCAGAACTTTGTAGTTCACTTTACAGAGACACAAACTCAGAACTTCTTATTTCATTTTCTGGAGACTCAAACCCAGAACTTCTTATTTCACTTTACAGAGACTCAAACCCAGAAATCTGTGTTTCACTTTACAGAGACTCAAACTTAGAACTTTGTGTTTCACTTCGCAGAGGCTCAACCCCAGAAATGTATGTTTCATTTAATAGAGATTAAAACCCACAACTTTGTGCTTCACTTTGCGGAGACTCAAACCCAGAACTTTGGTATTTCACTTTACAGAGACTCAAACTCATATCTTTGTGTTTCACTTCGCAGAGACTGAAAATGTATGTTTCATTTAACAGAGATTAAAACCCACAACTTTGTGCTTCACTTTGCGGAGACTCAAACCCAGAACTTCGGTATTTCACTTTACAGAGACTCAAACTCAGATCTTTGTGTTTCACTTCGCAGAGACTGAAAATGTATGTTTAATTTAACAGAGATTAAAACCCACAACTTTGTGCTTCACTTTGCGGAGATTCAAACCCAGAACTTCGTATTTCACTTTACAGAGACTCAAACTCAGATCTTTGTGTTTCAGTTCGCAGAGACTGAAAATGTATGTTTCATTTTACAGAGACACAAACCCATAACTTTGTGTTTCACTTTACGGAGACTCAAACCCAGAACTTCGCATTTCGTTTTACAGAGACACAAACCTGGAACTTTATATATCACTTTACAGAGATTCAAACTCAGAACTTTGCATTTCGCCTTACAGAGACACGAACCCTGAATTTTATGTTTCACTTTACATAGACTCAAACCCAGAACTTTTGGCAAAAGTTCATATAATTAAAACCCACAACTTAATTTTTTTAAATTTATTAAAATTCAAACTCATAACGTTTTTATTACGTTTACATTAAGAGACTCAAACCCAGAACTTTCTGTTAAATTTTACAAAGACTCAAACCCAGAGCTTCGTATTTCACTTTACAGAGACTAAACCCAGTACTTTGTATTTCATTTTACAGAGATCCAAATCCAAAACTTTTTGTTTCACTTTAGAAGGACTCAAACCCAGAGCTTTATATTTCATTTGACACAGACTCAAACCCTGAGCTTTGTGTTTCACTGTACAGAGACCCAAATCCATAGCTTTTTGTTTCACTTTACAGGGACTCAAATCCAGAGCTTTGTATTTCACTTTACATAGACTCAAACCCACAACTTTGTGTTAAAGTTGATATAGATTAAAACCCAGGACTTTGTCTTATTTGTACAGAAATTCGAAATTCTAACGTTTCTATTAACTTTACAAAGACTCAAACCCAGAACGTTATGTTTTTTTTTTCAAATACTCAAACCAAATTTTATCTTAGAATTTACGAAGATTCCAACCCAGAACTCCGTGTTTAATTCGACAAAAATACAAGACTATAACATTTTATTAAATGTACAAAGACTCAAACCCAGAGCGTTTTGCAGAATTTCATTAAAAGAATATATGAATATCTGTGTGTTTTGAATTACTTGTATTTTATTGATAAATAATATATAAAAATGTCTTTGCTATGTTTTAAAAAGATGCAGCTCTCTCTGGTAGGACTCCGGCTGATGGTGGCAAAGCTCGCGGGACTCAAACCCAGAGCGCGGTGGAAGCCCGCACGTGTCGTGACCTGCCAGGGACACAGTTGTGACGTCAATGGGCTGATGACGTCAGCAGGCACCCCCATACCCCAGCATTTTTTTGTTTAAATTTATTTTTTGGGGTTGGGAATCTGGGTCATAGCAACTCATTCATCGAGTTCCATTGACCTGGTGTACACGTGTCGTTCAACGCATGCGCCCTGCACCATTCATATACCAGCGCACTCCAGCATCCCAGGATCAGAACCCCGGACTTCATCCCGTGACCTACATTCACTCACAGAATCGATAAACTGTTACACATGTTTCGCTTTTCCTTCCATGTTCTGGGTTCAGGTCCCGATTGACCTTCTTTATGCGTTTGAAGAAACTCAATGGCTTCGAGAATTCATTAAAACTTTCCTGGCTGCACAAATTGCTGATTATTCAATGAATGGGTCAACTTTGAAGCATGTTTTGGATCATATGATCAAATAATTTCAATTAAAGGTTGCTTAATGAATGAATGGATGGACGGACGTAAATATATGAGGACATTTTCAAAACCTCTCTTGTGTACCTTTTATCAAAAATGACTTTTTGTGTCTCTGCATTGCTCTTGCATTATTCTACGTACAACTACCGCCATTTGACTTGAAAGCATCATTTTAATCACAATAAACTTGCATTAAAAGTGGCAATTGATAACAGCAAAAGTTACATTTGTCCCATAAATTTATTAAAACAAACTAGATACATTTTGAAAATAAGTGCTTCGTATAGCTAAAGACGAAATGCTGACTGTACAATTTGATAATACACTAATATAACAGTTTATCTTTAACAATGCAATGAATCGTCATAAATTATGAGAATTGAACAAACTTTTTGCAATCAGGAACTCCAGAATGTATATAGTTTCCCTATATTTAATTCTAGGAGATATTGAAATAGGCAATGAGTGGGTGAGAGAAGAGAAATGTTTTCAAAATTTATATTGGGAGACCTTTTGGGGAAAAACCATTAAGAAGCTTATAGGCGTAAGCGATACGAGATTATTCGGTTGGTTACATAGTCTTGCAGCTATATATTCGTAAATTCATGCAAATATATAACCCCAGGCCACAACATCCGCTGTGGTCTCGAGGTAGCGTGCTGCCTTGTCACGCAGCGGGCCCGGGTTCGATCCCCGGTCGGGGCAGTTTTTCTGGGTGAGGTTTTTATCGGGGTTTTTCCTCACCTGTAAGACAAATGTCAGGAAAACTTTAAGGCCCAAACGGTCCCCGAAATCATATGGCCATCATCCTTACCATCCTGGTTGAGTGGTAGACAAGGCCTTAAGGCCTTAACTCTGCCAGGTAAAATAAAGCTATTATAAAAACATCAGTAGACCAAAAGAATTAGATGGGTGTAGAATACTAACCATCATTTGAGATAATTAAATTATCCAGGGAATGATTGGTAAATATTCGAATTACTTAGAGATATATGGAGAGCAAATGTACGCATGGTCACGAGCTTCCAGGTCGGTATTGCCTGCGAGTTAGGAACTTAGATACTTTTTTACATCAATTCCCAATTATTTAAAATGTATCCAGTTCAACAAATATCTGTAAATTCATTCATGAAACATCCCATCATTGAAGTCTCCAATAAACATCCGTTCATAAGACACACTAGGATAGAAACCTAAAATCGATTAGTCAGTGGAGATAGGTCATGCTATGACCATAGGAAACATATAAGATCTCCGTTATTGTACAGGAAAACAAAAATTATTATGTGTAAAGTAATGTCAGCCGCTGTGGTCTCGCAGCGGGCCCGGGTTCGATCCCCGCTCGGGACAGTTTTTCTGGGTGAGGTTTTTATCGGGGTTTTTCCTCACCTGTAAGACAAATATCAGGAAAAGTTTAAGGCCCAGACGGTCCCCGAAATCATATGGCCATCGCAATCATCATCATTCATATTCATCTTATCATCATCATCATCCTTCATCGGTGTGGAAAGCAACGGGAAGCTACCACACCTATAATTCCCTAGAAAAGCTGCAAAGCATAGCATGAAAATGCTATGATTGCAGTGAAAGACCTGCCTTCGGGCAGAATTACTATGGATGGATGTATAAGGTATTGGCGCAATCAGTGCTAATATACGCTTCTGAAAATTAGCCATTGACGAAATATGAGAAACAATTATGCATAATCGGAAGAAGGATCTTAAGACATAATTTGGTTCAGTGGAAAAGAATGGAGTGTGAAGGAAAAGTCATATCATGAAATTTACACTTTCTTTAAGAAAGTGGATATTTTTAAATTTATCAAGTTTGGAGTTAGAATGGCTGGAACAATACTGGGTGCAAGAGATTGGAAAATATAGAAGAAGATATTTAAAACTATGCCATAAGGTATCTGGGAAGTTTGGGAGACTAAATTGAGATAAGAAGACCGTATTCGACAAGACATATGGTCATTTGGAATAAGGAATTGGAGGATGTAGCATTTGAACAGAATGGGATGGCTAGAGCTAATGAAAAAGACAATGGGCCCATATAGGGCTGTAGTCCCACTGATGATGATTATGATGATTTTTAAGGGACTGTTGAGGACCTTAGTGATCGTGTGTCTGAACCTATAAGTCCATAAGCCATAGAGTTAATTAATTAATAGAGCGAATATTAATTGGAGACTTGAATAATAGTGAATCTTATGAATGGATGTTTATTGGAGACTTCAATGATGGGAAGTTTCATGAATGAATTTATAGATATGAGATGCTCAACTGGATAGATGTTTAATAGTTTGGAGATTATTTCATAAAAACAAGGAACTGATGTAAAAAAACTAACTCGCAAGCACCTAACAATCCCGGAGGTCCGTGGTCACGCGGATATATGCTCTCCAAATATCTATATCCTGTAATTCGATAGTTTTTTAATCATTCCATGGTTAATTTTTTTTAAGCCCAGGTTGTCGTTTCGACATGTCTGGTGTTCTGCCCTGTCATGGCGTACTTGTAACCCACTTCTGAGATTGGGGCGCCTGGAAGGCGAGATTATGCTGTCCCTATGATATGAGAGTTGATGATGATGGTAATGATGCACCGGGAGAGGCCTTAAACTCAACTTAATCTAATTAGGCGAATATGATACTGATGACTATTTAACTCATGCCCCAAATGAGAGTCAATGACCAATCACGTTTCAATGATTTCTGTTTTACAACCAATCAGAGTCGTGTTTCACGAAATATTTATCAGTGTTATAATTACCATATTAAAGAAAGCTCCTCCTTTTTAATATTCTGAAATAGTATGATCTAGTTGCAGTGATAAACAAAAGAAGCAGATTAAGCGTACCTATCGTTTCTCATTTGTTTTCAAACATCGCCGTTTACATTAGATATATAAATATTTTAAAATAACTACAGTTAAATAATGATTTGTGAGTAAACAGCTTAATTTTATTCGTTAAATAGTCCTAACAAATGCCACTCTTGATTTCCAAATTCTCTAGATAAATTCACTCCTCACTTCGTGAGTCGTGAATTTATCGATAATTTGGAAATCACTCGTGGCATTACTTATGATAATCAAATTTCAATTCGTAAAATTCTTACTTATTCATCAATTAACCACTTAGGGTGAATAATTATAGCTATACTTCTGGGTGAAAATTTGTGATTGATCTACTTTAGTATTTATTCACTTTTAACGCTTGCCAGATGGTGTTTCGGGGACCGTTTGGGCCTTAAAGTTTCCTGATATTTATTTCACAGGTGAGGAAAACCCCGAAAAACTTCACCCAGGAATCTTGTTCCGACCGGAGATCGAACTCGGGCCCGCTGCGTGACAAGGTAGCACGCTACCCCATGGATAATTTAATTATCTCAAATAACGGTTAGTATTATTCTCCCAACTAATTCTTGGTCTGCTGATGTTGAAGACCGGAGTAATATATTTGAATGAATTTACGACTATATATGGCTACATATGGCTGTATATAACAGTCCGAGTATTATCGCATTACTTACGCCTATAGGCTTTCCTAATGATTTTTTTCTTTTTTCCAAAGTTTCTCCCAAAACAAATTTTAAAAACTTTTCTCATCTCATTCATTCATTAAACACACTTTCCTATATCAATATCTTCTAGAATTCTTCTTCTTCCTCCTTCCAAGTATTAGGCCAAGGCCTGTTACGATCCTATAGAAAATTTTCCCTTCCAGCGTTTCATAGGACGGCCCAGAGATCTTTGTCCTCTTGGTATATAATTATAAACAGCTTTGAGGATCCGATTTGAACTCATTATTTCAAGATGGTGTTTCCAATTTAGTTGGCACTGTTAATATATTCCAAAATTGGCGTAGTCTTCAATTCTTTTAAGATATCGGTGTTCCTTTTCCGATCCCATCTGGTGTAACCCGCTGTTCTGCGCATGAATCTCATTTCACAAGCCGTTATTATGCTTTCATGTTGTTTTTTTAGTGTCCATGCTTCACTACCATAGATCAACACTGGTGTAGCAAAAGTGTTATATAAACGTAATCTGGTGTTTTTTTGTAAAAAGGATGGTTTCATAACTTGATTAATAATTCCCAAACTTTTATTATAACTAGTAATTTTTTTCAGGGATATTCTTTTCATCCCAGATAGAGAGATAATATCTAAAATATTTAAATTGATTAGATTTCTTTAAAATTTTATTCTGGAGACAGTTTTACTTTGTGCGAGGTCCTTCCCATGAAATGCCATAATTTTAGTTTTGTTAATTGATGTTTCCAAATTAAATTTCACAGCTAGAATTCAATAGTTCGGGAAACGTATGTATTCTGAAATTCCTCATTGCAACGTTTCCTCAATGTTCATCACTTATAACGATTCATTGCATTATTAAGAGGGAAAAAAATGAGTATTTCCGAATAGATGGCTACAAGACTAAGTGTAACGATGGTGTTTTGACCGATTTATTGAATGGATGTATGTTTGATTTTTTTCGCGACAAACCAATTGCAAATAAATATATTAACTAGAGTATTAACCAAAATAATTTATCATTATTCTACCAGTTATATTATATGGGTGCGAAACATGGACTCTTACTTTAAGGGAGGAAAGGAGATTACAAGTATTTGAGAATAAAGTTCTTAGGAAAATTTTTGGACCAAAGAGAGATGAACAGACAGGTGAATGGAGAAGACTACATAACAATGAACTACATGGTCTTTATAGGAAGCCAGATATAATAAGAACAGTTAAGTCTCGTAGAGTGCGATGGGCAGGACATGTTGCACGTATGGGGAATGAAAGACGTGCATGGAAGCTTCTTGTAGGAAAGCCAGAGGGAAAACGCCCAGTTGGTAGATCAAGAATGAGGTGGGAGAACAACATTAACTATGATTTGAGGGAAGTAGATTATACAGGGAATGATTGGAAAGCATTAGCTCAGGATAGGGATGTATGGAGAGCTTATGTCCGCGCGGCCATGATCCTACGGGTTCGATAGTGCCAGTGAGTAAGTAAGTATTAACCAAAATAATATAGTTCAATCATTCTTCTATAGGCGCTGTAACTGTTTTAATGCAGTTTTGACCCTATCAATAAATTTTCTCTATTTCTGTCCATTCTGGGTTATTGTCCATTTTACAACTCTTAATGTTTTAAGGGCTGTTATTACGTCATTTCTTGGTTTTCTACAAGTTTTTGTTAATATGGAAGTACATTTTAAAACAATTCTTAACTATTTTGTCATCAATCATTCTATAAATATGTCCAAACTACTTTAGTCTTTGGAATTTGATAAAGTTTATTATATATAGATCATCATCCGATATCATAACAGCTGCCTCCGTCTTCCGGAAACCAAACGCCATTCTTATCTGTCTATTGTTGATCTTCATCCAATCCTCTGATAAACATAGCCGTTTGAACACCTCCTATACAGGTTTTCTTTGGTGTTCCTCCTTTCCATTGGGATCCATTCCTTAATAAGTTTAGGCAATCTTTGCTCTGGCATTCTTTTGACATGGCCATACCACTGTAATCTTTTCTTTTCTATAATGCCTATGATATCCAGCTCGTCTTGTACACACATGACTTCCCTTATTTCTTTATTTCATATTCTATCCATTCTACATTTTCCAGCTGATCTTCTTAAAACGCCCACTTCTGTACTTAAAATTATTTTCATTTCCCTGGCAGGAATTTGCCAAACTTCAGCATCATATGATAAAATGCTCTAAACTATGGTTTGATATATTTTTAATTTTCTATTTTTTTGTAATATTTTTGTTCCACAAAACAGAGTTTAAAAGATAAGATTCAAAAATAAATATACGTTTGAGCAGGTATCATATATTAGTAATGAAGAAGAAGGAACAAAATAAAAGATGAAGCCACTATAAAGAAATATGAGCAAAAAATCCCATTAATATGTAAAATTTTGAACACTAATTTACCTAAAAAATATGTAATTTAGGTTAACATTAATACCTGGAAGCGAACTGTCTGTGATGAGGTGAAGAGGACAGGAAAACCCTGGAATGAAGTGAAAGTTGTCAGTAGCTCTAAACTGATGCACTATGTCCCTGCATAAAGCTACAGGATGTACACTTGACAGATATATCATTTTTTTAACTTTACCTTTTGTACATACTTTACGGGCTCCTCGCCACCCGAGCATTGGACGAACATTATCTAGAGAGAATCACGTACATATATTATTTTACCGCACAAGGACATGGAGAGCTCCGCGGATGAGACAACACAAGACAAGACAATACACCATTTACACGCGCATAACAAGGCGAATAAGATATGGATGAATATGATGTTCCTAGATTAAGTATGACTTACATATTTTTCTGATCTTTGACTTACAGGTGAGGAAAAACCTCGAGAAACCTCACTCAGGAAACTTGTCCCGACTGGGATCGAACTTGAGCCCGTTTCACCTGAGACAACGATGTTACCACTAGATCAAACTGGTGAGTGCAAATTATAATTTTCTGATGATTTAATATAAATATGTATTTTTGTCACACGGCCATGAACTTTGATAGTGTCAGTGAGTTAGTTGGAGTTATCTTTTATCATCTCTGCAATGAAGATACCCATTTCAAGTTTATTCACTGTAATTGTTTTTTATTTGACATTGAAATAAAACGAGAAAGGTATTCTCTAAAAATCAACAAGATCCGATCATAAGAAATGGAGCTTTATCTGAGAGTAGAAATTTAACAATCACTCGAGCGACCGCCATAATTGTTTTCTCGCAACGAAACTGGTAAGTATATGATTAATTGAACAAAAGAAGTATATATTCCGTAATCCAGCAACATCAGAGCATAAATTTGACTTAGTGATAAATTCGCTTAGTTTACGCAGTTCCTGCACGACGGACTTTATTATCATAGATGTGATTCAATGTAAAATGAAATATATAATCTCTAAATTGCCGTAGTGTAGTATTTAAAATAATTAAATACTCAGGGGAAACGATGAATGTGAAATCAATGAATGGACGGATAGAATCATGAATGAACAATAGAGTGAGGTTATATAATTTAATCAATATGATTGAATATGTCACAAATGTGTATGGATAATGTAGAATGAACAATATTATGAAATTTAGTTTGATGAAGAACTGTGTGAAATCGCTACAATCCCAGAAATAGAAAGAATTGAAATTCCGGAGACTTCAACTCTGGTGTAAGACGTTAACTCTTGGAAGTGCAATCGCCGCGCGCCGCTTTCATTCAACTTCTGTTTAATATATCGGTACAAAAGCTTGTTATATGTAATAATAATCAACATCACGATAGCCATTATCATCATATTATTAAACATTTTTGAAAAAAAAATTCACAAATAAAAATTGTCTCACTTAAAATTAACTGTCGCTTCTTGAATTTCTGAGAACTAAATGGAAATAACTAACTCACTCACTGGCCAAACAATTATTAATATTTTTGAAACAATAAATTAATTAATACACTAGCTCCAAATTCTTCGAACTATCGAATCCGTATGTTCATGGCCGTGCGGACATAAGCTCTCCATACATCCCTATCCTCCGTAGGTTCATGGCCGTGCAGACATAAGCTCCCCATACATCCCTATCCTGGGCTAATGTTTTCCAATCATTCCCTGTATAATCTACTTCCCTCAAATCATAGTTAATGTTATTCTCCCACCTCATTCTTGGTCTACCAACTGGACGTTTTTCCTCTGGTTTTCCTATAAGAAGCTTCCATGCACGTCTTACGTATGGAAATTCTCTAATTAAATTCTGCTGAATTCCATGTTATAATTTTATTTAACACGCTCTTCAACAGGTAAGGTAATTCGAACACTACCTACATAGAGTTGGAAATGCAGCCTTGCCAAAGTGGCCACGCTCAGATGACAACCAAACATGTGTACATCTTATTTAATTCACAAGTGATCTTTTTGGTGGTAAAATGTTAAAATAAACAGCCAATATGTCCAATTCACCAATTACACTGAGCAACAAAAAATTAACTTTTTTTTCTTGTCTCAGAAAGAAAAATACGTGATTCCGATAGTATTTTTTCTCCTGAATGTAAATATGATATCGGTTTTTCTCCATCACGCAAGGTTTCTGAGAGACAGGAATTTATAATTTCAAACACGTTAATATTTTCTACATTCGTAACTATACAATATTCGAACATTCGGACTCACCTAGAAAGTAAGAAATTACGATTTTCTGCTATATTTCGCCTGTGGAGCATCCCTCTTGATGGTCCAACAATAATCGGCCAGCATATTAGGATTACATTGGCCTTGATATCTCTTTTCCATAGCTGAAATCATCTGAGTTAGCTCATTTGGTTTTATTTTACAATGGACAAATGGACAAAAAAACTGTTATTAAAAAAATAATTATTTAAATCCATTAGTTGAAATTGAAATTAAAAAAAAAACTGTGAGTGATGGAGAAATTCCGAATACATATTTGAAAACACGATAAAAAAACTGCAAAAGTACAACTATTGGTACTCATGACACAAAAATCATGTTGACTAGTGTTAATTATTAAAATAGTCAACATGTTTTTTACAGCTGAAGCTGTCATTCTCAATACCAGATATTGTCAATATCTGGTCTCGAGGATGACAGCTTAGCTGTAGAAACATGATGATAATTTTAATAATTAATTGGTGAATTGGGCAAATTGGTTGTTTATTTTAATAAACATATTATACTTCACTTCAAGCTACAAGAAAAAAAATCGGGGTGTGGCTGTGTCGTGGACATGGCCGTATGTTTTACGTGAATACATGTACGTAACGGGTAAAATTTTCTTTGAGCGTATTATATGTATGTCATAATAATTTTTGAACAGTAACAAGTCCTTCAGAGTTGATATAGAAGCGATTACATCACCCACGTGCCTAGGCTCGGCCGCCCCATCTGCAGTTATACTGGCGCCGTCATTGATCCGCTCGGACATCATTCTTTTACGTTCCCGTCACCGCTTCACTCTGTCATTTGGTGTTTTATGGGCACCACTGAATTGCTGTTGAGAAACCTTTTCCAACCGTATACGATCTCTATATTTTGATTTGGATTTTTGACGAGTATAGGCCGACATTTCATTATTTATTTTTTTTTTTTTACTTTAACACCATATATATTCACACTAACTATTTCACACTAATGTTTTACATACGTAATCGGTAGATCTTGACGAGAGCTGACGATTGAAACTCAAACGAACGTTGTAACTTCTCCGAATCAAAATGTATACTAAACGAAAATTAAGTAACGCAGCGAAACGACCTCAAGATGGCGGTGCTTCTCGTTCCACCGCGCGCATTGCGTCACAGTCCACACTCAACGTAACGAATGTTTTTATTCTTTATCTATCGAGGGGGGTAATTAAATTTTGGATGTAGATGATAGATACGTAGCTGCAACACCAAACTGTATCACCCGATTTTGCTATCATCAGTTTTCTGAATTGCCTCCCACTATGGACGCAAACTTAAAGACGTATTCACGTCAAAAACAGACCAGCGCACATTAATAACCCCAACATAGTGCTGCAAAAGGTTATCAAAATACCACCAACAATCCAGTTCATAAATTAAATATTGAAGACACTGGACCAGGAAAGACTCTATAATGAAATTATACAAGACAATGGCAGTTCCTATTATTACTTAAGGATCTGAAACATGAACAGTGACAACACAACAATCTGCCAGAATACAAGCTGCTGAAATGAAATTCCTCAGACCAATAGCAGGATATCAAAGAACTGACAAATAACACAACACAGAAATAAGACAACAGCTAAAAGTAGAGGAATTAAATACAATAGTGAAATATAGGACAAACTGGAAAGAACAATTAGCCAGGATGATTGACAGTAGAATACCAAAAGCAGAATACAACTATTCACCACGAGGAGGAAGAAGAGGTTTGGGAAGACCAAATAAAAGATGGAAACAGCAGCAATTTGGAGCCGGAACAGGCTAGTAAATAAGCCTAAACCGTGACGAAGAAGAAGAAGACACTGGAATAAATAAGTAAACATTATAAGCAAATGGAACTAAAGAGAAGAACTACAAATACAGTCTAAACACTAACTCAAACACAGTACATTGAAAGGCGAATTTTTATATTTAAACACATAGCGTTTTTAGACTAAATACACTGAGATATACCTACATGATAAAACGCAAGTTGTAGGAATTATTTTCAAATAAAAAGGTAATTAGTAAGAAATTGGGACTGGAAGTAAATATCGATAAAACTAAATATATGGTCACACATATAAATACATTATATAATGGAAATGGACAGCTAATGACAAATGAGGAAAATTTTGAGGAAGTGGCTGAATTCAAATACCTAGGAACAATAATCACAAATAGGAATGAGATGCACAAAGAAATTAAACATAGGCTCAATTCTGGAAATGCGTGCTATTATTCATTGCAGAGACTCTTGATGTACCAACTCCTTTCAAAAAACGTTAAGCTGAAAATATATAAACTGTTATTCTATCAGTTATATTATATGGATGTGAAATATGGACTCTTGCTTTAAGGAAGGAAAGGAGATTACGAGTATTTGAGAATAAAGTTCTTAGGAAAATTTTTGGACAAAAGAGAGATGAACACCACGAGTGAATGGAGAAGTCTACTTAACAGTGAACTGCATGGTCTTTATAGAAAGCCAGATATAATAAGAACAGTTAAGTCTCGTAGACTGCGATGGACAGGACATGTGGCACGAATGACAATGAAAGGCGTGCATAGAAGCTTCTTGTAGGAAAACCAGAAGGAAAAGGCTCAGTTGGTATACCAAGAATGAGGTGGGAGAATAACATTTGAGGGAAGTAGATTATACAGGGTATTATTGGAAAACATTAGATCAAGATAGGGATCTATGGAAAGCTTATGTCCGCGTGGTCATGAACCTACGGATTCGATAGTGCCAGTGAGTTAGTTAGTTAGAATATTTTTTTTTCTGTTAAATACTCTTTTAAATTATGTATATGTTACATAGACATGCATCAAAGAAGGAATTGAGCAGAATCCAAGCTACAGAAATGAAATTCTCACGTGGAATGGTGCATAAAACAAGGGGAGATAGAATGAGGAACGACAAAATCAGGGAGACATTAAGTGTAGAAAAATTAACAACAGACATAGAAAAAAATAGACTAAAATGGTTTGGACATTTAGAAAGAATGGAAAATGATAGACTACCACAAAGACTGTTATATCTCAAGACACAAGGAAAACGACCATTAGGTAGATCACTGGAAATATGGATTAATCAAGTGAAAAAAAGTTTTCAATAAAGAGAACTTAGAAGGAAAGCATGGGAAGATAGAGATGGTTGGAGGCATATTTGGAATCGACCTTCCGAAAGGAGGACACGATAAGAGGATGGTGATATGTTACATAGAGGGACATAAGAATTTTATAACGGCTTAATTTGAGTATGGCCTAAAATGATTTAGAAAAACTGATCTTCTTCTACTTCATGAAATTAAGGCCTTTTGACCTGTTTTCATATCCATCAAGTGTGATTTAATGAATCTTCCCATCTAGTAAATGGGCGTCTAACACTTCTACGTCCTATTGGTTTGTACTTTAATAACAGCTGAGGGATTCTATCTGTAGGCATTCTTTTAACATTTCATACCAGTATTAATAACAGTACAATACAACAGGTGAACAATTTCAATTATTTAGGGTGCAATGTATCATACTGCCAGAAGGAAGATATTAATGCTAAATTAAATAAGTTTTATAGAATGTGTGACGCTATAAAACAGACACTGGAAAATAAAACTTTGAGGAGCACACAATTAAAATTTTACAAAATTATGTTAGTGCTTGTCTTAACACATGCAAGTGAGAATTGGACTCTTAACCGTTCAGACACAAGAAAAATAGTAACTGCAGAGATCAAGTTCTTATGTTCAGAAGCAGGTGTGACAATTTTGGATAGAGAAAGAAATGAAGATATTAGAAAAATTGATATAAAGGGAAATCTTTTTGCTTATGCTGATTTCAGACATACGAAATTAACTAATAAATGAACTGTTTCCATATTTAAATGTTTCGTCAAATCGTGTTGTGATAAATGCGCCAACTGATTGATAATATTGGCTACTTATTACAGTGGGAGTAGAGGAACGTTTTATTGGAAGGTAATCAACGAAAATAAGTAAGAAAATGGCGGTGAATATGAATAACATTGAGTGTCCCGCGGGGATGCGCGCGCACATCATACGTCACATTGTGATTGACGTCACTTGCTGCAGGACTGGCAATTAATTACTGATTGAAAAGATGATCCGGCGCCACATCTTACAAGCAAACCTCGTAACATTCAATTGTCACAATTACATTTTATCCATTCTATAATAAAATATTAAATTAGACCCGATAATAAAACTAAATAATGTAGGCGTTACTACATCTGTTTGTTAGGATGTGCCAACGTTTTAACCTTCTGAATATAAATAAAAATATCTTCCTCTCTATCCCTCTCATTCCCTCTCTCCCTTTCTTTTCCTCTCTTGTTCTTTCTATATTTCTCTCTCTCTCTTTACTTCTCTTCCTCTCTCTCTCTATTTATCTCTCTCGCTTTCTTTTCTTCCTCTATCTTTTCATTCTATTCCTCTCTCTATCTTTCTCTCTCTCTCTTTTTATCTCCCTCTTTTCTCTCTATTCTCTCTCTTTCTCTCTCTCTATCTTCCTCTCTCTCTCTATCTTCCTCTCTCTCCATCTTCCTTTCTCTATCTTCCTCACTCTCTATCTTCCTCACTCTCTATCTTCCTCTCTCTCTATCTTCCTCTCTCTATATCTCTTTACTATCTCTCTCTTGATCTCTTTTCCTACATCTCGTTTTCTTTCTGTCTCTCTGTCTCTTTTTTAACTTCCTCTCTTTACCTTTCTCTCTCTTTATCCCTCTTTGCCTCTCTATTCCTTCTTCTTCTTCCTTTCCCGGATTAGGTCAATGCGACATGTTCCGATCTCAAGTCCATCGTTTCCGTGGCCGTCCCAAAGATCTTTTTCCATGTGGTTTGTAGGTGTTGGTCTTTTTGGGTTATGTTGTATTGTCCATTCTGTCTAAATGTTATTTCCATTGGAATTTGTGCTCTTCTAGTTTATCGACTATTGAAAATATGTCCAGTTCATTTTATCCATGAGTGTACATTCTTTTACGGATCTTAAAAATTTCATTTCAGCGGCTTGAATGTGTGAGATATATTTTTTTGTAAGTACCCAAGATTCAGATCCATATAAAAGAACAGGAACAGCCATAATTTTATAAAACCTGAGCTGAGTTTCTCTTCGAGTCTTTCGGAGGGTTCTTCTTATGGTGCCACACATCATTTGATATCGGTTTAATTTATTATGTATATCCCATTCGAGTCCACCGCTGTGGTCTCGAGGTAGCGTGCTGCCTTGTCACGCAGCGGGCCCGGGTTCGATCCCCGGTTGTGGCAGTTTTTCTGGGTGAGGTTTTTATCGGGGTTTTTCCTCACCTGTAAGACAAATGTCAGGAAAACTTTAAGGCCCGAACGGTCCCCGAAATCATATGGCCATCATCCTTATTATCATCATCATCATCCTTCACCGGTGTGGAAAGCAACGGGAAGCTACCACACCTACAATTCCCTAGTAAAGCTGCAAGCATAGCATGAAAATGCTATGATTGCAGTGAAGGACCTGCCTTCGGGCAGAATTACTATGGATGGATCCCATTCGTAGCTATATGTTATATCTGAACCAAGATAGTTAAAGTGTGCTATCTCTTTCTCTTTCTATTTATCTTTCCAGTTTTTACTCTCTCTTTCTTTCTCTTTCCTTCACTCTTTTTTCCTCTCTCTTTCTCTCTATCTCTTTTTCTTTCTCTCTCCTTTCTGCTCTCTCACTTTCTATATATCTCTATCTCTCTCTTCTTACCTTATTTTAACCTCTCCCTTTGTACAAAGACGACCTGTCGGGAGAAAATTTTCTACAAGGAGTTTTCATGCCTCTCTTTCATTCCCCATTCGTGCCACATGTCCGTCATCGCAGTCTACGAGACTTAACTGTTCTTATTACATCTGGTTTACGATAAATATAATGTATATCACTGTTATGAAGTCTTCTCCATTCACCTGTCTGTTCATCTCTCTTTGGTTCAAAATTTTCGCAAGAACGTTATTCTCAAATACTTGCAATGTTATCTCCTCCCTTAAAGTAAGAGTCCATGTTTTGCATCCATATAATATAACTGGGAGAATAACAGTTTTATATATTCCATTTTTTTAGAAGTTCGGGCGACAGGAGTCCCTGTAATGCATAATAGCACGCATTTCCAGAATCGAGCCTATGTTTAATTTATTTTCTTTTCTCGCCACATTCCTATTTGAAATTATTGTCCCTAGGAATTTGAATTCAGCCACTTCTTCAAAATTTCCCTCATTTGTTATAAATTTTTCGATGTCACTCCCTGACATCTATAGGCAAAGAAGAGTAAGATAACTAGTCCGGCTAATAAACATATACTTCGAAAACACGAATGTCCAAGCGGGACGAACGGCGCTCAATCAGTTATGATGATGGGAAACTTGGTCTGTTTGAGAGAAGAGAAATAATTACGAGTTTTTGAGAATAAAATGTTTGGGAAAATATTTGGACCAAAAACGGATGAATTGACAAGTGAATGGAGAAAACTTATTTTAACATTATTAACATGCTTTTTAACTAAATAAAATGAAATATTGTGCAATTTGTTTATAGAGCTTGTGCTGCTGCCTGGTGTCAATGTGCAATAACTATCAATCCGATCTCGGTGGCTCGACACGGCGTGTTTTTGACACCCTTGCGGGTCGAGGGCTTCGGTTCGCGTGTAAGCCGGTAAGCGCCCCGTCCCCCCACGTCATCACGCGACACGGTTTCTCAGGGGCTTCTCCCCAATATCTGCTTACATGAAATAAACCCCATCACAGTACTGTCTGCCTCTAAAACCTGCCAAAACTCAGAAAACACTTTAACGTTATGTGGAGGCAATCACGTCCAGTTATCAGGCCAAGAGATATGCAACCAACGTACTACAATCAGTACATTATAACAATCAGCCGAGTTGGCTCAAGCGATAGCGTTTGACACTCGTATTCAGGAGGTCCCAAGTTAAAATCCCGGGGTTGACCAATCTGATTGACGTTTTCCTCAATTTTGAAGGAAACTGCATGATGCGCCAGGTCTAGAAAGCGCTTGGGGTGTTCTATCCTACAATACCACCTACATAAATTCAAATAAACCCACATAAAACCATAAAACATTAAAGAAAAAAAACAAGAAGATATACTAGAGTAAAGTTTTATAAAACACTGGCGGTTCCTGCATTGCTTTATGGAAGCGAAACTTGGGTAATAACTAGGGCTACGATTTTATGCAATCTAAGATAAGATTGCAATGGAGTTAGTATATATTATTCAAATGTTTGTGTGTGAGGCCAAGATAAAAGAAAGAAGTGTCCCGCGCCGTAGACGAGTGGTTAAGGCAGGAAGCCTTGGCTCAGAGCTACGGGACTTGCTCTGGTTCGAGTCTCCATGGGGGAAGAAATTTTCTCATGGTATTTCGGCCAGTATGGGACCGGTGCCCACCCAGCATCGTGATTCAAGAGAACTAGCAGCTACTGTTAACATTGTCTATTATAATATTGTGTATTGTTTCTTTTTCCAGGTTAAGGCTCTTTTACGTTACACAAATGTACGACAATGGTATCCACGGTTATTCTTCCCTTCCGAAGAAATCTACGTTGAAGATTTTTACTAGAAGTCCCAGCCACGCGTTACTGTGGCTAAGGTATACGTTAAAAATTTTAAATTAAGTTGCTGTCTATCAGCCAGATTACTTAAAACTAATACTTACACACGAAACTAATAATATGGAAAATAAAAAAACACTGAACACACTTAAATTATGAAATAATCAATATTTGTAATTCAATTGAAATTCGCAGTTGCAACAAAAAGCACAGCCATCTGGATCTCTCTCTGTTAAATAATAAATCAAATACCTTACCAAATTACCGTACACCGCCATCTGTTAGAATCGTATGGAACTCACAGATAATTATAACTCTTTGTTAAATAATAAACAAATAATTTGCAACAAAAAATACTGCGACCATAAATTTAGTTATAAACTACCTAAGTCTCAAGTAGGATCAAACTGAACACAGTGTGCAAAATTTTATTAAATCGGTTCAGTAGTTTAGGATTCCATCGCGGACAAACAACGTGACACGAAATTTTTATATATTAACATATAAGCAACGGGAAGCTGCCACACCTATAATTCCCTAGTAAAGCTGCAAAGCATAGCATGAAAATACTATGATTGAAGTGAAAGACCTGCCCTCGGCCAGAATTTCTTCTTCTTCTTCCTTCCAATTATTAGGCCAGGGCCTGTTACGATCCTATAGAAAATTTTCCCTCCAGTGTTTCATAGGACGGCCCAGAGATCTTCGTCCTCTTGGTATATAATTATAAACAGCTTTGGAAATCCGATTTGAACTCATTCTTTCAAGATGGTGTTTCCAATTTAGTTGGTACTGTTTAATATATTCCAAAAATGGCGTAGTCTTCAATTCTTTTAAGATATCGGTGTTCCTTTTCCGATCCCATATGGTGTAACCCGCTGTTCTGTGCATGAATCTCATTTCACAAGCCGTTATTCTGCTTTCATGTTGTCTTTTTAGTGTCCATGCTTCACTACCATAGGTCAACACTGGTCTAGCCAAAGTGTTATATAATCTGGTGTTTTTTTGTACAAGGGATGGTTTCATAACTTGATTAATAATTCCCAAACTTTTATTATAACTAGTATTTTTTTCAGGGATCATCCTTTTCAATCCCAGATAGAAAGATAATATGCGAAGATATTTAAATTGATTAGATCTCTCTAAAATTGTATTCTGCAGTCAGATTTTACTTTGTATGGGGTCCTTCCCATGAAATGCCATAATTTTAGTTTTGTTAACCTTTTCACTGCTGAGATATTTCCAGCCTTTAAAACCCTCCTTGCTCAATGCAGGGAGAAATATGAAAAAAAGTTTATTTAGGTTCCTAGGAGATTGCATTATAATGCCTGCTTAGTTTGAAAGCAATGCAATACGTATTATAGGGAACTAGCAGGCGATTGGAGTTAAAGAATGGTAGACACCGAACACCCATAGCACAGCAAAGCATTTTCTTTTTCTTTGCCACCGGATATACCCGTTCGTAGCAGTGTAAAGGTTAATGTATTTTTTTTTTTCCCCCTATTAACTTTGGGCAGCTATTTTTTTTGTAAATTATAAACTGATCGTTGCAAATCATTTTCGGAAATTACCAGAAGATCTAAATCGTCTGCAAAAAGAATAGAACCAGAATTACTATGGGTGGATATATATATATATATATATATATATATATATATATATATCATCATAGTACATTCACGAATTTAGGCCATTTGTTGACCTGTTTCGGCCTCAAGAGAAACACCATCCAAAAGTATTTTGAGTGGACGTCCTGGTCTTCTTCTTCCTGCAGGTTGATATCTTAACATTTGTTTGGGTATCCTGTGATCTTCCATGATGAACATGTTGCATCCATCTTGACTTATAATCAGAAATTTTGTTTTCTAAAGGTTCCATGTGTAATTCTAAGATGTCTTCATTTTTTTGTGATCTAGTAGTGTGTATCCTGCAGTCCTCCGAAGGTATCTCATTTTAGCAGATCTAAGTATCTGTATATCCTTCTGTTTCAACGTCCATACTTCGCTACCATACAAAAGAGTTGGAAGAGCCAGTGTTTTATACACTTTTAGTCTTGAATGCTTTTGGACTAACTGTGGCTTGAAGATAGAATTTATTAACCCTAAAATTCTTAAAAATTTTGATATTTTTGCATTTACGTCCTTTTCTTCTTCATATGAGATATTGCATCCTAGATATGTAAAATTATTCACCTGCTCCAAAATGTTATTGTCCAGTACAATTTTACTTCTGACAGGATCTACACCTTGAAATGCCATAATTTTTGTTTTTTCTGTAGATATCTTTAATCCATATTCTTCTGTAATTTTGTTAAGTTCATACAGACCTTTCTGTAGATTATCTTCGGAATTTGCTATTATTATTTGGTCATCTGCAAACAATAGGGTGTTTAATTTTCTATTTTCTGATATTCTTATTCCAAATTTATATATTTTGTTCCAGCAACATACTACTATGTCGCTTTGGATAATCGTATCTAAATGAAATAATTGACAATCAAAAGAGAAATTCAAAAAAAATTTGCTATACCTCATAGACATTGAATGTGGCCCCCAAGAGTAACGCTGCAGATATCGCTGTCTGCTAGATATCCAACAATGAACCCATATCGACTACAAAAAATATGATTAAATTTAGTTTAGTTTATGTATTGTTGTCCATTATTCTCCATTGTTGACATTGTTAACATGCACAAAACTTTTCGAGTTTTTCTTTTGATTGTCACCAATTTCATTTAGATACAATTATCCAAAGCGACGTAATAGTAGTTTAAAGTATGATACTATATTTGTGGACACACACACATACACACATATATATATATATATATATATATATATATACGCCCAGTGTAACGCAAAATAAAATAAAATAAAATAAAATTTTAAAATAACAATGTCTAATATAATGTAAAGAGAGATAATAAGTGCGGTAACGTATTAACCAATGGGCGAACACTATTATATTTAAAATTGCTTTAGGCCTATACATTTATTTACAGTTAAATCTTGATTCCGTTAGAATTAATTGGTGACATTTATTAATAGGAAATATGTTTAATTAGCACTTCGTCAAAATTAGGACTAAAAAAGGTTTTATTTATGTCATTTGCTGATCAAATGTCTTCTTTCAGTACTAAACCATTTCTTTAAAAAGGCCGTGAATCTGGCAATACGCAAATACTAATTGTCTTAATGTAATTAGTGAAATAATAAGTTATATGTGTTATTAATCTGAAAAATTGTGTTTCTATGGTTCAATAATTTGTCTAAGACTAATAAGTGTATATAAATAAGGAATTATTTGTGTATTTTTATTATTAATAGTTTTAATATTTAAGAGCTTGTTGTTGCTAGGGTAAACATAACCTATTGTTGTTATTTTTGATCTAGTTATTTCATAATAGCCTACTAATGCTTTCAATATGAACACGAATGAATTAAATTTGGCACAAGGAATAGCAAATCAAACCTTATTTCTACTTCAAAATAAACCAAGCTTATCGCAAGACCAGTTACCTAATCATGAATTAAATTCTACAATCATTGATAGTGAATCTGACTCTGATGATGGATGGCAGATAACAAAACCCAATATGAAAAGAACACGAAATCGATATCCTAAATTACAAGATCCAGCTAAAAGAAAACATTTGGAAGAATCCAATCAATATGCTGTTCTGGCTACGTTAAATGAAAATGAAATGCAACAAGATAATCCATCAGAATCTCAACACGATTCTTCAAGAGAATCTCAACCTGTAAGTAATGACATGAATTCTAGCAATAATCACAATGTACAAACAAGAAATGAACCACGTCGTCCACCTGTATTTATTCCTGGAGTTATAAATATAGTGAAATTAATTCATCATTTATCCGCTAATCGAATAGATACAAATAATGAAGTTATATATAAAACATTGCGCAACAATGAAATAAAAATAATGGTAAAAACAATTGATTGCTACAGAAAGCTAATACATTTTCTCAATAAAGAAAAGGCTGAATTTCATACTTATCAGCTTAAACAAGATCGTGCCTATCGCATTGTATTGAGAAATATACACCCTTCCATCCCAATTGATGAAATAAAAACTGCAATAGAAGAGCTTTTCTTTCAGTACTAAACCTTTTCTTTAAAAATAAAAATGACAGCAAGTAATTGAGGACAAGAGACACTGTTACACTGAGATACCAGTACGCAGCCCTGCAAGTGCTGGGCTGTTAACAGGACTAGGGGTGTGCAACCCGCGGTCCGGAAGACCTTGATGTGCAGGTTAACATAAAACCGGAAGAGAGCAGAGTGCAGGGTGCAGTTTGAAAGAGTTGCTCAAAGCAGCTGCTGGACACTGCACAAGATTAGAGAGTAGAACTCTTGTGCGTGTGACAGCGGCTATTGTGGGCACTCCTAGTCTACATGCTCTCGTCTACATCCACATCTACCGCTCAGGTAAGTCAATATCAACCCCTAAACACCATCATATCTTTCATTTATAACAATTACATAAGGTAAGTGCACCCAAAACTATTGAGTAATTGGGACTGGAAGTAAATATCAATAAAACTAAATATATAGTCACACATACAAATACATTATACTCGTATAATGGAAATGGACAGCTAATGACAAATAAGGGAAATTTTGAAGAAGTGGTGGAATTCAAATACCTATGAACAATAATCACAAATAGGAATGAGATGCACAAAGAAATTAAACATAGACTCAATTCTGGAAATGCGTGCTATTATGCATTGCAGAGACTCTTGATGTCCCAACTCCTTTCAAAAAACTTAAACTGAAAATATATAAAACTATTATTCTAGCAGTTATATTATATGGATGCGAAACATGGACTCTTACTTTAAGGGAGGAAAGGAGATTGCAACTATTTTGAGAATAAAGTTCTTAGGATTTTTTTTTGGATAAAAAAGAGATGAACAGACAGGTGAATGAAGAAAATGACATAACAATGAGCTACATGATATGTATAGGAAGCAAGATATAATAAGAACAGTTAAGTCTCGTAGACTGCGATGGGCAGGACATGTGGCACGTATGGGGAATGAAAGAGGTGCATGGAAGTTTCTTGTAGGAAAACCAGACGGAAAATGCCCAGTTGGTAGATCAAGAATGAGGTGGGAGAATAATATTATCCATGATTTGAGGGAAGTATATTATACAGGGGATGATTGGAAAACATTAGCTCAGGATAAGAATGTATGGAGAGCTTATGTTCGCGCGGCCATGAACCTACAGGTTCGATAGTGACAGTGATCGAGTGGAAGAGAAGATATTATGGCCTTAACACTGTCAGTTTAAATGTATTATTATTATTATTATTATTATTATTATTATTATTATTATTATTATTATTATTATTATTATTATTATTATTATTATTATTATTATATAAGCATATTTAAAAGACAAAAATATATTGGTAAAACATTGGTGGAATCTGTTGCAATGTATGGAAGTGAGGTATGGACAATCAATAAGTACTACAAGAATAGACTAATAGCTCTAGAAATGGATTATTTACGCAGAAGTGCCAGAAAGTAAAAATTATAACATGTCACAAATAAGGAAATTACAAACATAATGGAAGCAGACGAAAGCATAATTGAAAGAACTGAGGAGAACGAATTAAAATATTTTAAGAATGGAAGATGCTGAAACAACTATATCAATGGCAACCGACAAGAAAGAAGAAAAGAGGGAGACCAAAGTACATGGAAGGAAAGCATTGAGGACAGTAATGCAAGCAAGAGGGCTAAGCATTGAAGATGCCCAAGACCGTAGGCTTTGGAGATTTGGCACTGGAAGACGGCAGCAGCTGTAAAAACACGAAGATAGATAGATTATTATTATTATTATTATTATTATTATTATTATTATCATCATCATTTGCATAACGGCCCTTTAAGTCTAGTCTTAGCCTCCCTCATGAAAGCCGCCCAAATATTCCGATTTCCATTATCAGTCAGGCTATGTTCATTTGATCATCTCAATATTTAATACACAAGTGATCTTCTTGGTGATAAAATATTAAAATATATATGCAGTAATATGCCCATTTCACCAATTAATGTTTTAAAATGGTCAACAAGTTTCTACAGCCAAGCTGTCATTCTCAAGACCAGATATTGACTGAAGACAAAATTGATAATTTTATTTATTATCAATTTTGTCTTCAGTCAATATCTGGTCTTGAGAATGACAGCTTGGCTGTAGAAACTTGTTGACCATTTTAAAACATTAATTGGTGAAATGGGCATATTGACTGCATATATATTTTAATCTCAATATTTAATTTTTCGTGTTGCAAAATTTTATACAACTTCTGGATCTAAACATAGTAGATATCTCGGACCCAAATTATATAATGAATTAATTAGATCCAATCCAGAACTAAGTAAACCAAACATAGCTAGTTTAAAAAAAATTAAATTAATTATTTTTAATTAATTAGTTAATTACTTACTTACTTACTTACTGGCACTATCGAACCCCTAGGTTCATGACCGCGCGGACATAAGCTCTCCATACATCCCTATCCTGAGCTATTGCTTTCCAATCATTCCCTGTATAATCTACTTCCCTCAAATCATAGTTAATGTTATTCTCCCACCTCATTCTTGGTCTACCAACTGGTCGTTTTCCCTCTGGCTTTCCTACAAGAAGCTTCCATGCAAGTCTTTCATTCCCCATACGTGCAACATGTCCTGCCCATCGCAGTCTACGAGACTTAACTGTTATTATATCTGGCTTCCTGTAAAGACCACGTAGTTCATTGTTATGTAGTCTTCTCCATTCACCTGTCTGTTCATCTCTCTTTGGTCCAAAAATTTTCCTAAGTACTTTATTCTCGAATACTTGTAAATCTCCTTTCCTCTCTTAAAGTAAGAGTCCATGTTTCGCACCCATATAATATAACTGGTAGAATAATAGTTTTATATATTTTCAGTTTAACGGTTTTTTGAAAGGAGTTGGGACATCAAGAGTCTCTGCAATGCATAATAGCACGCATTTCCAGAATTGAGCCTATGTTTAATTTCTTTGTGCATCTCATTCCTATTTGTGATTATTGTTCCTAGGTATTTGAATTCAGCCACTTCCTCAAAATTTCCCTCATTTGTCATTAGCTGTCCATTTCCATTATTTAATGAATTTCTACGTGTGACCATATATTTAGTTTTATTGTGAATAAAATTAATAATTTGAATATTTTAAAATAATAAATATAAAGCATCTATTTTTGCTTATATTATTATAAATCAATATATAACTAATTACTTTATTCTGTATTATTGGTTATAATCCATTACATTATATGATTTATATTATTTTATGTAAATCATTCTCCATTACATTAATTCTCTTGTTAGAATAAGTCTTATTCCCAATAAATTATTATTTTTTATTTGTATGTGTCATAATTTATGTAAAAATGAAACTGGCCCCGAACTTTAAATGTATATATTCTATTTGTATTATTCATGTAACTGAACTGCACCCGAGCACAAGCACTTGCTCATTCGGGTGTCAATACTGTGTATAACATTTATTTGTAAATACAATTTATTCTTATTCTTTTACAAAAGTAAAGTCGTCAGCCACAGGTTTCAACCCCCAACCTGGAGGACCAGAACACTTCTGTTAGGGTTACCATACCTTAGCCGAAAGGTACTCGTTTTTAGGCGCTGGGCACTTTCCTCTTAATGAGGATAAGATCTGTTGGTTACGTAACAGATAATCTGAAACTGTAGCATTACTTGGGATTGTACTTATTCGCCATCAGTACAATCACGAGGCTACAAACCAACCATTCACCCTCCTCCTTTATCCGGGCTTGGGACCGGCAGTTAAAGAAAACTAAGTGCCCCAATAAGAAGCACCCAGTTCCCTCTAACAGGCGGAGTTATTATTATTATTATTATTATTATTATTATTATTATTATTATTATTATTATTATTATTATTATTATTATTATTATTATTATTATTATTATTATTATTATTACAAATATATATTTGGGCTGGAGGATCTGCAGTCCAGATTTTTATGTAGGCTACTAAAAGTTAAGATTACAACATAGTATAATGAGAAGTTAGACTTATGACTGTCTTTTATCTTGGCTCACACACAAACATTTGAATAGTATATACCGGTACTAATCTATATTGCAATCTTATATTTTATTACATAAAAATTCTGACTCTAAGGATAACTACTGAAATGTAGAGAAAATATAATATATAAAAATGAATGTTTGTTCGTACTTTATGCGCGGCCATGCCGTTGATCCGATTGTGATGGGGCTTTTTTCAAAATGTTAAGGAGATTCTTGGTATGAACACAGGCTATAAGAGAGTTGTGATACTCAACTCCTACGCCCATAAAATTCGCCCTTTATAGTGGAAAATGTGAAGAAAGTAGCTGTTTGGACACTTAAATTGCTTACGCTGCCTAAATCATAACAAATAGGGCTACACAAAATTAATGTACACAGAATTAAATATCTCAAAAAGCTCTACAAATAAAGTCCGCGACAGCATATGTTTATCTCTTACGGATAACTCACAATAACCATTTTTGCCTTTCATTGATGCCAAGAAGATCGAGACAAGCTGGTAGATTCCTGTGCAAGCATAGCAGCACATGCCGGATATTCTTTTATATATAACGAATTTTGTCTTTTAGCTCGTTTATTCCAAGAAGATCGAGATAAGTAGATTGTCGGGCAACACCGGGTAATCAGCACGGAAATCTTAAAATAATTATGATATACATTTATAATTATTTATAATTTTACTTATTTAAGTAGTCATAAGAAGTACATTGATTTTTGTCCTTCAGCTCATTTATGCCAAGAAGATCGGGATGAGTAGATTCCCGGACAACACCGGGTAAACAGCACGGGGTATCTAAAAATAATTACGATATAAATGTTGCCTTCTACTTATTTAACTAAACACAAAAGCACATTAATTTTCATTTATTTAGGCGTAGCAGCGCACGCCGGGTATTAGCTAGTACTTAATAAAACATTATTATTGTTATCATTATTATTATTATTATAATTATTATTATTATTATTATTATTATTATTATTATTATTATTATTATTATTATTATTATTATTATTATTATTATTATTATTATTATTATTATTATTATTTACGTTTAACTAATTGGAAGCAGAGAAAATTAAATTAGAATTTTCTTTTTTTTTTTATAATTACAATCTAGTTAAAGATTAAATCACCTCCACAGAGTATATTCGAATCGTTTTCCAAAGAAGATAGCCCACAGAGATAAGGTAAGATCAAAACAGCGCAGATGAATTCAAGAAAATCTTGAGATAAACCTAAAAGAGCAAGCTCAATATGTCCATGAAGGTTAAGATGGTATAACACAATTTTATTTTGCATTGAGTAAAATGTGTTATCTCCCATTTCTTTCCTAAAAATACGTTTTCCTATTTTTCACAAGGAAATGATAGCAAATACCATGTTTTTGTGACTTTTACGTATTCATAAGTTAGAAAAATACGTTTTCCTATTTTTCACAAGGAAATGATAGCAAATACCATGTTTTTGTGACTTTTACGTATTCATAAGTTAGAAAAATGTATTTAATGTTGGCAGCAGTGAATCACGTGACCAGGAGAGTAATTTCCATAGCAGTATAAGTGTGTATCTGTTTTATTGTGGGGCTCCCTCACGCCATCTCATGAATATCTAATTGCACACAAATTTCTGAGAAAATGCGCGTCCATCCGACTATAAAACCCACTATATGGTATCAATAAGGAATGCCTCGCCCCTCAGTTTTTAGATAACGGTTCACTTATTTTATCTGTACAGTAAAAGCTCCTTATTCGCGGAGGATATGTTCCGCAAATACGCCGCGAATACAAAAACCGCGAATGTGGAATGGTAACTTGTATGGGTACACAGGGGATACGTTCCAAGGTTATACAGAATAAAATAAAAATTATCATAAGTAATGCCACAAGTGATTTCCAAATTATCGATAAATTCACTACTCACGAAGTGAGGAGTGAATTTATCTAAATAATTTGCAAATCAAGAGTGGCATTTGTTAGGACTATTTAACGAATAAAATTAAGCTGTTTACTCGCAAATCATTATTTAAATATAGTTATTTTAAAATAGGCTATTTATATATTTAATATAAACGGCGATGTTTGAAAACAAATGAGAAACGATTGGTACGCTTCATTTTGCTTCTTTTGTTCGTCACTGCAACCAGATCATATTATTTATTGCCAAAGGAACGCAATATTGTAAGGATGCACTCTAGTGGAGAAAAAAATGAAACTCATCAAACTGTATATTAATTCATTTCTGATGTCGTATGATGTAAATATGACAATTATATTTTTCTGGATTGTTACCTGGGAAAAAATACATTTAAGAAAGTGCAAACAGTGGTTTCTTTTTTTTTTTGTGGTATAATCAATTGCTACAAATGTTTTTATATTAACTCCCGCATGTGCCGTAGCGTAGTGGTTAAGGCACTGTGCTACAAGCCGGAGGGTCGAGGGTTCAAGTCCCGTTGGGGTCAGGATTTTTAAACTGACCCAAACCCTCTGGCGGCACTATGGCCCTGGGGTCGACTCAGCCTCTAACGGAAATGAGTACCAGACGCTTGTTCTGGGGGTAAAGGCGGCCGTCACGCAGGGCTGACAACCCGGCTGACATAAAGTGCCGATTGTCTAGGAAAAAGTGGGAACCTTAACCTCCTACTACCCCAAGGACCTCCGGGTCTGTTGTGGGATCTCTTTACTTTTTTATGCGGCATGTGTTGACATTCATGCACTATATATACAATCTGGTAGCCTCTCACAGGCTCAGTCACTGCAAAATAATGGTCAGACCTGTTCAGAATATTAAAAAGGAGGAGCTTTCTTTAATATGGTAATTATAACAGTGATAAATATTTCGTGAAACACGACTCTGATTGGTTGTAAAACAGAAATCATTGAAACGTGATTGGTCATTGACTCCCATTTGGGGCATGAGTTAAATAGTCATAAATAATGCCACGAGTGATTTCCAATTTATCTACAGAATTTGCAAATCAAGAGTGGCATTTGTTAAGACTATTTAACGAATACAATTAAGCTGTTTACTCACAAATCATTATTTAAATATAGTTATTTTAAAATATTTATATATTTAATGTAAACGGCGATGTTTGAAAACAAATGAGAAACGATTGGTACGCTTCATTTTGCTTCTTTTGTTCGTCACTGCAACCAGATCATATTATTTATTGCCAAAGGAACGCAATATTGTAAGAATGCACTTTAGTGGAGAAAAAATGAAACACATCAAACTGTATATTAATTCATTTCTGATGTCCTATGATGTAAATATGACAATTATATTTTTCTGGGAAAAAAAAATACATTTAAGAAAGTGCAACCAGTGGTTTCTTTCCTTGGTGGTATAATCAATTGCTACAAATGTTTTTATGTTAACTCCCGCATGCGGTATGTGTTGACATTCATGCACTATATATACAATCTGGTAGCCGTATTTCTTAGTGAGTCAATCACTGCAAAATCATGCTATAACCTATTCAGAATGTAAAAAAAAGGAGGCGCTTTCTTTATTATGATAAACTTTAGTTGGTAAATTCTAGGCGAAACACGACTGTGATTGGTTGTAAATAAAAAATCATTGTAATGTGATTGGTCATTGACTCCCATTTGGGGCATTAGTTAAATAGTCAAAATAAAATCAATTAATGAGAGATTTTAAACAATTTATATTAATTATTACTGTCAGGTTTAGGCAGGGACTTAAAGAACTTAGTATTTTTTTTCCGCTTTTAAAGGGTCTTTCAATTAAGATTGATATTCAGCTGTGAATTCTGCGATAGAATTCCTTATTTTGTCTTTGGATTTCTTGATTCACTAACATTGAAACAGCGTGATATAGACGCAAACGATTCGCCAACGCGTATAAACGATCAAGAATTTCTATTTTTATTTTAAGCGGCAACACTAATTTTTTTTCTCTTCGGTACTAATAATTTTCCTTTCCTTTACTCGACATTATAAACTGGGAACAAAGCACAAGAGACACGTGTTATTCAATCAAAATTATTGCAATGAATGACAAGTTGAAACAATAATATACCGATCGTGGCGATGGAGGCATTTATCAAAGTACTAACCGGCACGTAAAATACAACAGCTTTTAACAATGAACTTTAGTGTCAGTGACAATTAGGTTTGTTTTGTTTTGATATTTATTTGTCCATTTGGTTTGAATCACTATTTGTAAAAGCCGCCTTGGCACCTGCCTGCAGTAAAAAAAACTGCTTATGGTTAATAAAGATATATATACCGCCTGGATCCGCGAATAAAGTCATTTTTAGCCGCGAATACAGGAACTGTCACAATGTTTTAACCCGCGAATAAGGAGCTTTTGCTGTACTAATTCCGAGGTAAGTTCCAGTTGTACTGTAAACAACTTCCATAAGGTAGACCTATTACTTCGCCAACTCCGTTTATTGGGGGAACAACCGTGGTGCTACTTTTACCCGCCATATGACTGAATTGTGTACGGAACTGTCAATCATAGAAACATTGCTCTTAGACAACATCGTATTTTATGGGAAACAAGGCTCAATACAAGGTAAGATGGTTCCAATAATTAGAAACTTTCTCAATTTATTATTTATTTCTTCTTCTACTTCATGAAATTAGGTATTTTAACCTGTTTTCACATCAAGTGGGATTTAATGAATCTTCCCATCTAGTAAATGGGCGTCAAATACTTCTATGTCCTATTGGTTTGTACTTCAATAACAGCTGAGGGATTCTATCTGTAGGCATTCTTTTAACATGTTCATACCAGTTGTTTCTCATATTGTCAATTCTATTCGTTAAATTAAAAATACGTATTTAAGTCTTTTCTGATATCTTCATTGCTTCTTCTGTCCAAAATTGTCACACATCTGCTACTGAAACGTAAAAACTTCATTTCAGCAGATTATATATATATATATATATATATACATATGCAACCATCCATAGTAATTCTGCCCGAAGACAGGTCTTTCACTGCAATCATAGCATTTTCATGCTATGCTTGCAGCTTCACTAGGGAATTGTAGGTGTGGTAGCTTCCCGTTGCTTTCCACACCGGTGAAGAATGATGATGATGATGATAATGATAAGGATGATGATGATTATGATGGCCATATGGTTTCGGGGACCGTTTGGACCTTAAAGTTTTCCTGACATTTGTCTTACAGGTGAGGAAAAACCCCGATAAAAACCTCACCCAGAAAAACTGTCCCGACCGGGGATCGAACCCGGGCCCGCTGCGTGAAAAGGCAGCACGCTACCTCGAAACCACAGCGGTGGACTATAAATAAATAAATAAATATATTGTCTGAACGGTTAAGAGTTCTATTTTCACTTGCATATGTTAAGACAGGCACTGCCATAATTTTGTAAAATTTTAATTGTGTTATTTATTTATAATAAAAAATTATGTATGATCCTACCTAATCAGATGTTTAAGCTTTTTCGATGATATCGATAGATATCCTTTATTTGCAATAATTTCATTACGAGCAGTATATATGCTCTATGCTGACTCACTTGTAAATTCTTCTGTTATTTTCATCACATTCTCAATTATAGGCTATATAATTATTTTAATTATTAATTACTGGTAAAATAATAATATTACCGAGATGATCCTGTTTGTTGGTTAATAAAAAATTCTTCAGTTTGTTTCTGAAAGATGTTATAGTTTGGCAGTCATGAGTAAATTTCATCGTGAAGAAAAATCAATTATTTAACAAGTAATTGTATAAGGGTGACTTAAAAGTGTCAAGTGTGCGGCAGTCCCTCATATCTTGAGGAACGGAATTGCAGGAGCAGGCAGAGGCTACTGTGAAAGAAGTAGAATAAGATGAGGTGCTGTGGAGTGGTAAGTACCAACAAAATGGTAAAATATCATTGCCATGACCTAGGAAGTGACGGTTGGAAAATGTTCTGTATATTATATATCATACACGTCTCTCAACAGTTTGTTTTTAACCAGTGAACCTACTTATCCTCTCGCTTCCATTTACTACCCTGCAATCGCAATCTAGGTACACGATCACACCAGAACTTCCTACTTCAAATCCCACAACACAGAACCTGCCATTGTTCTAATTCGTATACTGTATCTACTGCTAGACTCTGGGCCTCCTTAGTACAAGAAATCAGGGACTGACGGACATAATCTTCCTTCAAAATAAATTTAAAACTCCTTCTTTCGTAATTGGCTTTTGAGTAGATTATTTGATGGTTTCTGATATTTTTTTATTGTATACAACTTTCCTCATTAGAGGATTGCCTCAAGGACAAAGTGATACAGACAATTAATTTTAGAAATTGAAGTAACACATTTTATAAATACATTTTAAAAATTGTAAATTGCAATTCAAGTATACATACTATAAAGAAATTTTGTAAAGATGGTTTCTTAAAATTGAAATTGATCCTCTAATGACAGCGATGGCAATTTTAGAAAGATACACCCTGTCCAAATCTAAGGAATTTCAAAATTTAGCTAAGAATCCTGCTATAGTACCTCTTCTCTAATAATATTGACTTAATTAATCATAATTTTAGTTTAATTTGTACAAATGAAGGGCTTAGGGCAATAACATGATAAGCCACTTATTGTTCTTTCTGATATATAATGATTGTAATGTTTCAAAAAGTTATAAATACTAATTGTACAGTATTGTTGTTAATACATTGTGTGTCTATATGTTTTAACTCATCACTGGTGCACTTACAATTGGTTTTATGGATATTTCAATACATTTATTTGGTATTATTGTAATAAATGGCATTTCGTAACAGAATGTGGCTTATCATGTTACTGCCCTAAGCCCTTCAAATATTTACTTATAATTGTATATGTTGTGATCAGTAAATATTTTTTGTATGTAACATTTTTTGCTGGGTCCACCGCTGTGGTCTCGGGGTACCGTGCTGCCTTGTCACGCAGCGGGCCCGGGTTCGATCCCCGGTCGGGACAGTTTTTCTGGGTGAGGTTTTTATCGGGGTTTTTCCTCATCTGTAAGACAAATGTCAGGAAAACTTTAAAGGCCCAAACGGTCCCCGAAATCATATGGCCATCGCAATCATCATCATTCATATCCATCTTAGGTTAAGTTTAGGATTAGGGACTCTCCTGGTGCACCACTATCATCACCCATCATATCATCGGGGCAACGTAACCCGCCTTCCAGGCGCCCCAACCTCAGAAGTGGGTTACAATTACGCCATGCCAGGAGAGAAACCAGGAATGTCGAAAGACAAACCTGGGGCATTTGAAAAAAAAAAATCGCTGGTTGAATGGAATAGAAGACATTGTGGCCTTAAATCTGTCAGTTTAATATATTGTTATTATTATTATTGTTATTATTATTATTATTATTATTATTATTATTATTATTATTATTATTATTATTATTATTATTATTATTATTATTATTATGTCCACCGCTGTGGTCTCGAGGTAGAGTGCTGCCTTGTCACGCAGTGGGCCCCGGTTCGATCTCCGGTCGGGTCAGTTTTTCTGGGTGAGGTTTATCGGGGGTTTTGCTCACCTGTAAGACAAATGTCAGGAAAACTTTAAGGTCCCAACGGTCCCCGAAATCATATGGCCATCATCATTATCATCATCCTTCACCGGTGTGGAAAGCAACGGGAAGCTACCACACCTACAATTCCCTAGTAAAGCTGCAAAGCATAGCATGAAAATGCTATGATTGCAGTGAAGGACCTGCCTTCGGGCAGAATTACTATGGATGGATGGATATTATATGGATGCGAAACATGGACTCTTACTTTAAGGGAGGAAAGGAGATTACGATTATTTGAGAATAAAGTTCTAAGGAATATTTTTGGATCAAACAGAGATGCACAGACAGGTGAATGGAGAAGATTTACATAACAGTGAACTACGTGGTCTTTATAGGAAGTCAGATATAAAAAGAACAGTCAAGTCTCGTAGACTGCGTGGGCAGGACATGTGGCACGAATGGGGAATGAAAGATGTGCATGGAAGATTCTTGTAGGAAAACCAGAGGGAAAACGCCCAGTTGGAAGACCAAGAATGAGGTGGGAGAATAGCATTAACTATGATTCGAGGGAAGTAGATTATACAGGGAATGATTGGAAAACATTAGCTCAGGATAGGGATGTATGGAGAGCTTATGCCCGCGCGGCCATGAACCTACGGGTTCGATAGTGCCAGTGAGTTAGTTATGCTTTATTATTATCCTCAAGGCAAAAGATCGTTGGGGCGTCCAAAAAAGTGCTGGATGGAAAAATCCTCTTTGAGACCGTAACAGGTCACATGACGTAATACTTGCATGGATGATGATGATGAGTTATGTTAGTCTAGTGTGTTGCTCTAATGTTACGAGCTACATCGAGTTTTAATAAATGTTTTGGACATACTTTACAACATGTGAAACGAATTTTTTTTCTAAGTTCCAATGATACACATGCGCATGCGCCAACAATCGCGAAGCGGTTTACACTATGGAATCACGGGATGCAGCCAACATATACACGAAATTTAACGAACCTAAAAGCCAACCTAACGCAATTTAAGCACACTAACCTGTGAAAGAATGCAACGTCCAAAAATAAATAGCAAGTTCTGAAGTTATGAAGTACATGTGTACATTTAATTAGTACATACTCTATGTTGGCTGCACTGGATCACGTCTTTGAGGTTGCATAGAATATTCGTTAAAATGAATATGGCTGCCATGTATTCATGGTACATATGTAGTTAAATATCATATAAAATATATTGAAGTAATTGTTAGAAAAAATGTAAAAAATAATTTAAATGGTGGGAAATAATTTGAAAAATAAAACCCTAAGAATAAAATTATACAGGAGTTTATGAATGAATTAAAAAAGTCGCGTCACAGGTTGTAAAGTTTAGCCAATTTTATAAAAATTACATTTTTTTCAGTACAAGACATTTTAAAAGCTAACCGCCCGGAACTCAGCCTATCAAAAGTAGCCAACCTATAAAAAAAATGTTTCTAGCGTGTATTTACAGACTGGCAGAAACGCTGGCACAACTGCATAGAATCCAAATGAGAGTATTTTAAGAAGATCATCAACATATGAAGATCGTAAAGGTATGTTACCAAAAAAATATAGGCTAAAATATAGGCTATATTTATTGAATTGTCCTCTATATTGATCGACCTCGATGGTTTAGGCGTTCTGTTCCTTGCCTCTGATCCCGAGGGCTACGGATTCAAACCCAGTCGGGATCGATGAATTTTTTAGCATGAAAAAAACTCAGGGGCAACTCCTCCGGGTGGGATTTTAGGCTATGGGCCCTGAGTCTGAAGATTTTTGGGCTCGTAAAATAACCTCAAGTCTAAATTAGAGCCTGAAGCAAAATGTATTCAGCTTTTCCCATCCAAATAACTTCTTAGTTGCGTATTACATGTCTCTTTGAGATGATGAGCTAACACTTGTCACTCACTGACATCTATATTGAAATAAGCATAACTATATTTAATAAATAGGATGTTCTTCGTGATAAAATTGTATTACACGAAGTCAATAAAAACCCAAATCGCCAATTTAAAAAGTTAATAGAGTCAACGCGTTTCAGTAGCAACACTACCATTGTCAGGAATTAATATTCACTGTTAACTCTAGCAACAAAAGATAAACTTTTTTCTGTCTCAGAAAGAAAAATATGTGATTCTGATAGTATTTTTTCTCCTGAATTCAAATATGATATCGTTTTTTTTTTTTCCATCACGCAACGTTTCCGAGAGACAGGCATTTATTATAATTTCAAACACTTTAATATTTTTACATTCGTAACTACACAATATTCGAACATTCGGACTCACCTAGAAAGTAAGAAATGATTCTCTGCTATATTTCGCCTGTGGAGCACCCCTCTTTATGGTCCAACAATAATCGACCAGCATATTAGGATTCCATTTGCCTTGATATATCTTTTCCATAGCTGAAAACTATTCGAGTTAGCTCATTTGGTTTTATTTACAATGGACAAATGGACGAAAAAACGTTTAATAAAAAATAATTATTTAAATCCATTAACTGAAATTAAAATAAAAAAACTGTGGATGATGGAGAAATTTCGCATACATATTTGAAAACACGATAAAAAAACCGCATTAAGTGCAACTGTTGGTACTCATGAGACAAAAATCATGTTGACCACTGTAACCTTAGAGATGCCGCATTTTGCCTATTGTGACGTTCTACTAACTGACATAAGTGACGGACTTGTCTGACAAACTGCAGCGTGTCTATAATATGTGTATCAGATTCATATTTAATGTCCGAAAATACAATCACATTTCTCCATTTTTTCACGAATTGTCATGGCTATATCTATACTGTGTAGTTCTCTTATTTAAGATCCTACATACCTCGATTCCTAATTATTTATCCTCTCGTTTCCAGTATCTATCCTCAAACCATAACTTAAACACAAGATCACAACATAGTCTCTTCCTTAATATACTGCAACATAGGACATCACATCACTCCATGTCATATACCATCTCCACTTCTCGCAACTGGAATTCCCTACCACAAGAAATAAGGGGCTGCCGGACATTGGCATCTTTTAAAATAAATCCATTATTTCTTCTGCTGCCAATATAAACAGTAGGGGGCTTAGAGGATCCCCTTGTAGAACGGAGAATGGACAAGAGAAAACTTCGAATTGCGACACGTAATAACAAGACTGGCAGTCCATGGGTTTCACCATCTCATCTGCTAGACCACAACATACCACGAACCAAACCAATCGTGCGAGTATACATTGTGTAACAAAACATGTGAACGCTACCATATCGAACTATGCACAAAGAGGACAAAATCACTAAACAATATGCAAAGCACAAATAGTGAAATCTTATATTAATATTAATGGCCATTTGGCTGCTATTAGAATAATAATAATAAATAATAATAATAATAATAATAATAATAATAATAATAATAATAATAATAATAATAATAATAATAAAACAAATCTAAATTTACATTTGCTCTAACCACGACTTCATCATTACCCAGTGTAAGGTACATATATTAATTGGTGTTTCTCGTATAATGTATCATAGTTATACTATTGTATTATTATCGTTAATATTATCATAAGTATTACTCGTATTATTATTATCATCATCATCATCATCGTATAAAATGTTGTTTGTACATGAAATTCTCATTGAAGCATTTAATATATTTTTAACTCTTTATAATTAGCGACTTTAAATAAAATCTATATTGTCAAATATGTATTTGAGATTTGTGCTGGTTGAATGGAAGAGAAGTCCTTATGGCTTTAACTCTGTCAGAATAAATAAAACATTATTTTATTATTATTATTAATGTTACTAAAATTATTATTATTATTATTATTAATTATTATTATTATTATTATTATTATTATTATTATTTCCATCGCCATGGTCTCGAGGTAGCGTGCTACCTTGTCACGCAGCAGGCCCGGGTTCGATTCCCGGTCGGGACAAGCGCTTGGGTGAGCTATTCCCTCACCTGTAAGACAAATGTCAGAAAGCTTAGGACCCAACGGTGCCCGAAAATCATCCGGTCATCATCATCATCCTTATCATTATCATCATCCATCACCGGTGTGGAAAGCAACGGGAAGCTACCACACCTATAATTCCGTAGTAAAGCTGCAAAGCATAGCATGCAAATGCTATGATTGCAGTGAAAGACCTGCCCTCGGGCAGAATACTATGGATGGATTATTATTATTATTATTATTATTATTATTATTATTATTATTATTATTATTATTATTATTATTATAAGTCAATATTAAGTATTGATAATGGTAGTGATGGACAAAAAATATATACCAATGTTCATCCTCTGGAAGAAATAAACGTGGCAGACCAAGATGGAAATGGAAAACCTATGGCAGAACTATAATCGATGATAGGAATTTTGAAGAAGGGGATTCGAATGGTAGAAATAAACGGAAACTGAAGACAGCAAACCTATAAGTGGGGGAAAGCCGACGAAGAAGAGAAGAGATAATGGTAGCGTCACTATTGAAACTCGTTGACTGTTTTAACATTTTAAATTGGTGATTTAGGTTCTTGTAATATAGGCATAACTATGTTAGCTTGGCTAAGTAGATCCTGCTAAGAGAGGACCCTTGTCCTATGTGGATAAATGTGGGTTCGAAAGACATACTTCGTATGTCAGTTTATTAATAATTTATTCCAATCTAATTTCGCACTTTATTTTTACCGAATGTCGAAAGCGTATCCGGGTTACAAAGTTGGAAATCACGAGCCTTGAAAACGTTAAAAAGCGATGCTATTAATAAACCAGCTATTAAGAGCTATACAATAACTTAATAATTATTTAGATATTCCCAAAATGCGAGGACGGAGAGAGAAATAATGACGTCATGGAAACAATTGTTTCCGATTCTGTTACGTCACACTGTTAGATATGACGCACAGAGGCAAGCTCCGCCCCCTCCCACATCGGTCCGCGGTACACATTTAGAAGTCCTAACAGTGTCGTGATAGTTCATTCGTGTTTATCTATACATAGGCCTCCAATTAAGAGGTCACTCGCCCCTCCTATCTCCCCTTAAGTTTACTATCTAAGACTGGGTGTCCACTAAGACACTGGGGCTTGGAATATCAGAATAGAAAAACTGCAAAAAGTAATTATATAATCACCAGGTCTCGGAAGTTGAGGAAAATAATAGGCCCTAATAATAATAATAATAATAATAATAATAATAATAATAATAATAATAATAATAATAATAATAATAATAATAATAATATTTTTTATTATTATTATTATTATTATTATTATTAATATTATTATTATTATTATTATTATTATTATTATTATTATTATTATTATTATTATTATTATTATTATTCCGGCTTTTACAATGAATATACTTTTTTCCGGTACCCATGTTCACAGTTAACTACACATTTGATTCAACACATTTTTCCATTCTCGTCTGTTCATCCATATATCTTCTTCTATTTCCCATTCCCTCATAGTTTCATTGATTCCCTGAATCCACGTAATATTTGGTCTACCCTTCTTAATAAAATAATAATAATAATAATAATAATAATAATAATAATAATAATAATAATAATAATAATAATATAATAGAGAGATAGATAGATAGATAGATAGATAGATAGATAGATAGATAGATAGATAGATAGATAGATCATCGGTTGATTAATGTCTTTGACATCGTCCGATTCCTAATAGCCGGTTTTGTCGGTCCATCCAATCTCCTGGTTGTAGATGTTTCTCCTTCATATATAAACATATTCCCTGACTCCAGGAGGTTTTAGGTCTTCCTCTGCTTCATCTTCCCTCAGGTTTCCATTCCAAAACATATTTTGGTAGTCGATCCTCTTCCATTCGCTGGACATGTCCGTACCATTAATTATTATTATTATTATTATTATTATTATTATTATTATTATTATTCGGCCGCGGTGGACTAGTGGTTATGCTCCTTGCCTCTGGTTCCGAGGGTCGCGGGTTCAAACCCGGCCGGGGTCGATGGATTTTTTTTAGGATGGAAAAATCCAATAAGCGAGTCCTTCGGGAGGGACTTTAAGCCGTGGGTCCCGAGTCTGAAGATTTTCAGGCTCATAAAAGATCCTTAAGCCTGAATGAAAAGGCCTCTAAGCAAAATTTTCCGAATGTTTCCGTCCTAGTACTACCTTGGTTTCCTAGGTCAGTAAGAGGCGGAACGCTGACAACGGACCACTCAAATGACATCTATACGAAAACAAGTGTAACTAAATTGGTATGGTTCAAATTCTTCCCTGTAGGGGGAGAGCGCCTAAATGGCTCTTAAGGGAAACATGGGCTTACAAGATTATTATTATTATTATTATTATTATTATTATTTCAGAATCGTTTTTGTCATTTACACAGGAATCCTCAACCAAAATATACATTTTTTTTTTTCTTCCACACTTCCCGGTCTTGCGTGTCTGCTTCTGTCATATTTCTCTTCTTCATGTTGTTTTGAATTCCCTTTATCCACGTTGGCTTTGGTCTACCACGTTTCCCTTTTCCAGGACGTGTCAATTTCAATACGTCTTTGTTTGTGTGTCCCTTCTTCTCATTATAGCCTATGTCCATACCATCTTAGTTGGATTCCTTCAATCTCTTGTACAATATCCTTTTCTACATTCATTATTTCTCTTATTGTATTATTTTTTTATTTTATCTAATTTTGATATATATATATATATATATATATGTGTGTATGATAAGAAAAATAAATGCCTGGACGGGATTCGAACCCGGATCTCTGAGTCTGTACCTCAGCGTGATATCCATTACACTACCAGGCGAATCCAATTCAAACACTTATTTTTCTTATATATGTATTATACTCTCCATTATTACTAGATGTCGCGAGAACACTGTCTTCACTGCCATCTAGTAGCTGACTATATCAAGTAAGCAAATTAAAGAGAATATTTATTTTACTTTATAGCAGTGACGCTTTATCGATGTTATAATTAAATCTTTAACATTGAGCAATGCAAGCTTAATATGGTATGATAAGAAAAATAGATGGCAGTGAAGACAGTGTTCTCGCGACATCTAGTAATAATGGAGAGTATAATACATATATAAGAAAAATAAGTGTTTGAATTGGATTCGCCTGGTAGTGTAATGGATATCACGCTGAGGTACAGACTCAGAGATCCGGGTTCGAATCCCGTCCAGGCATTTATTTTTCTTATCATACCATATTAAGCTTGCATTGCTCAATGTTAAAGATTTAATTATAACATATATATATATATATATATATATATATGCGGCTATTCAAAAAGAAGGAACAGACTTCAAATATTTATTTCTTCTAAATTACAAATAAATAGAAACACAATTCCAACGTTCCTGGAAAGAGAAAAGTTTAAAGTTCCGATCACGGCCACATTGGCGCTACTGCTTGTCATGTTGATTGTTTGTATTAAAATGGCGACACAACAGGACGTTTGATTGGAAGAGGAGGAGCAGAAGATCAACTTCATCGCCTGTGGCCTCCCAGGTCACCAGACCTAACCCCGTGTGATTTTTATCTGTGGGTTACATAAAAGACCGCGTTTTTATCCCTCCCCCTATGCCAGACACTCTTGAAAATCTGCGACATCGAATTGTTGAAGCTGTGAATTCTATAACTAGAGACCAGCTGACTTGTGCGTGGCAAGAAATGAGCTACCGTTTTGATATTTGTCGCGTAACACATGGTGCTCACATTGAATGCATACAATAGTGACATTTGAACTTTTCTCTTTCCAGGGACGTTGGAATAGTGTTTATATTTTTTCTAGTTAGGAAGAAATAAATGTTTGAAGGCTGTTCCTTCTTTCTGAATAGCCTTGTATGTGTGTGTGTGTGTATTATATATATATATATATATATACATATATTTAAATTTTAGACATTGAGCAATGCAGGACTAATATGACATGAAAAGAAAAATAAATGTCTGAATCGGGATTTAAACCCAGACTTCTAAATTGATACTTCAGTGCGCTATCGATTACGCTATCCGGACAATCCTAACAAACATTTATTTTTCTTTATTTATATATATATATATATATATATATATATATATATCCATCCATAGTAATTCTGCTCGAGGCAGGTTTTTCACTGCAACCATAACATTTCCATGCTATGCTTTGCAGGTTTACTACGGAATTATGTGGTAGCTTCCCGTTGCTTTCCACACCGGTGAAGGATGATAATGATGGTGATGATGGCCATATGATTTCGGGGACCGTTTGGGTCTTAAAGTTTACCTGACATTTGTCTTACAGGTGAGGAAAAACCCCGATAAAAACCTCACCCAGAAAAATTGCCCCGACCGGGGATCGAACCCGGGCCCGCTGCGTGACAAGGCAGCACGCTACCTCGCGACCACAGCGGTGGACATAATTATATATATATATATATATATATATATATATATATATATATATATATATATATATATATTCGTAGAAAGCAACGGGAAGCTGCCACACCTATAATTCCCTAGTAAAGCTGCAAAGCATAGCATGAAAATGCTACAATATCAGTGAACGACCTGTCCTTGGGCAGAATTACTATGGATGGATATATATTCTCTATCACGAGAGGCAGCGAGAACTCAGTCTCACTGCCCTCTAGTGGCTACTATAACAAGTAAGAAAATTAAAGAGAATTTTTACTTTATAGCAGTGACACCTCTTTATTTAGATGCTATAATTAAATGTTGACATTTAGCAATGCAGACCTAACTTGTTATAGTACTTATATATATCCCCTACGTCACGCGTGAGGACATGAGTGATCCCTAGCGGGAGTTTTGTAATCAGGTTTAATTTAGTTACACTTATTTACCAATAGATGTCAACGAGTGACATATGGTTAGCACATCGCCTCTAGAGACATCTAGTAGGCAACGTAGGTATTGCTTGGATAGACGAAGGTCGGTCTTTATTCAGACTCGGAATCCAGGGCTTAAAGTCCCTCCCGGAGGACCTGTCCCTTGCATTTTTCCATCCTAAACATCCATTGAAGGGGGCACGCCGTAGCGTAGTGGTTAAGGTAGCGCGCTACAAACCGGGATCGAGGGTTCAAGTCCCGGTGGGGTCAGGATTTTTAAACTGACCCAAACCTTCTGGTGGCACCATGGCCCTGAGGTCGACTCACCCTCTAACTGAAATGAGTACCATGCTTGTTCTGGGGTAAAGTCGGCCGTCACGCAGGGCTGACATTAAGTGCCGATTGTATAGAAAAAGTGGGAGCCTTAACATCCTACTATTCCAAGGGCCTCCCGAGGCCTGTAGTGGGAACACTTTACTTACTTACTTATTTTAACATCCATTGGTCCGCCGGGGTTGAACCCATGACCCTCGGAACTTAATCACGTGAACACCGCGGTCGACAAAGCTTGTATGATCCTGGAATATTTTTGGCCGTTATAGTCACCTTGTGATATTCTTATTCTTAGTACCAAAGTATGAGTCTTGTCTGACATGTTCGTGTGGTCTCGGAGGTGGGCCTGACAGTGAGGTGATTACTCATTAGACAAGCATTCTATATTATTGTGAAATAAAAAATAGGGATATTCTGATGCAAATAACAGTATAATAATCTCGAAATAGAAAACAAGTTACCAACTATATCAACATTTTAATGTTTTACTATATGCTGACAATGTTCTTATAATGCAAAATACAGAACCGATTTACAATTATCTCTTACTTACTTACTTACTCACTGGCACTATCGAACCCGTAGGTTCATGGCCGCGCGGACATAAGCTCTCCATACATCCCTATCGTGAGCTAATGTTTTCCAATCATTCCCTGTATAATCTACTTCCCTCAAATCATAGTTAATGTTATTACCCCACCTCATTCTTGGTCTACCAACTGGGCGTTTTCCCTCTGGCTTTCCTACAAGAAGCTTCCATGCAAGTCTTTCATTCCCCATACGTGCAACATGTCCTGCCCATCGCAGTCTACGAGACTTAACTGTTCTTATTACATCTGGCTTCCTATAAAGACCATGTAGTTCATTGTTATGAAGTCTTCTCCATTCACCTGTCTGTTCATCTCTCTTTGGTCCAAAAAATTTCCTAAGTACTTTATTCTCAAATACTTGTAATCTCCTTTCCTCCGTTAAAGTAAGAGTCAATGTTTTGCACCCATATAATATAACTGGTAGAATAATAGTTTTATATATTTTCAGTTTAACGTTTTTTGAAAGGAGTTGGGACATCAAGAGCCTCTGCAATGCATAATAGCACGCATTTCCAGAATTGAGCCTATGTTTAATTTCTTTGTGCATCTCATTCCTATTTGTGATTATTGTTCCTAGGTATTTGAATTCAGCCACTTCCTCAAAATTTCCCTCATTTGTCATTAGCTGTCCATTTCCATTATATAATGTATTTCTACGTGTGACCATATATTTAGTTTTATTGATATTTACTTCGAGTCCTAAGTTCTTAGTGTTACTCAATTGTGTGTGCGTGTTGTCCTTTAGTATCTCCTCGCTATCGGCCAACAATACTACATTTACTACAATTATCTCTACACTCTTTAAATGAGATAAGTAAAGAGTCCGATTTTAAAATACTCGTATCTATAGAGAAGACAAAAACAATGGCCTTTTTTAGGAAAGTCGCCCATAAGGTCGAAAATAATAATAAAAAACAAACCTCTATCACAAGTGTTAAATTTTAATTATCCTAGGTTGTGAATTGTCTTCTGGATATGGAACAACAAATGATATAGACAATAAATTATCAAAATTTCAAATGATATGTGGCACCATTCACAGCACACTAAAACATAAAACAAGGAAGGATACAAGATTGAAGTTCTACAAAACAATGGCGGTACCGGTACTTTTATACGGTAGTGAGTCCTGGGTAACAAATAAGAGGAATTCGAGTAGAATAAAAAGTGCAGAAATTACTTTTCTAAGAAGGACCAAAGGATGCACAAAATTGGACCACATAAGAAATCTTCTTGTATCTTCCAAGCCCATGTTTCCCTTAACAGAGATATAGGCGCTCTCCCCCTACAGGGACGAATTTGAACCATGCTAATTTGTTACACTTGTTTTCTTATAGATGTCATTTGAGTGGTCCGTGGTCAGCGTTCCGCCTCATACTGACATCTAGGAAACCAAGATAGTACTAGGACGGGAAAATTCGGTAAATTTTGTTTAGAGGACTTTTTCATTCAGGCTTAAGGATCTTTTACGAGCCTGAAAATCTTCAGACTCGGGACCCACGGCTTAAAGTCCCTCCCGGAGGACTTGCTCCTTGGATATTTCCATCCTAAAAAAATTCATCGACCCCGGCCGGGTTTGAACCCGCGACCCTCGGGAACCATTAGTCCACCGCGGCCGAATAAGAAATAAGAAGAGAATTAGAAACATATTGAATAAATGATAGAATTCAACAACACCGCGCCGGCTGGGAACAGCATGTTCAGAGAATGGAAGAAACAAGATTGCCCAAGATAGCATATCATTATAAACCAAAGGGATTAAGGGATGTAGGAAGACCTGGGAAGAGATGGAAGGAATCATTGTGAATTCGGAACAGGCAAATCGCCTAAACCTTCAAGTGAAGAAGATGATGATGATGATGATAATTCTGTTATACAATTGGACGATGTAATGCATCAATCGATTAAGCGCCATTTTAAAAAAATATATTTTGATGCCATCTGTTGCGCTGGCTCATGAAGTAAGTGTTTTTGTGACTACTTAAATATGTTAACTAAATAATAAGAGAAATAAAAAAAGCTTAAACCCCATAAAAAATAATAAATATTTTAAAGATAAAGGTAAGAAACTCTTCCATGCACGGACACTTTTAGTGCCAAATCTTCAAATATAATCTTATTAATAAAGAAAATGTAAACGTCATCAGTCCTATGTATTTATTTTATTTAGAGCCCCCCCCCGGGTTATCTCGGGCATAATGCCCTTATCCCCGGGTCTGCTCTATGTCCCTATCTATATCTAATGTTTATTGATCAGAGATTTTATGTTTTGCAACAAACGTCTATGAAAGAAGGTCTTCATAAATGCTAAACTAAATTTTCCATCATGCAGCTAAGCGTCAAATGTTCCCGACCTTAGATTGTTGATGCACAACTGTCAAACAAGGAAAATAACTTGCAATATCCAGTATTGTTAATTTGGCGCTACAATAAATAGTGAAGATTGACTTAAAAAATTAATGAACTTTTCTCGAAACTTACATAATGGCGCATAACCGGTTGAAGCATAACGCCGTCCAATTAATGATACCGACATGTTTGCAGAAACGTGAATAACATGTTGGTAGCACTGATTGTAACAGAGATATATAGTTTTTTTCCCCCCCAAATGCCCCAGGTTGTCATTTCGACATTTCTGGTGTTTTCTCTCCTACATAGCGTACTTGTAACCCATTTCTCTAAGGTTGGGGCGCCTGGAAGGCGGGGTTATGCTGCCCCGGTGATATGAGAGTTGATGATGATGGTAATGATGCGCCAGGAGCGGCCTTAAACTAAACTTAAGCTAATTGGGCGATAATGATATTGATATGATGGCCAGATGATGTTCTGGGACCGTTTGGGCCTTAAAGTTTCCTGAAATTTATCTTACAGGTGAGGAAAAACCCCGGAAAAAAACCTCACCCAGGAAACTTGTCCCGACCGGGGATCGAACCCGGACCCGCTGCGTAACAAGGCAGCACACTACCTCGAGACCACGGCGGATATATCATAGTAAATAGTTATTTACTTGATTTCTGTTACACGCGAAAATAAAATTTCTCAGAAGGGCAGCAAGATTCACTGTTTTAGATCGGAAAAAAAAAGAATGAAGAAATTTTAGAAACATTTGAAGTAGAATCAGTAGAAGAAAAACTCAACAGATATAAATTAAACTGGATAGACCATGTAGAAAGAATGGATAATTCCGATTCCGATTGAGGGTCTTTCCACTTTTCAGCGGTTGCCCTTTTACCAGCCGGCTGCTGGCCCTTCACATCCACATGTGTCAATCACAGAGGTAGATGATCAACAGCCAGTATAGGGGTGACAAGTGGTTACCATGTCGAGTCCCCCAGCCGTTATAGCTGGTTCCTCAACCTGGAGCCGCTACTTATTGTAGCTACCCAATTGCCTCACGATGCTGGGTGGGCACCGGTCCCATACTGACCGAAATACCATGAGAAAATTTCTTCCCCCATGGAGACTCAAACCAGCGCAAGTCCCGTAGCTCTGCGCCAAGGCTTCCTACCTTAACCGCTCGGCTACGGCGCGGGACGTGGATAATTCAAGAATCCAAAAATTATGATGCAATATATAATCAAAAGGATATCGTCGACCAGGAAGACTTCTTAAAAGACTGCTAGATGGGGCCGAAACAGGCCTAATCGTGACGGATGTAATAAACTGGTCATAAACCTAGTTAAAATAAAAAGAAGACATGCTTATAGGACATCATACAGCAATCACTTGCTGCTAAACTTAAAATTCTGGGTTTTCATTTGATAAAAACCATTCCCGACTGGTTAATAACGTCCTTATGAAAATCTATAAAATTCTCGCTAGACCCACAATCTGTTATGGCAGTGAAGCTTGGACCATCAGAACTCAGGATGATCGTCATATTACAGCTACGGAGATGAAATTTCTGCGACGAACTGCAGGTTATAGCCTTCTAGACCACCAAAGAAATTCAACAATAGCCAGAGAGTTAACATCGTACCTATATCTGAATACCTCCAAGAATATAGAAACAATTGGCTAGCCCATATTCAGCGCATGGATCGTCACAGAATACAAAAACAAATTCTTCACTACATTCCTCGAGGCAGAAGATCTGTGGGTCGACCTTTTCGGAGATGGCGGGAGACCGTAACGGGCCACTGGGCCTAATACTTGAAAGGACGATGATGATGACTCCCCTTCTTCTTCTTCGGCTTTCCCCCACTTATAGGTTTGCCGTCTTCAGTTTCCATTTATCTCTGTCATTCCAATCTTCCTCTTCCAAATTCCGATCATCCATTATATTTCTGACGTAGGTTTTCCATTTCCATCTTGGTCTGCCACGTTTATTTCTTCCAGGGGGTGACCATTGGTATATATTTTTGGCCATCTTTCATTTTCCATTCTTTGTACATGGCCATACCATTTAAGTGTTTGATTTTCAATCCTCTTAACAACAGATGTGGTGACATTCATTTCTCTCCAAAGGAATTCATTTATTTTATCCTGTCTTGTTTTTTGGAGGCTTCTTCTAAAATAATCAAATTCAACTGTTCTAATTTTGTTCTATTGTAATTCCCTAATAGCATAAATAACTCTGTTTCATGTTTTAAGCGGAAAATTTTGTATTGAAAACAAAACTAGAGAAGAGACGTAAGAAATCGGTAATGACGTCAGTAACACCACATGGACTTTCTTAGTGCAACAAGCAAAATAAACTTCATTTTAAACTTAAGTTTAGATATCAAAACAACTCCTCTATTAAACAATCCCTTCACAAAACACTTTTTAATGCTATCAATAAAGTATCCATTATTTTATTCTACATCCACAAAGTAAATGAAAAAAAGTCACTCGCGAAGGAACTGCGTAAACTAATGGAATTCTTCAGCAAGTCGAATTTATAGTCCCACTAGCTGGCCCGGCGAACGTCGTATCGCCTTTAAATATTTTTACGTTAATTTTTCCGATGTTTTAATAGTTATCTGCTATTCGGGCGGAAACAAATCCAACAAATCAAAGATCATAAAAATCGGTCCAGTCGTTCTTGAGTTATAAATAGTGTAACTAATCCGACTTTGTTTATATATATATATATATATATATATATATATATATATATATATATATATATATAGAAGTCCCGGCCACGCGTTGTTGTGGCTAAGGTATACGTTAAATTATGTTGTAGTAAACTAAGTGAGAAATCTAAATCAGAAAGTTTTTGTTTTACACAATTTTTTAGTTCTGGTACGTTAACTACACCCGGTATAAATATGGGTGGTGGTTTATGTGGAAGTGGTTTTGTTGATTGAGATGAATTTATGTTGTCTGCATTCTCAGTATCATCCATAAGTGTATCATAAGGATTATATACATTTATTGATGGAATATTTTGAGGAGGCTTGCTGATTTCATTATACTTTCGTTTTTTTTTTCTACGAACTTGTTGGCAGTTTGGATTCTCATCATCATCAAGAAGTCTCTGTAGAGTAATATGATCTTGTGATATATTATAGTCATCTTGTTTTTCATTTAATTGAGGCATGGAGATTGTTTCTGTAATATTAGGCATATTATTATAACTAACAGACTTACTTACAGTTCTGTTATTCCGTTCCTTAGGACCTTCATATGTTTTTAAATTGACATTCTTCTTAAATGTAAGCTTTATGCCACATAGGCCTATACCAATTAGCGGAAATTCACTTGATATCTTATCATTCATAGTCTCTAGAACTGATTCGCCATATTGTTCAATGTCCCTTCTCGGTCCAGTTAAATTTAAATTAAGTTGCTGTCTTTCAGCCAGACTACTTAAAACTAATACTTACACACGAAATTAATATTATTATCAATATCTTGAAAATAAAATAAACACAAACACACTTAAATTATGAAATAATCAATATTTGTAATTCAATTAAAATTCGCGGTTGCAACAAAAAGCACAACCACCTGGTTAAATAATAAACCAATTACCTTACACGACCATCTGTTAGAATCGTATGGAACTCACAGATAATTATAACTCTTTGTTAAATAATAAACAAATAATTTGCAATAAAAGTAATGCGACTATAAATTTAGTTATGAACTTCCCTAAGTCTCAAGTTGGATCAAAATGCACACAGTGTGCAATATTTTATTAAAATCGGTTCAGTAGTTTAGGATTCCATCGCGGACAAACAACGTGACACGTAATTTTTATATATTAAGATAATGCCCCGAAAAGAGATCTAACCCACACACTATTGTTGGGAAAACGAAAAAAAAGAGTATAATGTTTATTTTGAGGCTATTACCTTTATTATATCATATATATTTTAATATCTCATCCTATTGAATCATATACAGTCAATTTATTGCAAAGTTACATGCTACTGACTGAATATTAACAATTTAATACAGAATTTTGTGCAAAAACGAGTAGAAAAATGATCTAACCCATATTTAATTAAAAAATGCTACAATAAGATATAGAAAATACAGTGTGTCCCAAATTGATGTATACTCTCTTTGAAACATTATTTCTCAGCAACGATACGAGACAGAAATACAATTTTTGTTGTGCATGATCCACAAGGCACTGGAAAAGCATAGCAACACGTTCATCGATCTTCACGTCTTTATAAAGAACAATGGAGGCGAGATTACCATTCGATGAACATAAGTGGATACTGAAGTGTTATTGGAAAGTGGAGAATGTTGTTGAAGTGCAACGACATTGGAAGGTTGAATTTGGGACACCACCACCAACAAGGGTAACAATAACAAGAATCCGAGATAAGTTTGAAGACGATTCATGACTGCAACAGTACCTTCGTTATCAGTCGAACGTTTTTTTTTCTTCCGCACCGACCTTTTAACACATCTTGCACCGTTCCATTGGCCTAATACTTGCATGGATGATGATGATATCAAAACATGTTCAAACTGAACCAACAATAATTTAATGTAAGATGTTCCCATTCTCACAAAAACTTGATATCGAAATATGTCAAATGAAACATCGAGTATTTATGAGGTAAGATGACCGGATTCATTCAATTTTTAAGGAGAACCTCATAATGTTGTTTCCTATTGTAATTTATTAACCTTTTGACCGCTGAATTTCCCTTTTGCCAACTGGCTGTGAGAGCCAGTTTTTTTAAAAGTAAAGTACTACGCCGTGCTATATAATATAGACCTTCATAAAGTACAATTTACTATCTACATGTCATGCTAAGTTGAACTGAAACTCATAATTATACATTTATTTGAAGGCAAGATGGTGTTGCTTCCACTTATAAAGATCCAAGGTTCAAATTCAGCATGGTGTCTTCATAGAAATTTATCACTATCATAAAACATTTATCTTACTGAATAATTTTGATGGCATTATCACTAAACACTTATCATATTAAATATTGATATTTTTTATGGTCCTGGGTTTGAATCATTTCCAGTCAAACAGCTGTTCTATGCCACGTGTCTGGCGCGAGATGCCCACTACTGTCACTCACACCCTGTTCATTGCTTTACTATTTACAGACTTAGATTGTAATAATTCTCTCTTAGAAACAGGACTACTATCACATTCGTCAAATGAATAATTATTTGATGAACTGTTACTGTTATTTTCATCTTCTAACAGAATTGACACAATAAACTCGCGTATTGTATTTTCGTCATCTTCGAGACCTTAAACACTGCGTTTCGCCACACGAAAATGAAAACAAATCAGGAATTTATCAGATCAAATGCAGGGATTGTGACAAAATTTATATTGGAAAAACGAAAAGAAATTTGAAAACAGGGGTGAAAAAACATCTTAGAAACGTCAAAAATAGAGAAGTGGAAAAGTCAGCAGTAGCTGCTCATGCGTGGTCCGAAAAACATTTAATTGAATCAAAAGCCAGTCTAATTAGACAAATAGACAAACAAAAGGAACTCACAGTTTGGGAAAAGATCCACATTCAGAAAAACAAAAGAAAACTTATGAACTTTGAAATTCCCGCAAATTTTAATCTGATCCAGAGGTCCATCGGTCCACCAACAGAGGGAAGAAGAAGGGTTTCTTCTGATCGACATAACATCAGTCGATACTAGTAAAATTCATGGTAAGTTTCTGTTGAGGTATTAGTTCACAGTAATATAATGTACGGTTAAAAACTATAAAATAGTTACCTTGTAGGTCCGTCTCCTCAACTTAAGTTAATCAACAACAACCTGATTCTCAATGAATACACACCCAGTCCACACAATCCTCTAAACAAAATTCTAGTAAAATTCATGGTAAGTTTCTGTTGAGGTATTAGTTCACAGTAATATAATGTACGGTTAAAAACTATAAAATAGTTACCTTGTAGGTCCGTCTCCTCAACTTAAGTTAATCAACAACAACCTGATTCTCAATGAATACACACCCAGTCCACACAATCCTCTAAACAAAATTCTCACAACCAAGTCAGTGCTTCAACAAGGGTCAACAAGTACGGACCTAATGCATTCTGCTGATGATGGGACTAGTCCCGAAAGGCCCACAGAGTTTTAAAATAACTTAAGTTGAGGAGATGGACCTACAAGGTAACTATTTTATAGGTTTAACCGTACATTATATTACTGTGAACATCAGTCGCCAAAGAAGTACTGAAGATGAGACCGTTATGGTCTCGAAATCTACTTAGAAGATTTATATGAGGAGAGGTAAGAAACATTTAATTTCACCATAAATTAAACCTCATAGTGATCAATTCCTATAAAAGTTAAATTAATACTATTGTCTTTTCATCCAAGGCAGATAGCCATTGCTACCAGTTTCATCCAGATGACTTCTAAATCAAGAAGTAGACACATTAATGAGAATTTTTACATTAATATTATAGCAGTAACACATTTCAATGTTTTTAATTCAAATTATTGTATACTACTTGTATTATTGTATACTACTTGTATTATTGTATACTACTTGTTTATTGTATACTACTTGTATTATTGATATTGTGTTGTTGAGAGATACCAATTTTGTATTGTATTTAATACTTAATAAAGCCATATGACACACAATTCTGTAATTTCAGTCATGATCTTGTGGTCAGACCTTTTGACTACAATTCATGAGGTTTATTTGGCATTGTCTTAATATTCCAACAGATTGGGAAACGGGTCTAGTAATTAATATACATAAAAAAGGTCAGAAAAACAAATGTGATAACTACCGAGGCATTACATTACTTCCAACTGCATCTAAATTATATGCCAACATAATTAAAAATAAATTATCAGTGAGTAGTGAATCATTTTTGGAAGAAGAACAATGTGGATTTAGAAAAGGGAGGAGCACTATAGATGCAGTATTTACCCTGCAACAAATTATGGAAAAAAGGAGAGAAATTAATCTCCGACTATACATACTATTTATAGATTATGAAAAGGCATATGATAATGTAAACCGAGATAAACTTTGGCAGATACTGCATGAAGAACATATACACTCACATGTAATACGAGCCATACAAAGCTCATATCAAAATTCTAAAATCAAAATTAAATTACCAGATGGAGAAATAACAGGACACACAAACACAAGCAAAGGTGTTCAACAAGGATGTGGACTATCTCCACTCTTATTTAATATATATATATATATATATATATATATTAACAGAATAGTGCAAGAATGGAAACAAACAGTAAATAGTAGAATTTGAATAACTAGGAATAAAATAATTCAAACAATATTATAAGCTGATGATCAAATAATATTATCAGATTGCAAAGATAGCTTACAAATAGCAGCGTATCAATTATTCAAAATTGCCAGCAAATGTAATATGAAAATTTCCACTTCAAAATCCAAAACAATGGCAATGTGTGGAAAAAACATACAACGGGTGAAAATTGAGATTGATGGAAAAATTATAGAACAAGTGTCAGATTTCTCTTACTTAGGAAGTGTATTTGCAGAGTATAAGAGTGACATTGATTCAAAATTACAAAACTATAATGAAATGAATGGGGTAATAAGAAGTCAAAATTAATAAGAAGACATTTTGGTAAACAGATGAGGACAGAGACAAAACTAAGATTACATAACATCACATCAAAAGCTGCTCTAAAATACGGAAGTGAAATTTGGATTTTAAATAAAAGAAACTCTCATAAACTTCAAGTAAGCCAAATGCGCTTCTTACGATCATTGTTAGGAGTTAATAGACTGGATCACCAAAGGAACACTATTATCATAGGAAAACTTGGAGTAACAAGTTTAAGTGAAGATATACAAAGATACCAACAAGAATGGAAAATTCATCTGAGGAGAATGGCAAGAAATAGACTTCCAAAATTGGCATTCCAATATACCCCAACTGGACATAGGGACCAAGGAAGACCAAAACATCAGTGGAAAGATCATGACCATCTTCGCTAGGTTTACCATACAGGCCACATGGCCTAAAACGAATTTGTTCATGATGATGATGATGAGGTTTGATTCCTGATCAGACAACATGAATTAGAAGCCTTACTAGCTTTATAAAGTAATGTTAAATTCCCAATAAATGTCTTCTTAAGTAAGAAGCCGCCATTTGCAAAGATAGAAGCAATGGTTTCAAAAGCATTTGGCGATAGGGAATTACAACATATATAAGAGAAAAATTTGCATCTAGATTGTAACTCGCCTCGGTAGCTCAGTTGGTAGAGCACTTGGCCCGGAAAGCCAAGGGTCCCGGGTTCGAGTCTCGGTCTAGGCGAAAATTTTTCTCTTCAAATACAACATGAATTTATTTAACTTTCACAGGGGAAAAAATCACTATGAGGTTTAATTTAAGAATTAAATTAATATTTTTAATACCTCACCTCATATCCTTTTTCTTCTAGACTGCGGTTATATCTCCATCATCTGTAGCCTCTCGTCGACCGGTTTTCTTCTTCAAACCACCAAGAAACGACATAACACCTAAGAATTAAATGAATGTTTTTATTACCTCACCTCATATCCTTTTTCTTCTAGACTGCATTTATATCTCCATCATCTATAGCCTCTCGTCGACTGGTGTTACATTGTTTCTTGGCGGTTTTCTTCTTCAAACCACCAAGAAACGACATAACACCTAAGAATTAAATTAATGTTTTTATTACCTCACGTCATATCCTTTTTCTTCTAGACTGCATTTATATCTCCATCATCTGTAGCCTCTCGTCGACCAGTTTTCTTCTTCAAACCACCAAGAAACGACATAACACCTAAGAATTAAATTAATGTTTTTATTACCTCACGTCATATCCTTTTTCTTCTAGACTGCATTTATATCTCCATCATCTGTAGCCTCTCGTCGACCAGTTTTCTTCTTCAAACCACCAAGAAACGACATAACACCTAAGAATTAAATGAATGTTTTTATTACCTCACCTCATATCCTTTTTCTTCTAGACTGCAGTTATATCTCCATCATCTGTAGCCTCTCGTCGACTGGTGTTACATTGTTTCTTGGCAGTTTTCTTCTTCAAACCACCAAGAAACGACATAACACCTAAGAATTAAATTAATGTTTTTATTACCTCACCTCATATCCTTTTTCTTCTAGACTGCATTTATATCTCCATCATCTGTAGCCTCTCGTCGACCAGTTTTCTTCTTCAAACCACCAAGAAACGACATAACACCTAAGAATTAAATTAATGTTTTTATTACCTCACCTCATATCCTTTTTCTTCTAGACTGCAGTTATATCTCCATCATCTGTAGCCTCTCGTCGACTGGTGTTACATTGTTTCTTGGCAGTTTTCTTCTTCAAACCACCAAGAAAACGACATAACACCTAAGAATTAAATTAATGTTTTTATTACCTCACCTCATATCCTTTTTCTTCTAGACTGCATTTATATCTCCATCATCTGTAGCCTCTCGTCGACCAGTTTTCTTCTTCAAACCACCAAGAAACGACATAACACCTAAGAATTAAATTAATGTTTTTATTACCTCACCTCATATCCTTTTTCTTCTAGACTGCAGTTATATGTCCATCATCTGTAGCCTCTCGTCGACCGGTGTTACATTGTTTCTTCAAACCGCCAAGAAACGATAGAACACCCAAGAATTAAATGAATGTTTTTATTACCTCACCTCATATCCTTTTTCTTCTAGACTGCAGTTATATCTCCGTCATCTGTAGCCTCTCGTCGACTGGTGTTACATTGTTTCGTTGCGGTTTTCTTCTTCAAACCACCAAGAAACGACATAACACCTATCGTGAAGACATGCAACTTTGTGAGGTGAGATGTTAAAACATTTTCTCCAACTCATTTATTAAATCTCATAGTATTTTTTTCCCTGTGAAAGTTAAAGACATAACATCTGTCGAAGAGAAGCTACTGATGATGGAGATATAGTTCCAAAACAGCAGTTGAGAAGAATAAAGGACATGAGATCAGGTATTAAAAATATTAGTTAAATTCTTAACGTGAATTTATCCTTAAATGTAACTATACTGTAGTTGTCCGTGGTCTGTAATTTAGATTTAAGGATACTCCTGTTGCTTCATTATCACTTATCACTCAGGTAATGTAACTCTGTGCCTTCCAGCTTTCTCAAGATCACAAGTTATTATGTATGTCAACGGAGTTGATAGAAGGGACGTCATTTTACTACCCTCACTACTGTAGGGGTGCATACAAAAACAAGGCCAAAGCTAGGAATGTGGCTGTTACCAGTTATAAACCAACTCCCCCAAAACTGTGAAAACCAGAAAATAAAATATTGTAATTTATCCTTTTTTCAGAGGATTTTTTTGTAAAAATTATGTTATATAGTTTTTCATTCCTAACTTATTTTGTTATACTTTGAATTTATATTAAGATTTCTATACCTAATATAATACAAAACACACAATTTTAGTATGGTAATTTGCGGGGTGGCAGACCAGCGTAGGGCCATCTATTATTAATAGTGTAGTTCAGTCCTAACATTGTATTGACAGCACAAAAAACATTTGTCTTTCTCGGTAGACTGTTCTTAGTTCTAGCAGTGTGGTGGATTTTAGAATTGTCATGAAAATTCAGTTAATACATAATTTATTTAGTAGAATTAAATGTTTAGTTAGTGTTTAATAGATTGTTTTTATACATTTTTTAAAAATATTTAGATAAAAATTTTTTTAGGAATACTTAGTGCTTAGTTATTGTGTGATAGATATAAGGAAAACACAGTTAAACGCTTGAGTGTATATATATATATATATATATATATATATAAATTTTAGTTTCGGTATACATTTGAACATAATTTAGACACAGTAGAAGCTGGGATTTAAATATGCATACAAAGGAGATGTTAATCAAGTAGAAACAAAAAAAATGTATATATAGGTGTATAAGTTTTAAAAATAACTATTATATATTATATTACTATTATAAATTTTCGAAATGTTCAGTATATAATCCAATATAATTTTATTTTCATAACAATTTAGAAGACTGATGTATTTGTAACAGAGAGTAGTACAAAAATTATACTGGATAACAAAATAATAGAACAAATATCACATTTCCAATATTTAGGATGTGATATAACTTATAGAGAAAATAAAGTAAATAAATTTCAGGCTAATATTAAATTAAAAGATTCTTACCTCTCCTCACATTATTCTGTTAAGAAATTTGAAAACAAGGGTGAAGGAACATCTTAGAAATGTCAAAAATGGAGAATTGGAAAAGTCAGCAGTAGCTGCTCATGCTTGGTACGAAAACATCGAATTGAATCAAAAGCTAGTCTAATTAAACAAATAGAGACACCTAAGGAACTTACAGTTTGGGAAAAGATCCACATTCAGAAAAACAAAGGAAAACTTATGAACTTCGAAGTTCCCGCAAATTTTGACCTTATCAAGAGGTTCATCGGTTCCACCAACAGAGGAAGAAGAAGTGGTTTCTTCCGAGCGACATAACAACCGGTCAACAACATTGTACTGAAGATGGGCCTGCTATAGGCCTGAAATCGCGATCATTACTTAACAGAATAATGTGAGGAGAGGTAAGAATCTTTTAATTTAATATTGAATTGAACCTCACAGTGATAATTCCTATATAAAAAAAGGTTAAATTTCAGGCTATTTGTGGAACCATAAAAAGAACCTTAGGTCGGAAAACAAGGAAAGATATGAAGCTTAAATTATATAAAAAACAATGATTGTTCATTTGTTGTTGTATGGAATTGAAAATTGGATAATGAAATCAAGGGATAAAAGCAGGATACAGACTGCGGAAATGCTATTTTTACGTAATGTGAAAGGATGCACAAGAGCGGATAGAATAAGGAATGAAACTATACGAGAAGAATTTAAATATATATAAAATTGAAGATAAAATCAGCGAAAATAATAAGAAATGGACAGAACATTTAATGAGAATGAACAACGAAAGAATACCAAAAAGAACTTTCCTGTATAATCCCAGAGGAACAAAGAGATGTTGGCCGACCGCGTAGAAGATGGACTCCACTTTTAACTTCGCCAGAACAGGCTGCATAGCCTAAACCTTGTAGTAGAAGGAGGAGGAGTACTACCTTCCCCTTAACTAGTTGCCTGTACCTGCTAGTGGAGTGAGTGAAGGGAGGATCTCTATCAACTGGTCTGAAATACAGAATAGTTACAATTCTGCCACTGTCAGGAGAGAATAACAGAAATGCCATAAGACAAACTGGTGACATTGGAGAAAAAAAATACAACATACCTAAAATAAAAATGAAATAATATAAATTTATTCAATCCCACTGCATAATCCTTCTAACACAAAATTATAATAATGTTGCATGCAATAATACTAATACAATATGGACGGAATATAATTATCACAGTTCAAGAATGTCACTATGTTTCTTTGCAAACACTGAAGTGCTCACAATAAATACATCTAAGTAAAATTTTCTTCAAACTCACCAGTAGTAGCCGATGTTAATAGCATTTTTAACCATGGTTTCCTAAATAACTAAAAGCTATATTTAATATTGAATTTATCACTTCTCACCGAAAAACAAATTAAATAAATAATTGAATATATGTGGGAAATAACATTATCAGGTTTATATATTAAATTTGGGAATTTTTAACATTATGAGGTTCATATGATGATCTTGAAGAAGATTTTCGGGCTGTAGGCCGTGGTCGTGAGGCTTGTAGTTCCCCGGCGTTTCGCCAGAGACTGCGTCTGGCATCCTCAAGGGTTGTCTTGAGACTGGCAATTCTGTCCGCTGTCTATCTTATTTATATGTTCACTGCGATGTGTTCGTAGTTTTATTTATACATTCACCACGATGTGTTCGTAGTCTTATTTATACGTTCACCGCGATGTGTTCGTACAGAATTGCCAGTCTCAAGACAACCCTTGAGGATGCCAGACGCAGTATCTGGCGAAATGTCGGGGAACTACAAGCCTCACGACCACGGCCTACAGCCCGAAAATCTTCTTCAAGATCATCATAGCAACTCTGGCCGTGAAAGTCTACGTGAATACATTATGAGGTTCAATTCATAAGAATTAAATAAATTGTGATTATTTCTTACCTCATACCTCTATGTTCCTTTAAACACAGCACTGCAGTATCGGCAACAGATCGCAGTTTAGAAAATGATTCATTAAAAAGAACACCAGATGGCAGTTTGGATAATTATCAACAAAAGAAAAAATTGACAATCGTGAAAACAGCTGACGATGGTGACAAGGAGTCGCCGATACTGCAGTGCTGTGTTTAAAGGAATATAGAGGTATGAGGTAAAAAATAATCACGATTTATTTAATTCTTATAATCAGGTTTATTTTACTTATATTTGAAACAAGTCAAAAAAAACACAATTCAAATATAATTAAATAAATAATACCTCATAGTTATGAAAATAAAGGGAAGTAACAATGTGAGGTTCTACTTAATAAATAAGTTTGGTCTGTTTTGAATGAATTATGTGGTAAGATGAAAACAGATCAAACTTACTTATTGATTAAGTTATGTGGTGCCCAAGCTGAGCAAAACATTTCTTCCACTTACTTGTGTTTTGCACTCTTTTAACTTTACTATCTAACCTCTCTTGGTTAACTCTTTTTTTTTCGATCCCGACGCTATTAGGGCATCCGAGGGCTAGGGAGTCTTTCCTTTCTTCCATTTCTTCTTTCCTTTATTTTCTTTTCTTCTCCAGAAAAGCCTGACCAGAGGCTATAAGATGGCAGCCCCATCACTGGTTTTGCCTTCCTTTGGCCAGCAACCAATCGAAGGGACTATTATTATGCTTTCAAGTCTTATACGAGAATTTCCCGGAAGATACCAAGAGGACGAAGATCACTGGGCCGTCCTATGAAACGCTGGAGGGAACATTTTGTATAGGATCGTAACAGGCCTTGGCCTAATACTTGGAAGGAAGAAGAAGAAGAAGATAGGAAATAACACTATGAGGTTTTTTAATATTGTTTATTTTTTATTATTTCACTCACCTCATACTTCATAATTAAAGAAGTTGAAACCAACCTAAAATCAATTAAGAAAATTATGGCAATATGAAGTATGAGGTGAGTGAAATAATAAAAAATAAACATTATTTATTGATATTAAAGATTAAATGAAATTGCTTCATACCTCTCCTCATATCCAGTCTTCTAAGTATCAAGGTATGAAACATTTTAATTTAATCTTAAATTAAACCTCATAGTGATTCTTCCTATAGAAGTTCAATTATTTATTAATACCTCATAGTAAATTAATGAGTAATTTTTTACATCTTACCTCATATTTTATGTTTCTTCAAACACGGGAACTAGTTTTCAAGAGAAAGATCTCTCTCATTTTCAACCGACATTATGACTACCAGATTTTCGTTGGAATCTCCATCAATAATGTTGCTATCTGGTGTTGGTTTGATGAACTTTGAGATGAGTCTTCTCCCAGAAGATATATATTCAGAAGAACAAATTTAGATCCATGAATTTTGAGATTCCTGATGAACGTGACTTCATTTCAAAGTTCATCAAATCAACACCAGGTGGCAACGTTATTGATGGAGATTCCAACGAAAATCCAGTAGTCTTAATGTCGGTTGAAAATGAGAGAGATCTTTCTCTTCAGAACTAGTTTTCGTGTTTAAAGAAACATAAAATATGAGGTAAGATGTAAAAAATGACTCATTAATTTACGAATTAAGAACATCATAATGTTATTTCCCATATTTAACTATGAACACCTCATAGTGTTCTTCTTCTTCTCCTTCTTATAGCTCTACATCCCTTTATGAGCCCTGGCTCCTGTTAAGACACTCTCCACACATCCCTGGCCAATTCCTTCCTTCTCCATCCCTGAACCCCGAGCTTTCGGAGGTCCTCCTCTACTCCATCCATCCATCCATCTCAGCTTCGGTCTTCCTCTTCTTCTTCCTCCATCTGGTCTCAGTAGTGTAAACTTTCTAGTTGTTTTCTCCTCCTCCATTCTCATTACATGACCCGCCCATCTCAGTCTGCCAATTTTAGTTACATTTACAATATCTGGGTCTGAGTACAAGTTGCAGATTTCATCGTTATATACCTCATAGCATTAATTCCTACAAAATCAATACCTTAGTTGCCTACTAGATGTCCCTTGAGGTGGTGCTCACCATATGTCATTCATGACATCTATAGGAAATAAACCTAACTAAATTGGATTGGTAAAGAAATGCCAAAAAGGGAGACCAGGACCCAACTTGAGTTGAAAGATCCATAAGAAGGGAGGAAGTAAGGTATATGCATGTAGCTAATGCTCTGGAGTTAACAACAAAGTTATTCTCCTTGTTGCTTCCCAATACTTGGACGTCACATCTTGAAGAGCTACACAGTTTGTTAAATGTTCTCTGTCCATTTCCACACAATATACACTCAGGAGACATTAATACACCTATTCTATGAAGATGTTTTCATGTCCTGTAGTAAGCCTCAGTATAGCAACCACAAATTTTTGTGATAGTTCTGGAATTACAGATGGGTTTTCCAGTGGTATTTTTGTATTTCTATTTCTGACTTTTTCAATTAAATTGGAATTGTAACTATCTTTAATTTTTTTCTTTATAATCCTTTTAATTGATTCATAAGAAAATGCATTTGTTACTTTCTGCTTAATTTTACTCCCTTTTTTTTTGCAAGTATATCAGCTCTTTCATTCCCTTGAATTCCACAATGGGCTGGAATCCATTATAAGACTATGGGTCGTATCTATGAACGCATTAACTGTAAAAGTCATTCTCAGTTTGTACTCTGCTGAGAAAGTTGTATCCAAAGATGTTTTTGCGTACTCAAAAATCTGTTCATGCAATAATAATTGTCGAAATTCGTAAGTTACCTGGCGAGGTGACTTTGCAGAGAATGAATCGTGAACAACCCAATGGTAACCGATGTACTTTGAAACCTTGCTGCTTTATCCAAGACGTCGGACCTTGATGGCTTTGATCATGTTTTCGGTATACGTGGAGAAGAGGAATTTGATAGAGTCTACCAAAGAATTCAACTGGAAGAACAGCTGAATCAGCGTAATATTGCACGATGCAGACGTCGTCGTATACAGTTTTATTTGCAGGATGCAAGCATAAATGCGTTCCTCTAGCAGACGAAAATAACGCAAGTGGTTTTATCGCTAGTCCCGCACCATAGCCGAGCGGTTAAGGTAGGAAGCCTTGGCGCAGAGCTATGGGACTTGCGCTGGTTCGAGTCTCCATGGGGGAAGAAATTTTCTCATGGTATTTCAGCCAGTATGGGACCAGTGCCCACCCAGCATCGTGAGGCAATTGGGTAGCTACAATAAGTAGCGGCTCCAGGTTGAGGAACCAGCTATAATGGCTGGGGGACTCGACATACTAACCACATGTCACCCCTACACTGGCTGTTGATCATCTACCTCTGTGATTGACACATGTGGATGTGAAGGGCCAGCAGCCGGCTGGTAAAAGGGCAACCGCTGAAAAGTGGAAAGACCCTCAATCGGATTGGTTTTATCACTGACAATTCTGGGTAATTTCTTGCCAATATTACGAAAAAAAACTACTTTCATGCATGACCAGTCAGCGACTCTCTAATTTGAACTTTGCACGTGCTCACGGAAAACTCAGCTCACCAGAGACTAATGTATTTGCATGCGGCCCTATATGTTTACCAAGTTTCTCAATAGTCTGAATCATGTTTTGCATTTCTAATATTTTTCCCATTTTTGGATACACGCTTAATGCTATGGCCTGAATTGCTGCTTTGGAATCTGATGAGAATGACAATATTTTTTCAATGTTGTAGCCAATTAAAAATGTTTTAAGCGAGAGATTAATAGCTTCAATTTCACCATCAAAATTAGTAGTATTTCTTCCAGTGTGTTTATAAAAGAGAAGAATTGGCATCATGTTCCACCGGTCCCTGCTCCACTCTCATCTAAGAGAGATCCATCTGCATAGATGTGTGTCCAGTTTTCAGAAGGGTAATTTGTGTGTATAGTTTCTAAACCCAGCCCAATACAGTACAAAGGGCAGTGGTGAACCTCTGTATTCCTAAGGTTTCTGCATTTAAGAGATTGGTTTAAATATCTGTAAAATAATAATATCTAAGGATCAGATAGTTTAAACAGCTATGACATGGAGTTTGATGACAATGGAATCATCAGACGTGATGAAACCTTGTGTCGTGAGGTCCAACATGGGGACAAATTCTGTATAACCAAACCCACGAGTGTTACGTTCACAGAGCGGTCGTTTAAATGCGTCAAGCTCCGTGCGAGACATCATGGTGTCACAGATGTTCCGACTGGGGTCTCTTGCATTTATCAGAGTAAAAACTGATGCGACCAACGAATGGCCACGACAAGCAGGAATCATGATCTGTTCTCATCAGGTGGATCAGCAGCGCAATGTAGCTTCTGTCACTGGTCGAGAGATTCATACGAGCACAGAACCTGACAACACAACACAGCTTTATTAAGTTATGTACGTAGGGAATAACACTATAAGGTTCATTTTAATTTATGTTCAGTTGTTTTTGACTCGCCTCATACTTCTTAACTCCTTCACAGACTCGAGTTTCTTCACTGCATTTGTGACATTCTCAACGCTGTATCACGTTCACAACTGACGTCCAACTGACTGAGAGGAGGCCATTGTACGTCAGTTGTGACGTGATACAGCATTGAGAATGTCACAAATGCAGAGAAGAAACTCGAGACTGTGAAGGAGTTAAGAAGAATAAGGTGAGTCAAAAACAACTCAACATAAATTACAATACAGCTTTGTTTTAGTATTTTATTTACCTGTGAAAATGTTAAATGGTCTCAGACAAGGTGATTCACTGTCCTCTCTATTAATTGAACAGTTGCCCCCAAAACAGATCTAACCCACAAACTACAAATTGTTGGGAAAATGATAAAAACACATACTATATTTAAAGAGAAGAATTACGTGCTCAGACTGGGACTCGAACTCAGGACTTTTGGCTTTCCAGACCAATGCTCTACCAACAGAGCTATCTGGGTGAGTTCCACTCTAAATGCAAATTTTTCTCTTACATACGTTGTGTCCACCGCTGTAGTCTCGAGGTAGCATGCTGCCTTGTCACACAAGCGGGCCCAGGCTCGATTCCCGGTCGAGACAGGCTCCTGAGTGAGGTTTTTTTCGGGGTTTTTCCTCACCTGTAAGACAAATGTCAGGAACCCTAGGGCCCAACCAGTCCCCGAAAATCATTGGCCATCATCATTATCTTTCTTATCATTTCACCAGTGTGAAAAACAACGGGAAACTATCACACCTATAATTCCCTAGTAAAGCTGCAAAGCACAGCACGAAAATGATATGATTGCAGTAAAAGACCTGCCCTAGGACAGAACACTATAGAATAGAATAAAATAGAATATAATATTCGTTGTAATAATAAAAACATTGAAAGAAGCTGTACTGGCTTTTTAATGTAATGTAAAATTCCCAAATAAATGTCTTCTTAATAAAGAAGCCGCCATTTGCAAGATAGAAGCAAAGGTGTCATAGTATTTGGTGCACAGGAATTAACAGCATATATAAGAGAGAAATTTGTGTTTAGATTGAACTTGCTCAGGTAGCTCAGTCGGTAGAGTATTGGGCTAGAAAGCCAAAGGTCCTGGGTTCAAGCCCCAGTCTGAGCATATAATTTTTCTCTTCAAATATGATTAATTTTTCTTTCTAAAATATCTATCCATCATAATTCTGCCCGAGGGCAGGTCTTTCACTGCAATCATAGCATTTTTCAAGCTATGCTTTGCAGCTTTACTAGGGAATTATAGGTCAGTGGTTGCTTTCCACACCAGTAAAGGATGATAATGATGATGGCCGGATGATTTTCGGGGACCGTTGGGCCCTAAGCTTCCTGACATTTGTCTTACAGGTGAGGAAAAACCCCGAAAAAACTCACCCAGGAGCCTGCCCCGATCGGGAATTGAACCCAGGCCCACCGCGTGACAAGGCAGCATGCTACCTAGACAACAGCGGTGGACTCTAAAATATATTAACATAATATTAATAAAGATTAGTACTTCAGGAAACGGTATTTTTCTCATTTTAAGTTGCCCACCCAATCATAAGCTCAGAAGCCTAGAACATATATTCAACAAAAACAACTATAAGAGGTAGGATACATTATAATGATCAGAATTGCAATACCAACCTGTATCCATTAGGTGCTGTATAGAACCCTGGGCTGAAGAACATACATCGAGATGGGTTATCCTGCATGGCTGCCAACTTAGCAGATATTTTAGAAACAGTCCAGAGGTACACGCCACCACAGTGCCTGAGGGCGAGGTCCTGCGAGACGACATCTATGTGTTCAGTGATCTGACGTCTCAGATTTGTGAGTTGAATCTCCTGTTCTCTATTCTGTTGTTCCAACAACACGACGCGCTCATACAGCGACCGCATCAAGCTCTGACATGACCCATTCTGCTGCTCCACCTGTCCCTTTGCGTCTGGCTCCCACAGATTGCTGGCCTCCTGTGCTTTCATCTCCACCTTCTGAGAGTCCACAGACTGGCGCAAATTTCTGTACGCAGAGCTCAGCAACTGTAATAACACACTTCATTAATATTTTAATAGCAAGCAATGTAACTAGTAGAATTCTAGAGATGTTACATTTAATGATGTTTTTATTATTAATTAACATTTCTCAATGAAAGATAAATTAAATTTGAAGAGAAAAATTTTCGCCTAGACCGGGACTCGAACCCGGGACCCTTGGCTTTCCGGGCCAAGTGCTCTACCAACTGATTTTAATTTAATTTAATTTAATTTATCTTTCATTGAGAAATGTTAAATTAATAATAAAAACATCATTAGAGGCCTTACTGGCTTTTAAAGTAATGTTAAATTTCCAATAAATGTCTTCTTAACTAAGAAGCTGCCATTTGCAAAGATAGAAACAATGGTTTCAAAAGCATTTGGCGATAGGGAATTACAACGTATATAAGAGAAAAATTTGCGTCTAGATCGTAACTCGCCTCGGTAGCTCAGCTGGTAGAGCACTTGGCCCGGAAAGCCAAGGGTCCCGGGTTCGAGTCCCGGTCTAGGCGAAAATTTTTCTCTTCAAATTTAATGTTACATTTAATTTTGTTTAGTTGTTTGACTCACCTCATACTTCTTAACTCCCTCGCATATCTAGATTTCGTCACTGTATTTGTGACATTCTCAATGCTGTTCACGTTCACAACTGTCACAAATACAGTGATGAAATCTGGATCTGCGAGGGAGTTAACAAGTATGAGGTGAGTCAAGAAACAACTCAACAAAATTAAAATAAACCTCATAGTGGTATTTCCTATCTACATAACTTAATGTTACATTTAGTTTAATATACTCCAGTCCTGACCAGCCTCATGCGCTAGTGGTCGGCGTTTATGACTGCTGTTCATGAGGTCCTGGGTTCGATTGCCAGTCAAACCATACAAATTTTTCCTTAAAGGGAATTATTCCTGTGGTTGCTCATGATCTAGAATTTAGATTAAGTTTAAGTTAAGAACTCTCCTGGTGCTTTATTATCATTTATCACTAATTATATCATCGGGTACTCTAACTCCGCCTTCCAGGTGCCCCAACTTCAGAAGTGGGTTACAATTAAGCCAATGCCGGGAGAGAACACCAGAAATGTCAGAATGACAACCTGGGGCATTGAATAAAAAAAAAACATATTCCTATCCTGGACAAATTAATTTTTTGAAAAGAAAAATGAATTAATAAAAATTGTTCCTAGTTAAATATGGGAAATAACATAATGAGGTTCTTAATTCGTAAATTGAGTCATTTTTTACATCTTACCTCATATTTTGTGTTTCTTTAAACACAGGAACTAGTTTTAAAGAAAAAGATCTCTCTCATTTTCAACCAACATTATGACTACCGGATTTTCGTTGGAATCTCCATCAACAACGTTGCCATCTGGTGTTGACTTGATGATCTTCGAGATGAGGTCACGTTCATCAGGAATCTCGAAATTCATGGATCTAAATTTGTTGTTCTGAATATAATCTTCTCCCAAATTGTCAATTCTAAAGGTTTTTCCAAATGTTTTAAAAGTTGGGCCTCTTTTTCAATCTTATGATTCTCCAATTAACTATGTGCTGTAATAGCTGATTTTTCAATTTCATCATTTTTAATATTTCTAAAGTGTTCCTTAGTGTGAGTGTCCAAATTCCTTTTTTGTTTTTCCTATGTATACTTTATTGGAGAATCATAAAATTGAAAAAGAAGCCCAACTTTTAAAACATTTGGAAAAACCTTTAGAATTGACAATTTGGGAGAAGATATATATTCAGAAGAACAAATTTAGATCCCCTGATGAACGTGACCTCATCTCAAAGTTCATCAAATCAACACCAGATGGCAACAATCTTGATAGAAATTCCAACGAAAATCCAGTAGTCATAATGTCGGTTGAAAATGAGAGAGAGATCTTTCTCTTGAAAACTAGTTCCCGTGTTTAAAGAAACAAAATATGAGGTAAGATGTAAAAAATGACTCATTAATTTATGAATTAAGAAGCTCATAATGTTATTTCTCATATTTAACTATGGACATACACAGATACCAGAACAACTGGATGAAACATTTGTGACGAATGAGTTCAGATAGAGTTCCCAAGGCCACGCTTCATTATTCTCCAACAGGAAAGAGACCTCTGGGCCGTCCAAGGAAGTGCTGGATACAAAATTAATCAGATTGTAACAGGCCTAAGACTTGTTTGGATGAAGTAGATGAAGAAGAAGATTATATATTCTAAGTAATTAAAATGGTTTACTTGTTATATAATTTGATTATTAATTATTATTTTTGTTCTAATTGATTGTTTACCTTGAAATGCCGTTACTTTTATTGTAGCAAAGGAAAATTTCATATTATATTGTTCACAGATGTCATTTAATTTGACTATTTAACTCATGCCCCAAATGGGACTCAATGGCCAATCACGTTTCAATGATTTCTGTTTTACAACCAATCAGAGTCGTGTTTCACGAAATATTTATATGTGTTATAATTACCATATTAAAGAAAGCTCCTCCTTTTTAATATTCTGAACAGGTCTGACCATTATTTTGCAGTGACTGAGCCTGTGAGAAATACGGCTACCAGATTGTATATATAGTGCATGAATGTCAACACATGCCATATGCGGGAGTTAATATAAAAACATTTGTAGCAATTGATTATACCACCAAAAAAAAGAAACCACTGTTTGCACTTTCTTAAATGTATTTTTTCCCAGGTAACAATCCAGAAAAATATAATTGTCATATTTACATCATACGACATCAGAAATGAATTAAAATACAGTTTGATGTGTTTCATTTTTTCTCCACTAGAGAGCATTCTTACAATATTGTGTTCCTTTGGCAATAAATAGTATGATCTGGTTGCAGTGATAAACAAAGGAAGCAGATGAAGCGTACCTATCGTTTCTCATTTGTTTTTGAAACATCGCCGTTTACATTAAATATATAAATATTTTAAAATAACTATAGTTAAATAATGATTTGTGAGTAAACAGCTTATTTTTTATTCGTTAAATAGTCCTAACAAATGCACTCTTGATTTCCAAATTCTCTAGATAAATTCACTCCTCACTTCGAGAGTCATGAATTTATCGATAATTTGGAAATCACTCGTGGCATTACTTATGAAAAACTGATATTTGTAGAGTAGAGTCTTTATCTTGAATAACTGCCAAGTCATAGCAAACAGAAGTATATTTGAAGAGAAAAATTTTCGCCTAGACCGGGACTCGAACCTGGGACCCTTGGCTTTCCGGGCCAAGTGCTCTACCAACTGAGCTACTGAGGCGAGTTATGATCTAGACGCAAATTTTTCTCTTATGTACGTTGTAATTCCCTCGCGCCAAATGCTTGAAACCATAGCTTCTATCTTTGTAAATGGCGGCTTCTTAGTTAAGAAGACATTTATTGGGAATTTAACACTACTTTATAGCCAGTAGGGCTTCTATTGCGTCTAGATCATAACTCGCCTCGGTAGCTCAGTTGGTAGAGCACTTGGCCCGGAAAGCCAAGGGTCCCGGGTTCGAGTCCCGGTCTAGGCGAAAATTTTTCTCTTCAAATATAATTTATCCTTCTATGAGAAGTGTTAAATTAATAATAAAAAATCGTAAACAGAAGTATATTTAAATATAAACTTTGTGTTACTTTAAAACCAGAAGTCACCTGTTGTTTCCATTTCTGTATTAAATCATCAATATAGATATTAAAAAGAGTAAGTTTACCCTTGATGTTTTTATTATTAATTTAACACTTCTCACTGAATGATACATTAAATTTGAAGAGAAAAATGTTTGCCCAGACCCGAACCCGGGACCTTTGGTTTACCGTACCAATGCTCTACTAACTGAGTTACTGGGGTGAGTTCCAATCTAGACGCAAATTTTCCTCTTATGTACGTTGTAATTCCCACGCACCAAATGCTTGAAGCCTTTGCTTCTATCTTTGCAAATGGCGGCTTCTTAGTTAAGAAGACCTTTATTGGGAATTTAAACACTGCCTTTAAAAGCCAGTAGGGCTTCTATTGATGTTTTTATTATTAATTTAACACTTCTCATTGAAAAAAAAAAAAACTCCTGGCGCGACAGGCCTAGATGGCCCTTAACCTACCAGCCGGCTGCTGGCCTAATATCCACATCTGTCAATCACAGAGGTAGATGATCACCGGCCAGTGTAGGGGTGACATGTGGTCAGCATGTCGAGTCCCCCAGCCGTTATAGATGGTTTCCTCAACCTGGAGCCGCTACTTATTGTAGCTACCCAAATGCCTCACAATACTGGATGGGCATCGGTCCCATACTGGCCGAAATACCATGAGAAAATTTCTTCCCCCATGGAGACTCGAACCAGCGCAAGTCCCATAGCTCTGCGCCAAGGCTTCCTGCCTTAACCACTCGGCTACGGCGCAGGACTGACTTCTCATTGAAAGACAAATTAAATATGAAGAGAAAAAATTACAACGTATATAAGAGAAAAATTTGCATCTAGATTGGAAATTTGGCCCGGTAGCTCAGTTGGTAGAGCACTGGAACAGTAAACCAAAGGTCCCGGGTTTGGGTCCCAATCTGAGTGAAAATTTTTCTCTTCAAATTTAAGTTTACCCTTGTCAATTCATATGTACATAAAAATTGTATCCTTTTTTTGTGAATAATAGAGTATATGGTACTGTAATGTTTCATTTTCTACCATTTCACAAGACCATAAAGTACTTCGACAAGACATAATATGAAGTCTTGTCTTGTCTTGTAAGCCCATGTTAACCTTAACAGAGATTTAGGCGCTCTCCCCCCCTACAGGGGGAAGAAATTGAACTATACTAATTTACGATTTTTATTATTAATTTAACACTTCTCATAGAAGGATAAATTATATTTGAAGAGAAAAATTTTCGCCTAGACCGGGACTCGAACCCGGGACCCTTGGCTTTCCGGGCCAAGTGCTCTACCAACTGAGCTACCGAGGCGAGTTACGATCTAGACGCAAATTTTTCTCTTCAAATATAATTTATCCTTCTATGAGAAGTGTTAAATTAATAATAAAAATCGTCAATAGAAGCCCTACTGGCTATAAAGTAGTGTTAAATTCCCAATAAATGTCTTCTTAACTAAGAAGCCGCCATTTGCAAAGATAGAAGCTATGGTTTCAAGCATTTGGCGCTAGGGAATTACAACGTACATAAGAGAAAAATTTGCGTCTAGATCGTAACTCGCCTCGGTAGCTCAGTTGGTAGAGCACTTGGCCCGGAAAGCCAAGGGTCCCGGGTTCGAGTCCCGGTCTAGGCAAAAATTTTTCTCTTCAAATATATACTAATTTAGTTACACTTGTTTTCGTATAGATGTCATTTGAGTGGTCCGTGTCAGCGTTTCCGCCTCATACTGACATCTAGGAAACCAAGGTAGTATTAGAACAGGAAAATTCAGTAAATTTTGCTTAGAGGCCTTTTCATTCAGGCGTAAGGATCTTTACGAGCCTGAAAATCTTCAGACTTGGGACCCATGGAGGACTTGCTCCTTGGATTTTCCCATCCTAAAAAAATCCATCACCCCGGCCGGGTTTGAACCCACGACCCTTGGGACCAGAGGCAAGGACCATAACCACTAGTCCACCGCGGCCGACATACATTAAATTAATTAAAAGAGATATCTATGATGAGACTCACATTGATATGGTAGTGAATTTGTGAGTCGAGGTGAGCCTGCATCTCGTCGCAGTGGAGCACACTCAAACAGCCAACATCTCGGAAACTGCACTCAACTAGCTGAGAGCTCACAGTTTCTCCTCAGAGAGTTCTGAATCTCACGCCGAGTGAAGTTGTCTGGGAACAGGTCAGTGCTGGCGTTCAGTGGCTGGTTATCCACTGGACACACTCCTCCCTCACGTCTGTCAACATAACCATCCTACATTAAACATATATTAATCAATAATGAACTTTTATAGGAAGAAATCACTATGAGGTTTAATTTAAGTTAAATTAAATGTTTCATATCTCACCTCATATCCAGTCTTTTAAATAGACCTTAGCTGAATCATCTTCAGTACCCTCTCGTTTACTGATGTTATGTCGATCAGAAGAACTACTTCTTCTTCCCTCTGTTCCATCCATCCAATAGATGATTGGCTCAAATTCAAGCTTTGGCCTCCCTTAACTTCTGCCTCTAATCATTTCTATTTTGCACAGCAAGCCTCCTGTTGCGACACTTAAGTAGATTTACAGCATCTTCCTTATATACCATCCTCCCATCTTTTTTTTCGGTCTTCCAACTCGTCTATTCCCCATAAACCTTGCTGTAAGCACCTTTTTTGGTGCTCGGTCTGTTGAGAGCATTTGTATATGGCCAGCACATTCTAATTTCTTTAACTTAATAAAATTGACAAGATCAGGCTCACTGTATTTGTCATACAGTTCTTTGTTATATCGTATTCTCTACTGACCATTAATAATTATTGGTCCAAATATTTTCCTGAGTACTTTTTTTCAAAATTATTTAGGGCTACCTCTGATCTTTTAGTGAGTCTTCCCTCTGTTGGTGGACCAATAAACCTCCAGATTCATCAGAATCAGCGGGAATTTCGAAGTTCATAAGTTTTTCGTTCTTGTTTTTTTCTAATGTGGAAGAAAACGGGAATTTATCAGATGAAATGCAGGGACTGTGACAAATATACATAGGAAAAACTAAAAGAAATTTGAAAACAAGGGTGAAAGAACATCTTACAAATGTCAAAAATAGTGAAGTGGAAAAGTCAGCAGTTGGTCTGAAAAACATCTAATTGAATCAAGAGCCAGTCTAATTAAACAAATGATAAACAAAAAGAACTCACGGTATGGGAAAAAATCCACATTCAAAAAAACAAGAAAGAAAAAGTTATTAAATTCCCACGGATTCTGACTGGATCCAGAGGTTTATCGGTCCACCAACAGAGGGAAGAAGTTCTTTTGATCGACATAACATCAGTCAATGAGAGGGTTAATGAAGATGAATCTGCCAAGGATTTGAAACAGTGGTCTACTTAGAAGACTGGATATGAGGAGAGATATAAAGCATTTCATATATTAATCAAACTTAGTGCTAAATTATTTTAAAAATTAGAAAAATTAAAAAAAACTGAGTTTGGGAAAAAATTTACATAAGGAAAAAGTCATGAATTTTGAAATTCCCGGGGAAAGGATTTGATTTGGAAGTTCATCAGTCAATCTAAAAAGGGAATATGAAACAACATCCAGGATTGCCAACCAACAATCAGAATGAGCTGATGATATAATGCAGACATTCTGAAACTCAATCTAAAGAATTCTACTAACTTATGAGGTAAGATAACTAAAAATTTATTAATGTACGTATTTTAATGTTTTTATTATTCATTCCAGTCTGAGCATATAATTTTTCTCTTCAAATATGATTTATCCGTCATTGAGATGTATGAACAAAATAATAAAAAACATTGAAAGAAGCTGTACTGGCTTTTTAATGTAATGTAAAATTCCAAAAATGTCTTCTTAATAAAGAAGCTGCCATTTGAAAGATAGAAGCAAAGGTTTCATAGCATTTGGTGCGCAGAAATTAACAGCATATATAAGAGAAAAATTTGTGTTTAGATTGGAACTTGCTCAGGTAGCTCAGTCGGTAGAGTATTGGCCTAGAAGCCAAAGGTCCTGGATTCAAGCCCCAGTCTGAGTGTATAATTTTTCTCTTCAAATATAATTTATGTTATTAAAATTCATCGGAGAACATATTGTTTAAACAACTCACCTCATAGGATTCATGGAAGCATGTTTACTTCCCAACATTAATTAAATATAATATAATTTATGTATTTATTTAATGATCCCAGCTGTGAAAGGGCAACTGTTTCTAACAAGGAGGAGACCCTTTAATTCCTTTATATTACAAGGCTTAAAGGAACCGACCTGGGCAGTAGCCTAATATCCAATCCCAACCTTCTTGTGGGACAGCTGTTCGTAGTCATACATATATATGAACGAAGGGATAAGCTCCTCACCATATTGCAGTGGTAAGCATGTTGAGCTAATGACCATCTGGTACTTTTTCCACTTATACCAGATCCCTACCTATATCCTTTCCTGTCAGGTCTCTCTTGACCATCTCTTATTTTTTTTTTTTTCGAACCTGTTGGTATTATGGTACATGCGGCCTAGGGTATCATTTCCTTTTTTCTTACTAACTCTCTCTACAAGCTTGCTTGGAAGCTCAGCAGGCAGCCCCAGCACCACCAAGCTACTCCTATGGCTCTACAGTCCTCTAAGAACCATGGCCTCCTTGATAACAACTACCTATACTTCTCTATTACTAGCTTCTTCTATCTCAATGTTTTCACCTTCAGTTGTCTTAAGTCTTCCTCAATCTTATCTAACCATCTTAGTTTCTGCTTCCAACCTTTCTTCTTCCTTCTGGTTTCCCTTCTAAAAATTTCTTGTACCTCTTTCTTGCTCAATCTGCAACACATGTCCTACCCATTCCAGTCTCTTTCCTCTAATATCTGCTACCAGATCTAAATCCCTATATAATTCTTTCAATTCCTGGTTCTTTCTAATTCTCCATATATCTTGTTCCCGTACTGCTCCATATAACTAACTCACTGGCACTATCGAACCCATAGGTTCATGACCGCATGGACATAAGCTCTCCATATATCCCTATCCTGAGCTAATGTTTTCCATCATTCCCTGTATAAATCTACTTCCCTCAAATCATAGTTAATGTTATTCTCCCACCTCATTCTTGGTCTACCAACTGGGCATTTTCCCTCTAGTTTTCCTACAAGAAGCTTCCATGCACGTCTTTCATTCCCCATTCATGCCACATGTCCTGCCCATTGCAGTCTACGAGACTTAACTCTTCTCATTATATGTGGCTTCCTATGTAGTTCATTGTCTTCCTTAATATTTTTCTTTCCCACATATTTAATATGTATTACTCGATGTTAACTTTCAATGCGGAAAAACTGGAAACTAAAAGAATGTGGTATGGGTGAGTAGAGGTTGGAGGTAGTAGACCCTTGTCTCAGGTTGCAGCCAGTGTTTATTATGCGTCAGTCGTGTATAGTCAGTTGTTAGTGACAATGTAAAGTGCGAAAGTTAGATCCTATATTCACAGTATATACATATTTAATTCTGCCAGACGGTTGTTGGAAGTCAGTGCTGATTTAATTTCTATGTACATCACATTGTCCAGAAACCCGTAGGCATACAACCTCTGACGATCATTCATTAACTTCATCTCCTATTTCAAGTAGGTCTATACCACTATATTTTGCCACTGATTATACCACTTGCCCAGTCATTTGCTTGTACCAACGGTGGAAGGAGACACTTTCCCCCTCTTCAACACTAGCGCCGTTGCTTCCCCTCACCGGCTAAAAACTTAATGCAGTTGAGTAATATTTATCTTTTTCTGATAATGTCCATGTTTCACTTCCAAACATAACTATTGGTATCAATATTGTTTCATATGTATTAATTGTCCACCGCTGTGGTCTTGAGGTAGCGTGCTGCATTGTCACACAGCAGGCCCGGGTTCGATCCCCGGTCAGGGCAGTTTTTCTGGGTGAGGTTTTTATCGGGGTTTTTTCCTCACCTGAAGACAAATGTCAGGAAAACTTTAAGGCCCAAATGGTCTCCGAAATCATATGGTCATCATCATCATCCTTATCATCATCATCATCATCCTTATCATCATCATCATCATCCTTCACCGGTGTGGAAAGCAACGGGAAGCTACCACATCTACAACTCCCTAGTAAAGCTGCAAAGCATAGCATGAAAATGCTATGATTGCAGTGAAAGACTTGCCCTCGGGCAGAATTACTATGGATGGATGTATTAATTCTTGCTATCCTACTTATCGTTCTTGACTTAAAAACTTGTTTTAATGCATAGAAGCATCTATTGCCCATTGTTTAGCCTTGCTCGAACCTCTTCACTGTATTCATTTTTTTGAGGTAATTAGAGAACCCAGGTATTTAATACTATCAACTTTCTCAAATCTCTGACCATCTAGACTACATATGAGATTGGATTTACTACTATTCTTAATATTTTCATATATTTTGTTTTGTCCTCGTTTATGACTAATCTCTACTCGAAAACTACTCAAGGGAAACACTCGGATGAATTGCCACGATCACCTTGAGTAAACTACAGGCGACAGATACTACTTAGTCACAAGTGTTTAAGGCAAGATGCCTGTGGGACTTGCGTTGGTTCGAGTACCCGTGACAGAAAAAATTTTCTCATGGTGACCACTCGAGCGGATCGTCGTGAGGAATTTGAGTAGCTACAATAAATAGCAGCTCCAGATTGAGAAAACCAGCTATAACGGCTGGGGGCCCGACATACTGACACGTCATCCCTACACTGGCTGGATGATCGTCCATTTCTGTGATTAACATATGTAGATGAGGCCAGCAGACAGTTGGTAAGCCAAGGGCCTTCTAGGTCTGTCGCTTCATGGAGTTTAGTTTTTTTTATTTATTTAATGCAAGGCAATAGAAATACAGTTTGTTCACCTAACACATTAATATTAGGGTATTTTCTGGGGTATCAGATGCACACACACACACACATATATATATATCCATCCATAGTAATTCTGCCCTAGGACAGGTCTTTCACTGCAATCATTGCATTTTTCATGCTATGCTTTGTAGCTTTACTAGGGAATTATAGGTGTGGTAGCTTCTCATTGCTTTCCACACTAGTGAAGGATGATGATAATGATAAAGATGATGATGATGGCCGGATGATTTTTCGGGGATCTTTGAGTCCTAAGCTTCCTGACATTTGTCTTACAGGTGAGGAAAAACCCCAAAAAAACTTCACCCAGTAGCCTGTCCTGACCGGGAATCAAAACCGACATGCTGCTTGACAACAAGCCAGCACACTACCTCGAGACCACAGCAGTGGACATAATATATAAATAGGTCATTTTTGTGTGTTATTTGATAGTATTAGTGAAGATATGTAAACATTTTTTTTAATATTTTCAAGAAAATAACTTTAATAATTCATTCCATCAGAATTTGCTAAAACGTTGATACTCCAGGACAAAAATCAACATGGCAGAAATAAAAAAAAGAACTTACTCAAGCCACACAGCGATGCAAGATTTGCAGAAGCGATGTCCACACTGCGTCAACACTGGCTCTGACAGACAATGCAGACATATTGGACATTCAAACTTGACTCCAGCGCCTTGCCTGCCTCTAGAGTTGGCTGTCAACACAACACGTTCAAATATAAATCAGTTTCGTGCTTGTTACTGCACACGACACAAACTGTTAGTAAAATCTTTAATAAATACACAGAAAATTGTCACCAAATGGCAAATTACACACAATATCCAATAATTTATATTACAGATTAAACATGTTTGGGAATTTATTGCAAAGGTTGGTCATATTGATTTTACACATATGTCTGTCATCTAGCAGAAGATTCAGCTCAACTGCACTTCTACTAGCGCTTGATTTTTCAGTTAAGTTGTTTTAAACTATAGCTCTTCTTCTGTATTTACTAACATTATTTAATATTTTAAACTTTTTCAAACAATTTTCAAGTATTTATTTAAATATGCAATATTATGACACTGTTAGACAATATTGTGATGCTAACTGCTATTTTCTCCACAGAGTATATTATTTAGTCTATGATTTTTCTATCTCTGTTTTGGGTTATCGCTGGTTGGATCAGCATTAGGGAGTGATAAGTAAGTGTACACCCATTTTTAATAAATGTTTGGTAATTTTAATATTATTAATATTTTTTTTAACATAGATTTGGGGATTTATTGCAAATATTGGTCATTTAAATTTCATAGAGACGGGTAGTAATCGAGGATGATAATCGATATGTGGTTCGATTGTGGGTTATCGCTGGCTCTATAAACTCTGGCGCATGTGCACTGTTGTTCTTTAGGACGTAGAAAACATTTCACACTAGTTTAAGTGCAGTTTTTCAGAAGATTCTTTAAGCGTTCGCACATGTGCACTATGATTCTGTAGAACTTAAAAAAATTAATTGGTCGAGATAATCTAAACTTTTTCCAAAATGGGGAAATTCAACTGCTCAACTTTAGATTACCTTCTACTCGATTTCCCATATTATATTCTTGTAATACTGTTGCTCTACATCAGAGCTGTCCAAACTACGGCCCGCGGGCCACATCTGGCCCACCGTGGCTTTTCGTATGCCCCGTGTAAGGAATGAAATGAACAAATTAATTTTATATTTTTAATTTAGATTTTAAAATGCAACATCTAGTTTTGACATCCCTGTGTGAAATTCATCTCTCTGGAATGTGGATTTGAGGTGTCACCGCTTCTCTTGACAAAGTAATAGAGATGATTCATCCCTTATTTATCATTTTCTCCCCCACTCCAAACTTTGAACATTAATTATTTTGCTTGTTATATTGTCAATCAAACAGTAGCCTGTGTACGGACTAGTTGTAAAAATAATGTTAAAGCGAGAAAATACTTTCAAAAAAACGCAAAGGTGATTCCGAGTGTAGAAGTTTAACTAATCCTGGACCAGCAAGTACTTCGTGAAGGAGCATGGAAACAAAATGTTATGTGTTATTTGTAACGATGTTATTGCAGTTGTGAAAGAATATAACATTAAAAGACATTACCAAATAAAGCATAGCCATTTTGATAAATTTGATGGAGATGAGCGTACTGAAAAAGCAAACGAGCTCCTTTCTAAAGTTACGGCACAACAGCAGTTATTAATTCAGGGTGGTGGTGTAAGACAAATAAATGTTACCGAAGCGAATTATGAAGTTATGAAACTAATTGCTGAAAACGGAAAACCATTATGTGATGGCGAATTTGTGAAAAAGTGTCTGATTGGAAGTTGTTCCGGCCCGTGATCAATTGCACAATCAGTTATTGGCCCGGCCCATTAAAAAGTTTGGGCGGCCCTGCTCTACATACTTCTTCCTCCGTCTATACTGGCATTTTGTGCTATTTTAAACGTTTTCCAAAATATTCATAACATTATTTTACAATTATTAAATATTTATCTATATACTAGTATGCAATGATTTTCTTCGAAGTCCTGCAGAATCATTGTGTGCATGCAAGATTATTTGAAGAAACTTCTGCTAGATGGGGAGAATCTGTGAAATTGGAACGACCAACATGAAAAAATATATTTTAAGAAATGGATATTCACTCACTTCATTTTGTTATGATCCGATGGGACAATTAGTGTACATCAGATTAATGTACACTTAATTAAATAATATGCTCGTAATTTATTTTGTTAGGTTATGAAGAGGGTAGTTGGTGTACACCAATTTCTAATAAACATCTGGGAATTTAATGCGAAGATTGGTCATAGCGATTTCACATCTACATGGTTCCATCTAGTAACAACTCTATAAATTTTCTACAGCACTTCACAGATATGTGGTTCCATCTATGGACAGCTCTATAAACTTTTGCACATTGCACACTGTTATTCTGTAGGACTTAGAAAATTCATTAGGGAAGGCAAACTAAAGTTTTTTTTTCCAGGGAATTCTACTGCATTCATTCTCCATAGTAATTCTGCCCGAAGGCAGGTCCTTCACTGCAATCATAGCATTTTCATGCTATGCTTGTAGCTTTACTAGGGAATTGTAGGTGTGGTAGCTTCCCGTTGTTTTCCACACCGGTGAAGGATAATGATAATGATAAAGATGATGATGATGATGATGATGATGGCCATATGATTTCAGGGACCGTTTGGGCCTTAAAGTTTTCCTGACATTTGTCTTAGAGGTGAGGAAAAACCCTGAAAAAAACCTCACCCAGAAAACTGCCCAGACCGGGGATCGAACCCAGGCCCGCTGCATGATAGCATTCATTCTAAAGTTCTAAAATTTCCACGTGTATAAATGAGCAATGCAATTTTGTTTCTGAATTATTATCGGTCATGGTGGACTAGTGGTTGGGTCCCGAGTCTGAAGATTTTCAGGCTCGTAAAAGATCCTTAAGCCTGAATAAAAAGGCCTCTAAGTAAAACTTACCGAATTTTCTCGTCCTAGTATTACCCTAGTTTCCTACTCTGCAGCCACTGATTCTCCGGCCTTGACGTTTTCACAACAGTGTTACCGACATGGATATTCAGTGGGAGTGGTCGCTTTATATATGCGATTAGCAGACATACATCTCAGCAATTTCAAACCTTACTAACGCGCTACAGCTGCGCCAAGAGCAGTGATTGGTTGTGGCAAACATTTACTCCCACTACAACCATTTTCTTATTGGCAGTAGAGGGTGAGTTCTCCCTTTACCCCTCGTACAACCTAAACTTCAGAGCCGGAGAATCGGCGACTCGGGTATAGATGTCAGTATGAGGCGGAACGCTGACCACGGGCCACTCCAATGACATCTATACGAAAACAAGTGTAACTAAATTAGTATGGTTCAATTTCTTCCCTGTAGGGCACCTATATCTCGTTGAGGGAAACAAGGGCTTACATTATTGCATTCTTACATTTGTAGAAAGGAATGGTGTGCATTTGTGAACAGTGGCATAAGATGTACGCTATTGTATATAGTGCCATAATGAAAAGTTCAGTCAAACTGCAATTGTTTATGTCCAGTAACTAAAAGATCACTTAGATTACTCACTATTATGCTTTCTTGTGCACATTCTGCCCGCGTTGTACATTCACAGGGTCTAGTAATTGCTTCCGTTGCCATATTCCTAAAATACAAATATAATACCTAAGTTGAATAACATTCTGAAGGCTCAACTCTCTAACATGTTGCATACATTTTAAAATACCTCAATAAATTCCTGTCAAATTTTATTCCTATGGTTTCTTTTACAACGCTTTTTAGACATTTTGGATCTTCGGTTATGTATGTTTTCCGTTTTCTAACCAGTTATTTGCATTTTGAGTTTCGCCAAATATTCACCAGATGGCGATCCAGGGATTCTGTGGCGCTGCTCAGTTGACAAAGACTACCAACAAAGAAATTTGAAAAAAAAATAACTAGATCATATTAACGTTTGGACAAATTTTCAGTATAAAATTAGAAAAAATTGTAATTAATTATGTCTATATAGCATAAAAGATAAATTAAGTACCGCAAACTTTGCCAATCACAACCGTTATCAGTAAAAATAAAAAAGAGAAAAAACTTACAAAGTTGTTATATTTGCGATACTAATATTAACGTTCCATAAAAAGTGACACCAATAGTGCAAAATTAATTATTCAATGAGAAACCGCAAAATCCTTAAATTATCTAAATTAAAAACATAAACAGAAAAATATAAAACGAATATCATGAGGGCTAGGTATTTATTCTAATAAATATAACAGTATTTCATTCGCTGTAATTATGAATGAAATTTGAAATTCTAGTAATAGTATTGGCTATACTAATAGCTAAGGAACGCTAAGGAAAAGGAACAACTGTTGAGCATTGTTACAGTTACAACGTGCTATTATTAGCTGCTAAAAGAAAATTTCAGTAATCAACTGTTACATAAAATCAGCAAATCTGAGCTTGGAAAAAGGCTTCGCATTCAACTTTAACAGTTACATCTATTATTATGTTTATTATATTTAGCAGTTCGATTTGTTATATGTATAAACTAACTCCATAAAGCTTAAATCTAAATAAGAATAATTATGTATGGTTTATGCATCATAAACTGTGATCACATTTGTAAATTAAATGTCTATCCAAATATTTACGTGATAGCAAAGTTCCCTTGATCACAAGATGTCGGAACAGGTAAAGCTATATTAGTATTTTGGAAGTTACAGTAGCAGGCTAAATTCTGCTGCAGTTTATGGGTTCACCAATCACATAATTGTGATTCAAATAAATGACAAAATGCTATTATTTTAATGAATTATTTTAGAACTGACTTGGTCATCATTCCCAGGGGAAGATTTGAGGCAATGTTAAAAAAATAGGGGAATGGGGAAGGGAGTTTTTTTTTTTTTTTTTTTCCATTTCCAGTTTTACATATTTTTGTGTTGTCCCAATTACTAAAAAAAAATACATTAAAAATTGTCCATAAACTGCCAAATCTCCATAACATCCAGTATAAAATAAAAATGGTAGGAAAATTGTTTATTCCAAACTTTCAAAACTACATAACTCCTTCGTTTACTATCCTTTGTATTTCTTGAATATCACAAACTTTAGAACCACTTAAAGCAAATCAGTCTAATCCATTTACTTGTAAAGACAATCTCCAAACTAACCAACTCACTTGCACTATCGAACATAGATTCATGGCGGTGCAGACATAAGCTATCCACATATCACTATCCGGCCTAATGTTTCTCAATCATCCCCTGTATAATCTACTTCCCTCAAATCACGGTTAATGTTATTCTATTCTCTCACCATTTTTGGTCTACCAACTGGGCATTAATCCCTGGTTTTAAAATTTTCTTATTTTCCCTATGTAAATTTTGTCACAATCTCTGCATTTAATCTATTTAACTCATGCCCCAAATGGGAGTCAATGACCAATAACATTTCAATAAATTTCGTTTTACAACCAATCACACTCTTTTTCACCTTGATTTTATCACTTTCATTTTATCAAGTGGCTCCCAGATTGTATATAGGCCTATAGTGCACGAATGTAACCAGAATCTGCTTGCGAGATATAATAGAAAAACATTTGTAGCAATTGATTATACCAAAAAAAAAAGAAACCATTGTTTGCACTTTCTTAAACATATTATTTCCTAGAAATTTACGTTGCAGAAAAATATAATTGACATATTTACATCATAGGACATCAGAAATTAATTAATAACCTGTAATGATGTGTTTCATTTATTCTCCACTAGGGTGCATTCTTACATTATTTGGCAATTCTATTTGGCAATAAATATGATCTGGTTGCAGTGATGAGCAAATGAAACATAACATTTCTCATTTGTTTTCAAACATCGCCGTTTACATTAAATATATAAATATTTTAAAACAACTATATTTAAATAATTATTTGTGAGTAAACAGCTTAATTTTAATTGTTAAATAGTCCTAACAAATGCCACTCTTGATTTCAAATTCTCTAGATAAATTGAAAATCACTAGTGGCATTACTTATGATAAATTCCCAATTTGTTTTCTTCTTCCATTTTGTCAGTTTTGTCGGTTTTAATTTTCCTATTGAGACTATATTCATTCTTCGGTACCAATCTAATGTTAAACTTTGTCATTTTTTTTTTAAACTTATGGTGCTTCAATGGATGTTAAATGGATTTTTTGAATTTTATATTTTCTTCTTTTTCTTTTTAAGTGTACTTTTGTTAATTTTTTTTTTCTTTTAAACTAATTTATTTCCTGTGTTCTTGCTTCTTTCTTCAAACTTTCTTCTTATCTTAGTTTTCAATGTTTGTATTGTTCTTTTAACATTACTTTTTCAGCTAGTAAAGTATATATTTTCAATGTTTTTATTCAAATTTATCACTTATATTAAAGGATAAATTAATATTTTTGTCTAAACCAGAATTTAAATCCATGTTGTCTTGTTTTCTAACCAGTCCTTGGTCCATTAAGCTACGTAGATTCCTGATTTAAACAATTTTTTTCTGTTACTTACTTACTCACTCACTGGCACTATCAAACCCGTAGTTTCATTGCCGCGCAGACATAAGCTCTCCATATATCCCTATCCTGAGCTAATGCTTTCCAATCATTCCCTGTATAATCTACTTCCCTCAAATCGTAATTAATGTTGTTCTCCCACCTCATTCTTGGTCTACCAACTTGGCGTTTTCCTTCTGGCTTTCCTAGAAGAAGTTTCCATGCACGTCTTTCATTCCCCATATGCGCAAGATGTCCTGCTTATCGCAGTCTACGAGACTTAATTGTTCGTATTATATCTGGCTTCCTATAAAGAACAAAGCTTCCTGATTCCTGACTACCTACTCCTGGCCACCTAACTTCCTGTAAAGTGACTATATCCAAGGGCGATTTATCTAAATCCCGCGTTAATATCTCTGGTGCCCTGCTATTGTATAAAGTCCTAACATTCCATGTTCCTAGGAACATGTCCCTGTGTTTGAGCCTTTGGCATGGGTTCCCTGAAGTAGTCCCTGCCCGGAGAACTGAATGCGGGACTATTTGACCTCTGGAAAATTTTACCCCAGATGAACCCATGTCCGCATTTCTTGACGGTTGTATTTTTACGGTGAAAGATCGTCACTCTTTCGCCCGAGGTACTTTTTTCGTCAGGCTTATCACCTTCGACCAGTCTGGCATGGGTACCCTATCGGCAGCAATGGTACCGCCAGCATAGCTCTCGGGATCATTTAAGCACGCAAGCCATTCCACCATGACAAGGTAAAGATACCATGGAGGGATTTTTTTCTGTTACTTATATAATCCTGTAAGTAAGAGAAAAAATTCTGTCTAAATCAGGAATCTACACAGCTTAATGGACAAAGCACTGATATGGAAAACTAGACATCCTGGGTTTGAATCTCAGTTTAGATGTATTTTCTATTTCTGATTATAACATTTTTAGTTAAATATGTGTTAGATCTTTTTTCCACTCTATTGAGATAGATCACTTTTTTGCTCAATTCTGTACTAAAATGTTAATATTTAGTTAATAACATGTTATTTTGCATTCAAAATGGCTGTATATGATTCCAATAGGATGAGAGATTAAAAAGTATATGATATAATGAAGGTAATAGCCTCAAAATGAACATTATACGTTTTTTCGTTTTCCCAATAATTTGTAGTTTGTGGGTTAGATCTCTTTTCGGGGCAACTATTCAATTTAAATTATTCTTTTTCTTCTTCTTTCTTCTTCTTCTTCTTCACTTCACGGGCTAGGCAAACTGCCTGTTCTGCCTCACAGTTGTTCTGTCCATCTTTTCACTGGCCCTCCTACATTCCTTGAACCTCTTGGCTTGTAGTTGAATGCTGTTCTTGGTAATCTTGTTACATTCATTCTTTCCACATGTGTAAACCATTTCTCTCTATATTCTCTGATTTTCTCATCCAATGGATATATATTTAACTCTGTTCTTATATCTTCATTCCTTATCCGATACAATCTTGTGCAGCCTTTTGTTCTTCTAAGGAAGTCCATTTCTGCGCTTTGTATTCTACTTTGCAATTTTTTGGTCATTACCCAAGTTTCGCTCCCATAAAGTAATGCAGGAACTGCCAATGTTTTATAAAACTTCAATCTAGTATCTCTTCTTGTTTTATTCTTTAATGTTTTATGTATAGGTCCGCATATCATTTGAAATTTCGACAGTTTCATATGTATGTCTCTTTCAGTTTTTGTGTTTATAGTAAAATTACAACCCAAATAATTAAAATTTGTTACTTGTTCAAGAGGTTTGTTGTCTATTACGATTTTTCATCTTATATGATTCTTTCCCCAAAATGCCATTATTTTTGTTTTTTCTTTTGATATTTTGAAATTGTATTCTTGACATAACTGATTTAATTGATGTAAAGAGTACTGCAAATTATTTTCATTTTCTTGTGAATAATAACCACATCGTCAGCATACATTAAAACATTTAATATTTTAACTATTCAATTGTAAATTACTTTATACAATTATTTCCAACTGTTATTTTGATTAAATGTGTTTGGCATGTTTAGGGTGCTTTTAAGAGAAGAAAGACAAGTCAGATGTGGAATTATTACACAGAAATAGAGGATGACCCAGGCTATGCTAGTTGTAACTACTGTAATGCTAAAGTGTATTACAAAACCTCTACATCTAACATGAAACTGCACATAGAGAAGAAACATGGATTGGTGGACATGTTATCTGATCCAGACAGCATACAAATAATCAATCAGGATCAGACACCCAAGGCAACTTCAACCCCACAGGATGAGGCATGTACTAGTAAAAATCAATTACCATATATCTCGGCAGATAAGGCGACCTTCAGATAAGACGAGTTATAGATTTTTGCCAAAGTTTTATAGTTTTAGCATATATCTGTCCTATAAGACGACCCCCAAACTATCAACAGCCTATGAATTTAGTTTAGATCAGTGATCATTACTAGCTTACTGTATAGCGTATACAAAATTACCGTATTCGTAATTTTCCAAATTAAATTTTATGTTATATATTGTTAATATTTTAACCCCTCATTATGATAAATAAATACATTTTATTTTCATTCAACTGGCAACACTGCTACACTTTCAATAAGTTGTACTAGCACGAGAGATGAGACCTGTCACATGGAAGGTGGTAGAGGGGAAAGGAGATTGTTATGATAAGGAAGGAAGACTTGCCGCTGAGAAATTTCTTGTTACGCTACTATCAAACCCAAAGATATAAGTTATCCGCATATTTAAATGTTATACAGTGCTCTTTGCATCATGCATAATAATAATAACACTATATTAATCATTAAAAGAAACAATGCAATATAAGCAATAATGTCCATGTTTATTTACTACACAAAACAGATTGCAAAAGAATTGAATAACCGGATGTTTTCAGGATTGGTTTGATAGTAGCTGTACTCACGGGGATTCACTAAATCTCTAACAGTTCCTACCCACATGTCAACTGATCGGTTTGTCACCGCGCATCATTACGTCAGTTGCAATCAGTGGTTGCATTGTTAAGTGTGTGTCGCGTGTTCAAGAAATTTTTATTAATTTATATAAATTTCAATCTAATTTTCTTGTTATCTGTCCTATAAGACCCTGGACTTTGGGGGCGTTTTTGTGGTTCAACTATCGTCTTATCTGCCGAGATATATGGTAATTTAACAAATTCCAGAGGAATTAAACTATAGAGATGGTCTTTAATGAATTCACACTATGAGGTATTATTTATTTAGACTATTTAACTCATGCCCCAAATGGTAGTCAATGACCAATCATGTTTACTCTTTATCGATTTCTCTTTATCAGCTCCTGCTTTTGTGATTAAGAAAGCTCCTCCTTTTAATATTCTAAACAGGTCAGAGCATTATTTTTCTCTAACAAATACATTGAATATAGTAAATAATGAACAGATTCCGTGTTTTTTCTGAGTTGTTTACTAAAATAATAAATGAATAACCTATAATGTTGGTTATAATATACAGTTTGATATTATTCATTATTTCTCCACTAGGGTGCATTCTTACAATATTCTGATCCTATTTGGCAATAAATAATATGAAGTTGCAGTGAATATAAAAAAGGTAAAGTGATCCCACTACAGGCCTCAGGAAGCCTTTGGGGCAGTAGGAGGTTAAGGCTCCCACTTTTTCTTGACAATCGGCACTTGATGTCAGCTGGGTTGTCAGCCCTGCGTGACGGCCGCCTTTACCCCAGAACAAGCGTCTGGTACTCATTTCAGTTAGAGGCTGAGTCGACCCCAGGGCCATAGTGCCGCCAGAAGGTTTGGGTCAGTTTAAAAATCCTGACCCCACCGGGACTCGAACCCTCGACCTTCCAGCTTGTAGTGCAGTGCCTTAACCACTACGCTACGGCGTGCCCCCTTGTAGTGAATATATGTAACCTCATATTTCTGATTTGTTTTCAAACATCACCATTTACATTAAGGGCCGCATGCAAATACATTAGTCTCTACTCAAATTACTTCCAATCACTGGTGAGCTGACTCACCGTGAGCAATTGCTGAAATCGAATTAACGCCCGACTTACCGGTCATGCATGAAAGTTGACGTTTTCGTAATATTGGCAACGAATTACCCAGAATTCTCAGCGATAAAACCACTTCCATTATTTTTGTCTGCTATAGAGGAACGCATTTACGCTTGCGTCCCACAAATTATACCATATACAACGACGTCTGTGTCGCGCAATATTATGCCGATTCTCCTGTTCTTCCAGTTGAATTCTTTGGTAGACTTTATCAAATTCCTCTTCTCCGCGTATACCGAAAACATGATCGAAGTCTTCAAGGTCTGACATCTTAGGTATAAAGGCCTGGCAAAGGTTTCAAACTAACTAGCGATACGGTCCCCATCGTTTCCCTTGTCGGGATTTTTGCATGATAAGTTTCTATCTTGAGTGATGATCTTCAGGTAGGGCCCGCTCGTCAGGTAGCTTACAATTATTATCGCTATGAATAGATTTCTGAGTAAGCAAAATGTATTTGGATAAAACTTTCTCAGCAGAGAATGCATTTTACTGTCTAATGCGTTCAAACATTCGACCCTAAATATATAAATATTTTAAAATACCGGTAACTATATTTAAATAATGACTCTTGAATAACAACTTAATTTTATTTGTTTAAATAGTCCTAACAAATGCCACTCTTGATTACCAAATCCTCTAGATAAATTGGAAATCATTTGTGGCATTACTTATGACTATTTAACTCATGCCCCAAATGGGAGTCAATGGCCAATCACGTTTCAATGATTTTTTATTTACAACCAATCACAGTCGTGTTTCACCTAGAATTTACCAACTAAAGTTTGTCATAATAAAGAAAGCACCTCCTTTTTAACATTCTGAAAAGGTCATAGCATTATTTTGCAGTGACTGACTCCCCAAGAAATACGGCTACCAGATTGTATATATAGTGCATGAACGTCACCACAAAGCGCATGCGGGAGTTAATATAAAAAAACATTTGTAGCAATTGATTATACCACCAAAAAAAAGAAACCACTGTTTGCACTTTCTTAAATATATTTTTTCCCAGGTAACATTCCAGAAAAATATAATTGTCATATTTACATCATACGACATCAGAAATGAATTAATATACAGTTTGATGTGTTTCATTTTTTCTCCACTAGAGAGCATTCTTACAATATTGCGTTCCTTTGGCAATAAATAATATGATCTGGTTGCAGTGATAAACAAAAGAAGCAAATGAAGCATACCAATCATTTCTCATTTGTTTTCAAACATCGCTGTTTACATTAAATATATAAATATTTAAAAATAACTATAGTTAAATAATGATTTGTGAGTAAACAGCTTAATTTCATTCGTTAAATAGTCCTAACAAATGCCACTCTTGATTTCCAAATTCTCTAGATAATTCTCCTTACTTCGTGAGCCGTGAATTTATTGATCATATTGAAATCATTCGTGGCATTACTTATGATAAACTTTTATCACTCACCTCATATTATTCTTCTTTTTAAACTAGTTTTGGAACTTTTTACTTCAGTAATTTCATGACTATTGTTTTGTCCATCTTGAAGAGCTGTCTCTCCAAACACCCTGTAAGCTTTCAATCTAGAAATAATTAGTGGGTCACCCCCTGTTAAAAACAAAAAACAATAACCCTTTGTAGCAATAGAGAATAGTATATGAGACAAGAAAATTAATGCTTGCACTGGAAACTTGAATGGTATAATGGTCAGCACTTTAGTATATAAAACTAAGGTTTTGGGTTCAAATACTGGTTCAGATGTTAATTTTTCTTTTCAAATAAAAAATGTTTGATGAATTTAGTTAAACTTTTATCACTTACTTCACATTCTTATTCTATTTAAACTAGTTTTGGAACTTTCTATTTCAGTTCCATCTTCAGTAATTTTGTGATCTTTTTATTATTCATTTCATACATCTCAGTGATGGATAAATCATATTTGAAGAGAAAAATTATATGCTCAGACCGGGACTTGAACCCAGGACCGTTGTTTCTCTAGACCAAGTGCTCTACCACCTGAGCTACCTGAGCAAGTACTGATCTAAACGCAAATTTTTCTCTATATACATTGTAATTCCCGCCCACCAAATGCTATGAAGCTTTTCCTTCTATCTTTGCAAATAGCAGCTCCTTTATCAAGAAGACATATTTGGAAATTATATATTACATTATAAATGCCAGTACGGCTTTTTTCAATATTTTTATTATTAATTTCATACATCTCAATGATGGATAAATCATATTAGAAGAGAAAAATTATACGCTCAGACCAGGACTTGAATCTGGGACCCCCAAATATGTCTTCTTGATAAAGGAGCCGCCATTTGCAAAGATAGAAGCAAAGGCTTCATAGCATTTGGTGGGTGGGAATTACAACGTATATAGAGAAAAATTTGCATTTAGATCGGTACTTGCTCAGGTAGCTCAGGTGGTAGAGCACCAAGGGTCCCGGGTTCAAGTCCCGTTCTGAGTGTATAATTTTTCTCTTCAAATATAATTTGTGATCATTGTTCTATTGTCTTGAAAAGCCAGCTCTCACTCCCTCTGTTGGTAGACTGAAAAAACCTCAAAATCAAGTAATTTTCCCTGGAAATTTCAAAGTTCATTAAAACAAAAAGGAGAAATTAATGAATTTTGAAATTCCTGAGGAAAATGACTTGATTTTGAGGTTTTTCAATCTACCAACAGAAGAATCATGAGGCAGCTCTTGAAGACGACAGAACAACAGTCACGAAATTACTGAAGATGGGACTGAAGTAGAAAGTTCCGAAACTAGTTTAAATGGAAGAAGAATATGAGGTGGGTGATGAAAGTTTATCATAAGTAATGCCACGAGTGATTTCCAAATTATCAATAAATTCACGACTCACAAAGTGAGGTGTGAATTTATCTAGACTATTTAACTGATGCCACAAATGCTAGTCAGTGACCAATCACGTTTCAATGAATGTTGTTTTACAACCAATGACAGTCGTGTTTCACCTCGCTCTGTATCGATTTCTCTTTATCAGCTCCTGCTTTTGTGATAAAGAAAGCTCCTCCTTTTTAATGTTCTGAACAGGTCAAAGCATTATTTTTCTCCAACAAATACATTGAATATAGCAAATAATGAAAAAATTCCTTGATTTTACTGAGTTGTTTACTAAAAAAATAAATGAATAACCCGTAATGTTGATTATGATATATAGTTTGATGTGTTTCATTATTTCTCCACTTGGGTGCACTCTTACAATATTGCGATCTTATTTGGCAATAAATAATATGATCAAGCAGCAGTGAATGAACATAACCTCACATTTCTGATTTGTTTTCAAACATTGCTGTTTACATTAAATATATAAATATTTTAAAATAACTATAGTTAAACAATGATTTGCGAGTAAACAGCTTAATTTTATTCGTTAAATAGTCCTAACAAATGTCACTCTTAATTTCAAAATTCTCTAGATAAATTCACTCCTCACTTCGTGAGTTGTGAATTTATCGATAATTTGGAAATCACTTGTGGCATTACTTATGAGAATTTGGAAATCAAGAGTGGCATTTGTTAGGACTATTTAACGAATAAAATTAAGCTGTTTACTCACAAATCATTATTCAAATATAGTTATTTTAAAATATTTATATATTTAATGTAAGCGGCGATGTTTAAAAACAAATGAGAAATGATTGGTATGCTTCATTTGCTTCTTTTGTTCGTCACTGCAACCAGATCACATTATTTATTGCCAAAGGATCGCAATATTGTAAGAATGCACTCTAGTGGAGAAATTTATAACCAACATTATAGGTATTAATTAATTTCCGATGTCCTATGATGTAAATATGTCAATTATATTTTTCTCCAACATTATTTCCAGGAAAATAATTTGTTTAAGGAAGTGCAAACAGTGTTTTTTTTTTCTGGTATAATTAATTGCTACAAATGTTTTTATATTATCTTCTGCATGCGCTATCTGCTGACATTCATGCACTATGTATACAATCTGGTAGCCGTACTTTTTTAGACAGTCAGTCACTGCAAAATAATGCTATGCCCTATTCAGAATGTTAAAAAGGAGAAGCTTTCTTTAATATGATAAACTTCAGTTGATAAATTCGAGGCGAAACACGACTGTGATTGGTTGTAAATCAAAAATCATTGAAATGTGATTGGTCATTGACTTTCATTTGGGGCATTAGCTAAATAGTGTAAATAAATATTACCTCAAAGTGTGAATTCCTAAGAAAGTAACGTTTGATGAATATCTAGGTAAGGAAGCGCAAGAGCAGCGTGCTGTGGAATTTCTTCACAGAGGTGGAGGATATGCCAGGAATTGCAACGTGTAACACTTGTCTGGTAAAAGTGAGTTGGAAGACGTCGATATCCAACCTCAAGCGGCACATGGAGAAGAAACATCCCAGCGTCGAGTTCATATCTTACAAGAGATTTGCTGAGCCTTCTAGTGAAAAGGTACCCATCACTTCTTCCTGTTTCTACACAGGGTAACTGACGTAAAAAATTGAACAAAATAAAATAACATTTTAATTTTTTGTAGCCTAGTAGGACACAACATTTTTTCTTCAAAAAAGTATGTTTCATTGACTTTAACAGAAAATATATAGATCTTAGAAGTCCTGCGCCGTAGCCAAGTGGTGAAGGCAGGAAGCCTTGGCACAGAGCTATGGGACTTGCGCTGGTTCGTGTCTTCATGGGGGAAGAAATTTTCTCATGGTATTTCAGCCATTATGGGACCGGTGCTCACCCAGCATCATGAGGCATTTGGGTAGCTACAATAAGTAACGACTCCAGGTTGAGAAGACCAGCTATAACGGCTGGGGGACTCGACATGCTGACCACATGTCACCCATACACTGGGTACTGGATGATCATCTATCTCTGTGATTGACACATGTGGATGTGCATCAAAATATCCACTATACTAGACTTAAAATAATCTATTTTCATAGACAAGTTCCAGAACCTATAAATTTGCCTGTTTATCAAAAACATCGCTTCATGATATAATGTGAAGTATTACCTGCGGCGGTAGGCTAAGAGCCTTCTAAGCCGTGGTGTCATGGAAAAAAAATATAGATCGTAGATATTAAATTATCACTTCTCACTGAAAGACAATTTTTATTAAAGAGAAAAATATATTATTATGAGTTAGTTATTTTAACTCACCTCATATTTATATGGGTGCGAAACATGGACTCTTACTTTAAGGGAGGAAAGGAGATTATGAGTATTTGAGAATAAAGTTCTTAGGAAAATTTTTGGACCAAAGAGAGATGAACAGACAGGTGAATGGAGAAGACTACATAACAATGAACTACATGGTCTTTATAGGAAGACAGATATAATAAGAACAGTTAAGTCTCGTAGACTGCGATGGGCAGGACATGTTGCGTGTATGGGGAATGAAAGACGTGCATGGAAACTTCTTGTAGGAAAGCCAGAAGGAAAATGCCCAGTTGGTAGACCAAGAATGAGGTGGGAGAACAACATTAACTATGATTTGAGGGAAGTAGATTATACAGGGAATGATTGGAAAGCATTAGCTCAGGATAGGGATGTATGGAGAGCTTATGTCCATGCGGCCATGAACCTACGGGTTTGATAGTACCAGTGAGTAAGTAAGTAACTCACCTCATATTTTTTTGATAGTCTGCAGAAATAAAATAAAATGAAGCAAGTCAAAATAACTAACTCATAATAATTAAAAGAAACCTCATAGTGTTATTTCCCACAAATATTAAATAAAGCAAAATATATGCCTAAATTGGGAATTGAACCTTTAAGGTCTCTGATTTTCCATACCAATGTTCTAATCCACTGAGCTATTTCAGGGGTGCAGAGCAGAAGTGATGTAAGTCCAAAATTGACAATTTTGAGGTAACTACATGTTTGTATAGAACATTTCATTCTCTTTTCAGAGGTAAACTTAAGTAAGTCCATAGTGCCCTAGTTTGTCCACAGATTGCAGCACTTCCCTGCAGCTGTTACAAATTCCCTCCTTTTTTCAGAACAGAAGGAAAGCAAGTCCACACTGGTTCATCCATTCATGTATGATGTGTTTGTAGTTTCTTTGTTTGTTAGATATGAGTTCAGACAGTGATATTAGTAATATTGAGTGTTCAAAAGTTTCAAATTATGAACCAGGCAGTCAAGATACACCATCAGGACACAAAATAAATGCAGGTAATTATGTTGTATTTTCTTTGTTCTTTTGATTACTCTATTGAAAATAATTTTCTGAAAACTGGAAGAAGTTTACATATATAACAGACATTCATATCTCATTCAGAACTTTTTATTTGAGGATTAATGGGATTAAACATTTTTACCTAATGAAATAAGTGCAATTATTTCAGCCTTTATGATCACTCACTGAAACAATTTAAGCAAATACAACAACACGAGACACAACACCCAAAAGCATCAAAATTATTGAATGTCACAAAATGATAAAACAGTTATCCCATCTACATAAAGAAGGTGTACTTCAATGGGTTCCGGCCCATTGTGGAGTGACAGGCAATGAAATAGCCGATTTTCTAGCCAAGAAGGGTAGTAAAATTGTATCAAACCCAACTTCTACTCCAGTTTCCTTTCACTCTATCAAAAGAATTATCTCAAATAAATACATCAATAAACTTAGAGAAGAATACACCACCAAAACATCTGGAAAGGAATGGGAAAATCTACAAGCTTATGACATTACTACATTACAAAGAAAATCTGCAGTAGCAACATTCAGACTGCTAACGGGACATGACTGCTTGAATAAACACCTACACAGAATTGGCATAACAGATTCACCTAAATGCCCTTTTTGCAATTTAAATGAAGATATGGAAAGAAACCATCTCCTCCGTTGTCCAGCTTTTGTAGAAGAGACCAGCCTTTCTGCTAAATATTGGAGTGCAAGAGAGCGAATGATTTCATTATCAAGTGCTCGACATTAGATACCAACCAACCAACCAACCAACATTGATATTCCATTAATTTATTAGGTGGGGTTGTACAAGACAAGCTTTTTACTTACGTGACTTATGCCAATTTGATGTAATTTGAAGTATTGTAAAGTGTTAATGAATAAATTTTCCTAAGAGATGTAACCGCCGCCTAAATATGTATAATTAACACGAAATGAACTAGTGGAAATATGATTTTACGTGGGAACCGTCCAACATTTTGAATTTTTCATAGAATAACAGAAAAGAAGTAATTTATTTTAAGTGTCAAATCACATTTAAAAAGCTAACCAAACCTAAATCAATTACTGTAACACAAATCAATTACTCTAACTTAGGTGAAATCCAGGGAACGTCCTTTTTATTATTTTACGCGGTTAAATAAGTAAAGGATAAATCCGGACCGTGGTTTATCGATGTTCATCGGTGGTATATCGCTGGTGTTTGTTGGTGTATCGCTCCTTAAAAGTTGATAATCGGTGGTTTATCGCTGGTTAGAAGTAAGGACTCTTATAACCTATGTGGTCATGACAGGAAATAGTTCCACTTTATTTTCATATTTACGAGTAAAATAATGAAGTGATAATTACATCTCTTAGGTAAATACGTTTAATATAGTGTTTTATTAATATTTCTTGTAATTAGGTTCTCTTAAAGTGGGTAGATAAAAGGCTTGTCATCTCCCACCCGGCCGAGAAATGTTAGGAAGACATGTCGCAATTCTGGAATGTCTTACACAAATAAAAAAGGGAATCATGTGGTTGGAAAAAATTTTATGAATTTAGATTGCCAGTGTAGACTCAAGTGTTATTCTAAAATCAGCTGTGAACAACGAGAAAATATCTTAAAATCTTTTTGGACTCTTGGTGACTTTTCTAAGCAAAATGTTTTTGTAAGAGGACTGATCCAAATTAAGAATGTTGAACACATCAGAACAAGGGATCGAAAAGGAGGGGTGTTTTTATACTTTTTAAGAATACAAGTACCTTTTGGCAACGGAAATGGATTTTATACGAAGGGCCGCAAGAATTTCAAGAAGAGAAAAAATTAGAAACTCAGTTATAAGGGAGAAAATTAAGATTGAAGACACTATTTTAGATTATATTAAAACTCAGCAATTAAGATGGTACGGACATGTCCAGCGAATGGAAGAGGATCGACTACCAAAATCTGTTTTGGAATGGAAACCTGAGGGAAGACGAAGCAGAGGAAGATCTAAAACCTCCTGGAGTCAGGGATATGTTTATACATGAATGAGAAACATCTACAACCAGGAGATTGGATGGACCGACAAAATTGGCTATTAGGAATCGGACCATGTCACAGACATTAATCTTGGTCTAGGCGAACATTGTTCTCTTCAAATATAATATTTACTTATTAATTTTTAGATTATTTTATTAAAGATATTAAATAAATTAAATCAATGTATCTTAAAAGATAATTAAAGGGTTAATGTAATTGTATGTTATGCATTGCAACAAAGCAAACACGACAATTGATAGATCAATTTTTTAATTTTGGGTTTCAGGTAAACCCTCACTAATAATGGTCAGAGTTTGCTGATTTTTTGAGAATACCGTCCTAGGTTTATTTTAATAGCATATTTGTTTATTTTTTTTCCTTCCACTCGACCTCATACTTCGTAACTCCTACTCCTGCGCCATGTTTCATCACTTCATCTTCATTTGTGACATTCTCAATGCTTTATCACGTTCACAACTGACGTCCAACGGCCTTCTATCCTGCCGACTGACCTACCGTTCCATGTGATGGCTGACCGAAGAACTTCCAAATCAAGGATGGTGCGGAGGTCAGTCCTGCAGGATAGAAGGCCGTTGGACTTCAGTTGTGAATGTGATACCTCATTGAGAATGTCACAATATAATGTGACGAACGCCGTGTCAGCCAGGAGTTATTAAGTATGAGGTGAGTGAAGGAAAAAAATAAACAATATTAAAAAACCTCATATTTTTATTTCCTATCTACATAACTTAATAGCATATACTTAGTTTTGTTGCAAAACATAAAAAATTGTGCCCTCCAGAGTGATTTTTAAGTTTTCATTTCAGGTGTATTCCTAAATCTAATGGTCCAATTTTGCTGGTTAATGAAGTTGATCTTATTTTTTTAATTGATTGCCATTTGCTAAGTTACAGTCACTAGAGCAATAACAGACACACACACACACATATATATAATAATAACAATAACTTTATTAACAGAGTTAAGGCTTTGTCTACCACTCAATCAGGTTAGAAAATAAAATACAAAAATGAGTCTTACATCTAAATTACAATAAACATAAATTATTAATGTACGAGGGCAGATCGGAAAGTAACGCACAATAATTTTTTTCTGCCTTGGTATTGCAGCTAGAAATTTCACAGAGATATAGTTTGAAGTTTTCACTACAGATGGTATTTTTTTCTCAGGTGCACCTCTTGCGAGAGAAGCTTGAACTATGCAACAAAGATGGCGCGCATGCTACAGTCGTCCACCTGTGAGGGACGGATCGGATCGGAAAGTAACGCACAATACTTTTTTTTAAAAAGTTTAATAGTAAAAAAGGGAAAAAATCACAAATGAACTTACATCTTTTACCTACTTTTCGACATAGTCACCAACTTTCTCAACACATTTTTCCCATCGTGTTACCAGTTTCAATATGCCCTGTTCATAGAAGTCCGTTTGGTTGGAGTGTAGCCATCTGCACACTGCTGATGCCTGCTTTGTTTCGGGCGTGTAGTGGTACGCCCACGACTCATCACCTGTGACGATTCCTTCCAGAAAGTCATGTCCTTGTGCGGTGTACCGCGTTAAGTGGTCCAAGCTTTCCATCATTTGCTGGCCCTTGTGGTCGTCTGTCAGGTTCTTAGGCACCCAGCGAGCACTAACTTTACGGAAGACATTGCTACGGTCCATACAATCATCCCCATACAACGCCACGCATGTCCCTGTGAATTTCACTGGGTTTATGCCCTTTGGCCACCAAAAATCGAACAACACTTCTCTGTTCCTCACAGGTGGACGACTGTAGCATGCGAGCCATCTTTGTTGCATAGTTCAAGCTTCTCTCGCAAGAGGTGCACCTGAGAAAAAAATACCATCTGTAGTGAAAACTTCAAACTATATCTCTGTGAAATTTCAACATTCTAGCTGCAATACCAGGGCAGAAAAAAATTATTGTGCGTTACTTTCCGATCCTCACAGGTGGACGACTGTAGCATGCGAGCCATCTTTGTTGCATAGTTCAAGCTTCTCTCGCAAGAGGTGCACCTGAGAAAAAAATACCATCTGTAGTGAAAACTTCAAACTATATCTCTGTGAAATTTCAACATTCTAGCTGCAATACCAAGGCAGAAAAAAATTATTGTGGGTTACTTTCCGATCCTCACAGGTGGACGACTGTAGCATGCGAGCCATCTTTGTTGCATAGTTCAAGCTTCTCTCGCAAGAGGTGCACCTGAGAAAAAAAATACCATCTGTAGTGAAAACTTCAAACTATATCTCTGTGAAATTTCAACATTCTAGCTGCAATACCAGGGCAGAAAAAAATTATTGTGGGTTACTTTCCGATCCTCCACAGGTGGACGACTGTAGCATGCGGAGCCATCTTTGTTGCATAGTTCAAGCTTCTCTCGCAAGAGGTGCACCTGAGAAAAAAATACCATCTGTAGTGAAAACTTCAAACTATATCTCTGTGAAATTTCAACATTCTAGCTGCAATACCAAGGCAGAAAAAAATTATTGTGCGTTACTTTCCGATCCTCACAGGGTGGACGACTGTAGCATGCGAGCCATCTTTGTTGCATAGTTCAAGCTTCTCTCGCAAGAGGTGCACCTGAGAAAAAAATACCATCTGTAGTGAAAACTTCAAACTATATCTCTGTGAAATTTCAACATTCTAGCTGCAATACCAGAGCAGAAAAAAATTATTGTGCGTTACTTTCCGATCCTCACAGGTGGACGACTGTAGCATGCGAGCCATCTTTGTTGCATAGTTCAAGCTTCTCTCGCAAGAGGTGCACCTGAGAAAAAAAATACCATCTGTAGTGAAAACTTCAAACTATATCTCTGTGAAATTTCAACATTCTAGCTGCAATACCAGGGCAGAAAAAAAATTATTGTGCGTTTCTTTCCGATCCTCACCACGGTGGACGACTGTAGCATGCGAGCCATCTCTTTGTTGCATAGTTCAAGCTTCTCTCGCAAGAGGTGCACCTGAGAAAAAAATACCATCTGTAGTGAAAACTTCAAACTATATCTCTGTGAAATTTCAACATTCTAGCTGCAATACCAAGGCAGAAAAAAATTATTGTGCGTTACTTTCGCGATCCTCACAGGTGGACGACTGTAGCATGCGAGCCATCTTTGTTGCATAGTTCAAGCTTCTCTTCGCAAGAGGTGCACCTGAGAAAAAAAATACCATCTGTAGTGAAAACTTCAAACTATATCTCTGTGAAATTTCAAACATTCTAGCTGCAATACCAGGGCAGAAAAAAATTATTGTGGGTTACTTTCCGATCCTCACAGGTGGACGACTGTAGCATGCGAGCCATCTTTGTTGCATAGTTCAAGCTTCTCTCGCAAGAGGTGCACCTGAGAAAAAAATACCATCTGTAGTGAAAACTTCAAACTATATCTCTGTGAAATTTCAACATTCTAGCTGCAATACCAAGGCAGAAAAAAATTATTGTGTGTTACTTTCCGATCCTCACAGGTGCACGACTGTAGCATGCGAGCCATCTTTGTTGCATAGTTCAAGCTTCTCTCGCAAGAGGTGCACCTGAGAAAAAAAATACCATCTGTAGTGAAAACTTCAAACTATATCTCTGTGAAATTTCACAACATTCTAGCTGCAATACCAAGGCAGAAACAAATTATTGTGCGTTACTTTCCGATCCTCACAGGTGGACGACTGTAGCATGCGAGCCATCTTTGTTGCATAGTTCAAGCTTCTCTCGCAAGAGGTGCACCTGAGAAAAAAATACCATCTGTAGTGAAAACTTCAAACTATATCTCTGTGAAATTTCAACATTCTAGCTGCAATACCAGGGCAGAAAAAAATTATTGTGCATTACTTTCCGATCCTCACAGGTGGACGACTGTAGCATGCGAGCCATCTTTGTTGCATAGTTCAAGCTTCTCTCGCAAGAGGTGCACCTGAGAAAAAAATACCATCTGTAGTGAAAACTTCAAACTATATCTCTGTGAAATTTCAACATTCTAGCTGCAATACCAAGGCAGAAAAAAATTATTGTGTGTTACTTTCCGATCCTCACAGGTGGACAACTGTAGCATGCGAGCCATCTTTGTTGCATAGTTCAAGCTTCTCTCGCAAGAGGTGCACCTGAGAAAAAAATACCATCTGTAGTGAAAACTTCAAACTATATCTCTGTGAAATTTCAACATTCTAGCTGCAATACCAAGGCAGAAAAAAATTATTGTGTGTTACTTTCCGATCCGCCCTCGTATATCTACAATGCAATTATCAACAGTAATCTAACAACAGGTTGTGTTTTTCTGAAAAAATCATGAGCAACAAAATCACAAGTGATTTTTTCTAATGAAAAACTCAACCTTGCATTGGATTTGGAGTGACTATTTAGCGAATAATACAACATGAGAAGCTAAAAATAATTATAACGTCTAATATTGTTTATTTTTTATTATTTCACTCACCTCATACTTCATAATTCATAGCAGACCCTGGGTTTCTTCACATCTTTTGTGACATTCTCAATGCTGTGTCACGTTCACAACTGACGTCCAACGGCTTTCTATCCTGCAGACTGACCTCTGCGCCAGGCCGACCGAAGAATTTCCAAATCAGTCCTCTCTCCTTATAACCGGGTATTTCAAAATTCATAGTTGTATTTTCATTCTTGCATATGTAAATTTTTTCCCAAATTGGAGAGTCCTTCGGTTTTTTCCAATTGTTTAAGTAATTTGGGAAAAAATTTACATATGCAAGAATGAAAATACAACTATGAATTTTGAAATACCCGGTTATAAGGAGAGAGGACTGATTTGGAAATTCTTCGGTCGGCCACCAGATGGCGGGGAGGTCAGTCTGCAGGATAGAAAGCCGTTGGACGTCAGTTGTGTACGTGACACAGCATTGAGAATGTCACAAAAGATGTGAAGAAACCCAGGGTCTGCTATGAATTATGAAGTATGAGGTGAGTGAAATAATAAAAAATAAACAATATTAAAAAACCTCATAGTGTTATTTCCTATCTATATAACTTTATAACGTCTAATATTTACCAAATGTGAGATTATGTATTCCAATCTCACTTCCAGGTGATTTCTAAGTTGGCTGCATAGTTATAAATAGCATACCGTATCTTTACTGTTATATCTCTTTGGGCTTCTCGGGAAAAATCAGTAACAGATGATTGTATGAGAAATAAGTATTAACAATAATGCAGATTCATTATACAACATTTAATAATTTTTTAGAGCAACAAAACTATTTTTTTTTTGGTAATTTTTTTAAGTTTTTTCTTTTGGCATTTCTTGCTGTACCATATCGATTGTACATTGTTAAATCAATATCCTTGTCAAAGAAGTTAATTTGCAGAGATATCTCTCATTACAAACAGGAAGAGGCAATTTTATCAACAGGAAGAGGCAAAATTGTCGGTCTATGAGATAAATAGTTGTTTATAATACATTCTGATTTAATCTAGATTTAACAAATGAAATATGAAGTGCACAAGATAGAAAAAATGAAAAAAAAAATGTTACTAATGACAGAATAAATTTAGTGCTGGAGAAAAATTAATTATTTAACAGCAAGTATTTGTATAAGCGTTTGTACTAGAGCATGCCATTAAATCTTTAGAGAATGAGGAAGGCTTACAACTCAATGGTATTAATAAGCTGTTAGTTTATGCTGATGATGTATTGTTGGCCGATAGCGAGGAGATACTAAAGGACAATACGCACACACTATTGAGTAACACTAAGAAATTAGGACTGGAAGTAAATATCAATAAAACTAAATATATGGTCACACATAGAAATTCATTATATAATGGAAATGGACAGCTAATGACAAATGAGGGAAATTTTGAGAGAAGTGGCTGAATTCAAATACCTAGGAACAGTAATCACAAATAGGAATGAGATGCACAAAGAAATTAAACATATGCTCAATTCTGGAAATGCGTGCTATTATGCATTGCAGAGACTCTTGATGTCCCAACTCCTTTAAAAAAACGTTAAGCTGAAAATATAAACTATTATTCTACCAGTTATATTATATGGATGCGAAACATGGACTCTTACTTTAAGGGATGAAAGGAGGTTACAAGTATTTGAGAATAAAGTACTTAGGAAAATTTTTGGACCAAAAAGAGATGAACAGACAGGTGAATGAACACATGGTCTTTATAGGAAGCCAGATATAATAAGAACAGTTAAGTCTCGTCGACTGCGATGGGCAGGACATATTGCACGTATGGGGAATGAAAGACTTGAATGGAAGCTTCTTGTAGGAAAGCCAGAGGGAAAACGCCCAGTTGGTAGACCAAGAATGAGGTGGGAGAATAACATTAACTATGATTTGAAGGAAGTACATTATACAGGAAATGATTGGAAAGCATTAGCTCAGGGTAGGGATGTATGGAGAGCTTATGTCCGTGCGACCATGAACCTACGGGTTCGATAGTGCCAGTGAGTAAGTAAGTAAGTGACTTAAAAGTGTCAAGTGTACGGCAACCCCTGATATCTTAAGGGATGGAATTCCAGGAGCGGGCAGAAGCTACTGTGAAAGAAGTAGAATAAGATGAGGTGCTATAGAGAGGGATTGTTAGCAGACTGCTATCCTGTGACCTAGTGTCAATACTGTGGAAGAAGATAACTTCTCAAATCATATATACACTTATATTTATAAATTTTGGTCCTGATCATTCTCGATGTCTACTAGATAGGATCGGTAAAGATCTGTAAATTTTTTTTTTTTAAATCTTTTCATGAGAATTCCTTTGGAATTTACTAAAAGAGGAATTACTTTTTTATGAATTCACGCGATGAGATATTATTTATTTGGGTTAAACTTTTATCACTCGTCTAATATTCTTCTTCTATTTAAACTAGTTTCAGAACTTTCTAGTTCAGTTCCATCTTCAATAATTTCATGATTGTTCTGTCGTCTTGTTGGTACACAAGAAAATAAACAAGTTCAAAAGACAAAAATGTATTAATCAAAGCACTCTTCTAAAAGAAAAGGAAGAATTTTTTTTTTCAAATGCCCCAGATTGTCTTTCGACATTCCTTGTTTCTCTCCTGGCATGGCGTACTTATAACCCACTTCTGAGGTTGGAGCTCCTGGAAGGCGGGGTTACGTTGCCCCGATGATATGATGCGTGATGATGATGGTGTGCCAGGAGAGTCCCTAATCCTAAGCTTAATCTAAGATGAATATGGATGATGATTGCGATGGCCATATGATTTTGGGGACCGTTAGGGCCTTATAGTTTTCCTGACATTTGTCTTACAGGTGAGGAAAAACCCGATAAAAACCTCACCCAGAAAAACTGTCCCGACCGGGGATCGAACCCGGGCCTGCTGCATGTCAAGGCAGCACGCTACCTTGAGACCACAGCAGTGGACAAGAAGAAAATGTAAAATTCAAGAAATTCACAATATCACCCATTAAAATTTTTTTTTAATTTAAAAAATCTCAACATATGATTGGCACCAAAAATGACTATAGCATGAATAGGTTAATTAGATCCAACAAAAATTAGAAAATAGAAGAAGAAAACAAATACGGTATTTACCAGATTAAATGCGTAGAATGTGAGAAAGTTTACATAGGAAAAACTAAGAGAAATTTGAAAACCAGAGTGAAAGAACATCTCAGGAATGTCAAGAAAGGGGAAGTAAAAAAATCTGCAGTGGCTGCCCATGCATGGTCAGAAAAACATCTTATCGAAAGAAGGCTAAATTATTAAAACAAACCCTGTTTAGGAGAAAATCTACATTAAAAAAATGAAAAGGAGAAATTAATGAACTTTGAAATTCCCAGGGAAAATTAATTGATTTCAAGGTTTTTCAGTCTACCGACAGAGGGAGCAAGAAGTGGCTCTTCAAAACGACAGAACAATGGTCACAAAATTACTGAAGATGGAACTAAAGTAGAAAGTTCTGAAACTAGTTTAAATAGAAGAAGAACATGAGGTGAGTGATAAAAGTGTACCTAAATAAAAGAGGGATTGTTACGTTGCAGGGTAAAAAGAAGAAAAGCAGCGTGTTATGGGATTTCTTCACAGCAGTACCAGACGAGCCTGGTTATGCTCTCTGTAACATGTGCAAATCAAAATCAGCTACAAAACGTCAATATCAAACCTCAAGAGCCACATGGAGAAGAAACATCCAATGGCAGAGTTCCTTCAGGAGAAGAAATCTTCAGATATGTGCGACACCGTCACCGAGACAAAACCTCTAAGTGATCCTATTGTAAGTATAATAACAAACAGCCTACCAGAACTTAAGTATTACATTCCTATAGCAGAACTTATTTTACTCACTGACAATTCCTGTTGCTCCTTGTGGAGCATAGGACATCAGTAAAGGACTTCCATTGCTTTCTATTGCCAGCCAATCTTTTTACTTCTCTCCATGTTTTTCCATTGACTATTTAACTCATGCCCCAAATGGGATTCGATGACCAATCTCATTTCAATGATTTTTTAATTAAAACCAATCACAGTTGTGTTTCAACTCAAATTTATCGAACATGTTTATCATATTAAAGAAAGCTCCTCCTTTTTAACATTCTGAATAGGTCATAGCATTCTTTTGCAGTGACCGACTCTCTAAGAAATACGGCTACCAGATTGTATATATAGTGCACGAATGTCAGCTGATAGTGCTTGTGGGAATAATATAAAAACATTTGTAGCAGTTGATTATACCACCAAAAAAACCACTGTTTACACTTTCTTAAACAAATTATTACCAGGAAATAATGTTGCAGAAAAATATAATTGACATATTTATATTCAACGACATCAGAAATTAATTAATACCTACAATTCAAAGTTAAAATTGGGAAACACATTATGAGGTTCATTAATTTATTAATACCTATAATGTTGGTTATAAATTTCTCCACTAGGGTGCATTCTTACAATATTGCAATCTTTGGCAATAAATAATATGATCTGGTTGCAGTGATGAACAGGTGTAACAATCGTTTCTCATTTGTTTTCAAACATAGCTTCTCATTTGTTTTCAAACATTGCCATTTACATTAAATAAATAAATATTTTAAAGTAACTATATTTAAACAATGATTTGTGAGTAAACAGCTAATTTTATTCGTTAAATAGTCCTAACAAATGCCACTCTTGATTTCCAAATTCTCTAGATAAATTGGAAATCACTCCTGGCATTGCTTATGATAATGTCGCCATTGAACAGAATTTAAACTTAAATGCTCCTAAGTTATATAGGTAGGAGGAAATAACACTATGAGGTTTATTTTAATTTTGTTCAGTTGTTTCTTGAGTTGTGAATGTGAACAGCATTGAGAATGTCACAAATACAGTGACGAAATCTAGATCTGTGAGGGAGTTAAGAAGTATGAGGTGAGTCAAAGAAACAACTCAACAAAATTAAATGCTCCTGTTAATAAAAAAGTATATCCCCTGATGAGGCAAAGGTTTTGGCATTAGAAACTATACATACAAATCACTCTTCTGTAAACTGGACACACATCTATACAGATGGATCTCTCTTAGATGAGAGTGGAGCAGGGACAGGTGGAACATGTCAATTTTTCTCCTTTTATAAACATGCTGGAAGAAATCAACTAATTTTGATGGTGAATTGAAGCTATTAATCTCTTGCTTAAAAACATTTTTAATTGGCTTACAACATTGCAAAAATATTGTCATTCTAGCAGATTGCAAAGCTGCGATTCAGGCAATAGCATTAACCATGATCCAAAAATGGGAAAAATATTAGAAATGCAAAATACGATTCAGACTATTGAGAAACTTGGTAAACATATAGTCTTACAATGGATTCCAGCCCATTGTGGAATACAAGGGAATGAAAGAGCTCATATACTTGCAAAAAAGGATGTAAAATTAAGCAGAAAAGTAACAAATGCATTTTTTCTTATGAATCAATTAAAAGAATTGCAATTCCAATTTAATTAAAAAAGTTGGAAATAGAAATATAAAAATATTGTTAGAAAATCCATCTATAATTCCGGAACAACCACGAAAATCTGCAATTGCTTACCAAAAAGATCAACACCTACAAACCACATGGGAAAAGATCTTTGGGATGGCCAAGGAGGAAACGATGGACTTGAGACCAGAACAGGTCACATTGACCTAATCCTGGAAAGGAAGAAGAAGAAGAAGACTTTACTTTTATCAATATCTGTTTATTATCAAATATGTACAGGCCACATGGCCTAAAACGAATTTGTTCATGATGATGATGATGATGATTAATTGATATAGAGCACCACACGCTTTTGTTGGGTAAAATTATTTTTTTTGTAGATAACTAGTTTTATTCTAGATGTGTTGGAGATGATTTTTTTGTTCACACTTTAATTTTATCCCAAGCGTGTTGGAAATTAAAATTATTTTCATTTTTTAGTTCGGTTTCCTAATAAAGCGTGTTGTTTTAGTTTTTTTAAACTATTATTTATTTTTAATTTTTAGTTTGGTTTTCTAAAAATGTAAATATCTTTAAATTCGATACTATTGTAGTATGAGCTAAAAGTAATCTTCTAAAAAAAATCCTCCGGGCCGGATTTGAATCAGCGACCTATGGATTACTGAAATTATATACTACTACAGTCCACCGCTCTTACTGACTGAGCTAACAGAGGATATAAGATTAATTTCTTACAACAATGGACTAAAAAGTCGATAAGTCCACAACCTGTTATATATTATTTATGAAATTATTGTATTGACATGGTCCTTTACAAGTATACAAAGTTTCAAGTCGATACAATGTTTTAAGTGGGTGAAAATCGTGTTGAAAGATTCTGTTACATAGATAAATACAGGTCAAGCTATTATAAAATGTGTAAAAAAGTAACACTATGAGGTTTATTTTAGATATTATGAGTTAGATGTGCATGTGACCTCATATTTGTAGCTTTTTTGAAGACTGTGTGTTTTGATCCCTTTAGGCTACATTGTCAATTTCTCTACAACTTTCAAAACTGCAGTTGGTGATCTGTAGGTTAATTTCTGCTCCCTCTGTTGGCTGACCAATGAACTTCCAAATCAATTTTTTTTCTCTGGGAATATCAGAGTTCATTACCATATTTACTCAAGTAGTTTCACCCATTTTTTTTTTCAATTTACTTACATAATACTTAATACAGGCTTTCCACTTTACAGCAGTTTGCCTTTGATTCCTGCTTTCCAGAGATTCCTATCTTCCCATTGTCCATCTTCCATACCCCTCTTCATCATGGCATCATATATTCCCTCATACCATGTTCTTCTACTTCTCCCCCTCCTCCTTCTGCCTGGTACCATCCAATCCAACACCTGTTTAGGCCACTGGTCTTCCGACATCCGTTGTACATGTCCATACCACTGTAGAGCTCTCTTTGTTATCCTATCGATAACAGTTTCTTGTGCATCCATTTCTTGTCTGATATATGTATTTCGAATATGTTGTAGCCTGGATATTCTCATACTTCTCCGTAATCCATCCATTTCTGTCGCCAAGATTCTTTTCTGCATCCTTTCATTTATTGTCCAGCTTTCTGATCCATATGTGAATATACTTTCTATTATTGTCTGTATAATCTCTTTTTTTGTTTTTCTTGTCAAATTTCTATTCCATAAAAGACCATTCAGGGATCTAATCGCCTTCCTTGCTCAATTTACTCTGTTAATAATATCTTTTTCACAAGTACCAGATTTATCTATTGTAGATCCAAGATATTTAAATTCTTCAACACGTTTAATTATCATATTATTTATTTAACTTTCACAGGGAAAGAACACTATGAGGTTTAATTTAATAATTAAATTAATGTTTTTATTACCTCACCTCATATCCTTTTTTTTCTATACTGCAGTTTCGGAGCTTATCTCCATCGTCAGTAGCCTCTAGTCGACCGGTGTTATGTCGTTTCTTGGCGGTTTCCTTCTTACTTCTATCGGTGGACCGATGAACCTCTGGATCAGGTCAAAATTTGCGGGAGTTTCAAAATTCATGAGTTTGTCTTTTTGTTTTTTTTGGATATAGATTTTTTTTTCTGGAAAAAAATCCATATCCAAAAAAAAAAAAAAAGACAAACTCATGAATTTTGAAACTCCTGCAAATTTTTCCCAGAAAAAAAAATCCATATCAAAAAAGCAAAAAAGACAAACTCATGAATTTTGAAACTCCGCAAATTTTGACCTGATCCAGAGGTTCATCGGTTCCACGATAGAAGTAAGAAGGAAACCGCCCAAGAAACGACATAACACCGGTCGACTAGAGGCTACAGATGATGGAGATATAACTGCAGTCTAGAAGAAAAAGGATATGAGGTGAGGTAATAAAAACATTAATTTAATTATCATATTATTTATTTGTAGGTCTTCTGAATTTCCTCCGATTACCATATATTCTGTTTAATATAATTTATCTTCAGTCCACCTACCTCAAATGTATCGACCAACTTTCTAATCAATTTAAGAGTGAAAATTTGAGGGGGGGAAATTATGTGTGATTATAAAAATATTAACATGCTTTCATTCACATGGAAGACGTTGGACTAGAGTTGCTAGTCTTCTAAAACTTAATCCATTTCTCCTCATAAAACGAACAGCACACCCCCCCCCCTGCTTGCCTTGAAATCGGCATCTGTTATTCCACGCTTTGTTGCAGTTCCCTTGCTTTAAATTGTATCTTCTCGTGTGTTACAGCAAGACCACCATTTTTAAGTTCCATTATGTAATCCAGAACCTTGCAGTCAACCTTGGGATATTTACTACACATTGGGCCACGCAACGAATGACACGTTAATAAATTAATGAGTCATTTTAACATCTTACCTCATATTTCATGTTTTTCAAACACGGTAACTATAGTTTTTAGTAAATTAAGAAAATCACTTATCATCCTGGAATACATAACAAATTTCAAAAAATTTTCAAGAAATTCAATATTACATTGGCACCGATAAATAAATTTAGCCTTGGTAACTTATTAATAACCCAATAAGAAAATGAACACCCCAGATAGTAAAAAATCTGGAATTTATCAAATTGATTGTCGAGATTGCAATAAAGTATACATAGGAAAAACAAAAAGAAATTTGGACACTCGCACAAAGGAACACTTTAGAAATATTAAAAATGGTGAAATTGAAAAATCAGCTATTGCAGCACATAGTTTGTTGGAAGGTCATAGAATTGAAAAAGAAGCTAAACTTCTAAAACATTTGGAAAAACCTTGGATTGACAGTTTGGGAGAAAATATTTATACAGAAGAACAAATTTAAATCTATGAATTTCGACATTCCGGATGAACGTGACCTCATCTCGAAGTTCATCGAATCAACACCAGATGGCAACGACATCTCGAAGTTCGTCAAATCAACACCAGATGGCAACGTTATAGAGGGAGATTCCAATGAATATCCGGTAGTCATAATGGCGGTTGAAAATGAATGACAAGATCATTTGAAAACTATAGTTACCATGTTTGAAAAACATGAAATATCAGGTAAGATGTTAAAATTACTCATTAATTTATTAATTAAGAACCTCATAATGTGTTTCCCAAATTTTAACTTTGAATGACATGTTGATTATACTTTTTCTAAATGTTCTTTTTGAGATCTCCAATACTGCGCTAATCTCGGTTGTACATCAAACTTTCTTCCTGCATGTTTCACTCCATTTTCCTTGGCAAAATTTACTACTTTTAACTTAAAATTTGCAGTGTAGCTATTCTACATTCTACCCATAGTTGAGTTTAACGAGCTGATGCTGTGACGGAATAACAACGTTACCAGTGCACGGTGATACCTAACTGTATCCAGACTTTGGTTCTCTATGATTCAGACTGATGACAACAGATGCGTGGGTGACAGAGACTGCAGGTACCGTTAGGTCTTTGTAGAAGGGATGGATTCGATCTTGCGTTTTCAATTAATTCCTTTATGCTGTACTTGAAATCTTCACAAGACTGTCAAGGTTGTAACTGAAAATTTTTGGTGTAGGTAATGCACATTGTATCAGAAGTGGATTTTTGAAAAAAATATATATATGAAAAACCTAGGGGGGAAATTATGTGAAGATGTTAATTGTGCGAGTAAATACGATATTTTCTTTCTATTTTTGTGTAATTTTTTTTTTTCACAAATTATTCTTTGGAACCTGAATGCAAGATTGAAAGAACACCTCAGAAATGTTAAAAATGGGGACATAGAAAAACCTGAATAAAGGACGGACTTGGAAACACCTTGTAGGAAAACCAGAGGGAAAGTGCCCAGTAGATGAGGTGGGAGAATAACATTAACCATGATCTGAGGGAAGTAGATTATACAGGTGATGATTGGAAAACATTAGCTCAGGATAGGGATGTATGGAGAGCTTATGTTTGTGTGGCCACGAACCTACAGGTTCAGTAGTACCAGTGAGCTAGTTAGTTTACATATATATATACGAACCACACTGAAAACTGAAGGTGTTTAACTACATAAGAACTGAACCTTGGATGGGTGTACGTCTTCAGAAACGGACCACAGCGAAAACTCTGTGTGTTTAATTATATAAGACCTATAATGGCATGTGGGATCATGCCGAAACATCGGAATCAGTGGCCAGAGGCCGAACTTGAATCCATGATGTGGAAAACCCAAGAAAACTTCCTTATTCATATATATATCCATCCATTCATAGTAATTCTGCCTGAGGGCAGGTCTTTGACTGCAAACATAGTATTTTCATGCTATGCTTTGCAGCTTTACTAAGGAATTATAGGTGTGTTAGCTTCCCGTTGCTTTCCACACCGGTGAAGGATGATGATAATGATAAAGATGATGATGGCCATATGATTTTCGGGGACCGTTGGGCCCTAAGCTTCCTGACATCTGTCTTACAGGTGAGGAAAAACCCCGAAAAAACCTCATCCAGGAGCCTGTCCCAACTGGGAATCAAACCCGGCCCGCTGCATGACAAGGCAGCATGCTACCTCGAGATCACAGTGGTGAACTTTTCCTGACATTTGTCTTATAGGTAAGGAAAAATCCCGATAAAAACCTCACCCAGGAAAACTGTCCCGACTGGGGATCGAACCCGGGTCCGCTGCGTGACAAGGCAGCATGCTACTTCGAGACCACAGCGGTGGACATAAATCTTTATCATTATCATCATCATCATCATCATTCTTAACTGGTGTGGAAAGCAATGGGAAGCTATCACACCTATAATTCCCTAGTAAAGCTGCAAAGCATAGCATGAAAATGTAGTGAAAGACCTGCCCTCGGGCAGAATTACTATGGATGGATGGAAACCTTTCAACTTCTACGAAATGAAAAAGTAAAATAATAATGCGAATAAAAGAGTGGGTCTACTGATGTGAAATGTGTGTGTGTGTGTGTTCTAATGCCATCCACTGCATTTTTATTGCTTCAGGTTCTACTGTGGGCAGATAGATGGCATTAATGTGGTTTATTTTCAATTTATGCACCACTCCAGCAGATCACTTTACTTAAATGATATAATATGTGTGTTGTTACCTTCCCCTGTCTCTGACTGAGGTTTGTAAATGATTTCAGTTGGTGAAAAGGAAGAAAACAAGTGTCCTATGGAACTTCTTCACTGAAGTCGAGGGACAGGTTGGAATTGCTATATGCAATATGTGTTTTGTCAAAGTTAGCTGCAGAACTTCCATATCCAACCTCAAGAAACACTTGGAAAAGAGGCATCCCACCCTGGAGTTCCTTAGTCATTCTAACGACAAGGTACGTGCCTACCTTAACCCCTCTTTCCCCCCTAACACTCTCAATGCAATGCTACTTCCAATTTGTCGCCTTACGAACACACACAGATCTAACTGCAGTGTTATGTTTCTGAGTTATGTTATTCAATGCACTTCCATTACCATGTTTTAAACAGAACTTTTTTCAAATGTTTAAGTAAAACAATTGTATAATTAGTGTTTTATTTATTTAATGTTGGGAAGTAAACATTATGAGGTATAATCATTAAATTCATCGGAGAACATATTGTTTAAACAACTCACCTCATAGGATTCATGCTTCCATGATATCGCGATTTCAACATAGTCATGTTCATCATCAGCCATAACTCCGACTGACGAAATTCTTCGGCCGTCAACTATTGTATTGTCGCCATCTTCAGTGCTGCCATCTATGGTTGAATTTATGAACTTCAAAATCAATGTAATTTCGTTAGGGATAATCAAAATTCATTGATCTATTTTTGTTTTTCTGAATGTATATTTTTTCCCAAAACTGTCAATTCCAAAGGTTTCTCTGCTTGTTTTAAAAGTTTAGCTTCTCTTCCAATTTTATGATGTTCTAATAAACTATGTGCAGCAATTGCAGATTTTTCAATTTCACAATTTTTAATATTTCTGAAATGTTCTTTTGTCTGAATTTCCAAATTCCTTTTGTTTTTCCTATATAAACTTTATTGCAATCTTCACAATTTATTTGATAAATTCCAGATTTCTTACTGTTTGGAACATTGACTTTTTTATTGGTACTTAGAAGATTACCCAGACTAAATTTATTTATTAGTGCCAAAGAAATGTTGTATTTGTCAAAAAAATTTTGAAATTTCCTATGCATTTCAGGATGGTAAGTAATTTTCTTGTATTTTTTCTTTTCTTTGCAATTTTGTAGAGTAGTATATTCATTAAGTCTTTTTTTTGTGTTTGAATTTCTTCAACTCATTTATAATTATTCTTTATCAACACCATTTAATCTAGCAGTGTTTAAAATATGTTTAAACTCTTTGTTGAAATTTTCTTCGTTTAATGGTACATTTGTCAATCTGTAAATTAAGCTATTGAATATTGCATGCTTATGAGCAATGTGATTGAAGCCTGATGATTTAATGTAATTATCTGTATGAGTTCCTTTTCTAAATATATCAAATTCAATTTTCAGTGTTTGATCTTTCCTAATTATACATAAATCCAAAAAAGGAATTTTGTTTTCTTTTTCTAATTCAACGGCAAACTTTACTGATTCATCCTAAAGGTTCAATAATTTAAGAGCATCTTCAATATCTTGAGAAATAAAACAAATTTGACTGAACTAACTATAAATAGTGACTTATTGATAAAATTAACTCCTTTAAGTACCTAGGTACAATACTAAACGATAATAATACTGTTGAAGAAGAGATCAAAACAAGAATATCGCCAAATTATATACAGCAATAATAAGACCAATCATATGTTATGGAGCTGAAACCTGGGTACTAAAAGAAGCAGATAAACTAAGACTATTAACGTTTGAGAGGAAAATATTTAGAAGAGTGCTAGGTCCAGTAAAGGAAAATGGAACTTGGAGGTTGAGAAGGAATGACGAATTATACCTCAAGAATAATAAAGAAAATATAGTTAGTTTCATCAAATCCAAAAGATTACAATGGTTTGGACATACACTAAGAATGCCAAAGGGAAGATTGCCGAATGATATTTTGAATTGGAAGCCACAAGGAACAAGACCAAGGGGAAGACCCAAGGATCGATGGGAAGATGACATAATTGAAGATTTGAGAGAGATGGGGATTTTTGATTTGAAATCCACTGCACAAGATAGGAAGAAGTGGCGTAAACTGGTTGAGAAGGCCAAGACATTCCACTGGAAGTCGTAGAGCCTGACGAAGAAGAAGATCTTCAATATCTTTAGAATTTATTATTGCGAAAATATCATCCACATATCTGAACCAAGTTTTAAACATCCATGGGTATGCTTTAGTGATTTGACACTCCAAGTAACTCATGAACAAATCAGCTAAAAATGTATAATTAGTGTTTTATTTATTTAATAGTAAATATCAATAAAAAATATGAATAGAGTAAAACTTGTTCAAAGCGGAATCGCATGAGACCAATCTTTTTTCCACATTAGACAAAATTGTGCATTATAAAAAAACAAAAAGATGATTTACCAATATTAGATTATAGAGGTACTGTATGTATTTTTACGTACTTTGGATTAATTGTAGTTCCGCTGCCGTTGAAAAGTGAAATATAGTATGTACGAGTGACTATGACGGTAATGCGCAAAAAGTCCGTTTTGTCAGCGTTAAAAATGTCTCAGGTGCGTATCCTGAAATTAAAATATCCAGTTTCAGTTTCCGCTAACTAACTATACTTTCGTCCACATCCTTTGATTCCCTGCAAATTTCACTCCACACTACATTGCGTCATATTTTAAAACTGTACAGCCAACCTGAAGATGCCTTGAAATTGTTATTCTCTAGGGATATAGCAACAGCTAGAGCTTGACTTTGGAGCATCGGTCTGGAAATTTGGAGATTTTTTGATTGTGCACTTGTAAAACACTCCCACACTACTTCATTGATTTCTTCATTTATTTTATTTACTATTTATTTATTGCTTTCCTCTTCGTTTGATCATTTTCTTGCATCCTTACTTACTCACTGGCACTATCGAACCCGTAGGTTCATGGCCACGCGAACATAAGGTCTCCATACATCCCTATCCTGAGCTAATCCTTTCCAGTCATTCCCTGTATAATCTACTTCCCTCAAATCATAGTTAATGTTATTCTCCCACCTCATTCTTGGTCTTCCAACTGGACGTTTTCCCTCTGGCTTTCCTACAAGAAGCTTCCATGCAAGTCTTTCATTCCCCATACGTGCAACATGTCCTGCCCATCGCAGTCTACGAGACTTAACTGTTCTTATTATATCTGGCTTCCTATAAAGCCCAATGTAGTTCATTGTTATGTAGTCTTCTCCATTCACCTGTCTCTTCGTCTCTCTTTGGTCCAAACATTTTCCTAAGTACTTTATTCTCAAACACCTGTAATCTCCTTTCCTTTCCTCCCTTAAAGTAAGAGTCCATGTTTCACACCCATATAACATAACTGGTAGAATAATAGTTTTATATATTTTCAGTTTAACGTTTTTTGAAAGGAGTTGGGACATCAAGAGTCTCTGCAATGCATAATAGCATGCATTTCCAGAATTGAGCCTATGTTTAATTTTCTTTGTGCATCTCATTCCTATTTGTGATTACTGTTCCTAGGTATTTGAATTCAGCCACTTCCACAAAATTTCCCTCATTTGTCATTAGCTGTCCATTTCCATTATATAATGTATTTTTCTACGTGTGACCATATATTTAGTTTTTATTGGTATTTACTTCCAGTCCTAATTTCTTAGTGTTACTCATTAGTGTGTGCATGTTGTCCTTTAGTATCTCCTTGCTATCGGCCAGTAGTACTACATCATCAGCATAAACTAACAGCTTATTAATACCATTCAGTTGTAAGCCTTCCTCATTCTCTAAAGATTTAATGGCATGCTCTAGTACAAAATTAAATAGTAGAGTAGTCTTGCATCCATTCATTAATTATTTTTTCTTTGTGTTTTAAAATCTCATAAACTTGGGTTTTCCATATTTAAATTTAGTCATTATTTCACGTACTGAGAGATTGTTTTTCTTTATCTTCAATCACTCTCACTTGTTCATTTAAAAACAATGTTACATACGATTTAGCTATCTTTATTCCGTAAATTCAGAAGGCTACCTGTGAAAGATACGTACACAATCAGTCTCTGATCTTAAAATACTATTTTAAGACTATACAGTGCACTGCTTATTTGTAAGGACAGATGTCACACGCGAAATATTTGTTAAACGAACCTGTTATTTCACATAACGGGTGTGCAGTGAGGCCTAAAGAAAATATATATACTTCACCCGGTGGCAGGAATCATCCCTTATTGTTATTTCGCCTAACGGGAATGCAATGAAGTGGAAACTAATTTATCTCTCTCTCAGTCTTTCCGCCTTATAAAATTTCTTCGCGAATTTGTAGAAATATCCTTCTGTTTCCGCATTGGACAGATTCTGTTTTATACAAAATAAATACACATAAAATTACTATTATTTCACCAGGACCAATAAATTTGTTCATATTGGATAGATTTCCGCATTATTCAAGTTCTGGATTAAACAAGTTTTACTGTTAATTAAAGTTCATCGGAGAACATTTTGTTTAAACAACTCACCTCATAGGATTCATGCTTCCATGATATCGCGGTTTCAAACACAGTCATGTTCATTCTCAGCTGAACATGACTGTGTTTCAAACCGCGGTATCATGGAAGCATGAATCCTATGAGGTGAGTTGTTTAAACAAAATGTTCTCCGATGAATTTGAATGATTATACTTCATAATGTTTTCTTCCCAATATTAGTTCAATATAAGTTTTACTGTATATGGTCGCACATAGAAATACATTATATTATGGAAATGGACAGCTAATGACAAATGAGGGAAATTTTGAGGAAGTGGCTGAATTCAAATACCTAGGAACAATAATCACAAATAGGAATGAGATGCACAAAGAAATGAAACATAGGCTCAATTCTGGAAATGTGTGCTATTATACATTACAGAGACTCTTGATGTCCCAACTCCCTCAGGGCATAATATTACCCTTGGTACATAAATAAATATTTAAAAAAACATGTTTACTAATTGTGTCTACTTTGTGTATTACAGAATGATATAATGGAAGATCCAGAAGATCCACATGGGTATATCGGCAGACCACCTTCCACAGTTACAGTTTTTACACCTTCTAGAGCATCCACTTCTCGACCGAATTCTGCACATGGGCTAGTAGCACTGCAAGCCATCACTCCAGCAATCAAATCACAAATAGACTCCCGCCTTTTAGAATTATTTTACTTAGATTTCCAACCTTTGTCTATCGTTGAAGATAAAGGATTCTGCCACTTTGTAAATTCCCTCAATCCATTATATGAGATACCATCTCGGAAAACCATCTCGAAGGAAATGATACCATCGCTGTATACAGACTGTGTTAGTGCTGTCAAACAGAAACTGACCGAAGTTCAGTCGTGCTGCCTGACGATGGAAAGCTGGATGAGTGATAACGACACCTACATGACCACTACAGTCCATTTCATTGACAATAACTTCGATCTTGTGTCTGCACTTCTTGAATGCACTAACATTGGAGTTGGAGTAGGTCACATGATGGAGAACCTCGGAGGAGAGTTGGACAGAATCATAAGGGAGTGGGGTATCGAAAACAAAGTTATATTTAGTGTATCAGACAATACCACTACCTTGAAAAGCGCCATTTCTTCAGAACAGAAATGGGAACATTTTGATTGTTTAGTTCAAACACTCCACCTTATTGTGAACGATGGATTAAATCAGGAAGTGGTAATGAATCTCATTGCAAAGATTAAAACTATTGTAAGTTACTTCAAAAGAAGACCATCTTCCATGGATATTCTTCGATCTTGTCAGGAGAGTTTGGGGAAGGAAGTACCAAAGAATCTGATTCTGGATATTCCCAACAGATGGAACTCAATGTATGCGATGTTGATGCGGTTCATTGAGTTAGAAAACGCACTACAGTTCTCTTTATCTCTCATCTCGGAAGAAATTCCGATGTTAAGTGTGGAAGAGTGGGACATGTGCAGGCAAGTGTGTCAGGTGTTGAAACCATTCGATAATGCAACGACGACAATCAGCAGCGAAAGGTATCCCTCGGGTTCTCTTGTTTATAAATCATAGTCAAAGGTCTGCGTAAAGTGTGTGATAAACTTCTGGATAAGATTTCTTGCCACCAGTGAAGGAAGTTACAAGAATCCTAAGAGATGCCTTGCAAGGTCTGTTGTCAGATGCTGAAAAAAGTCATACATTGGCCATGTGCACATTTTTAGACCCTAGATTCAAAATGCTGGCATTTGAAAATCAGCAGGAAGCAGAAAATACTAAGAGAAATGTGATATCGTTAATTGAAGACTGTATCAACAAGATGCCTCCAATCATCATCCAAGAAGTGCAAATTGTTGAAGAAGAACAGACATTCGACGATGAGCTTTCGTTGTGGAATGAGTTTGATGAATCTGTTAAACAATCGACTTTACCAGGAAACTCCGCTTCCAAAGCTATGGTGGAAGTTGAGCGATATTTGGATGAAGAGTTTGCAAACCGCAAAGAAAATGCTTTAGAATGGTGGAAGAGGCACGAGTACAATTATCCTAATCTCCTTCAAATTGTGAAAGAAAGATTTTGTGCTTTGGCTTCTTCTGTTCCGTGTGAAAAAGTTTTTACAAAAGCAGGTTCAATACTTAATGAACGTCGGTTCAAACTCAGTACCAGCAAACTTAAAATGTTCTTGTTCCTCAATGCAAATGCATATTTATTAAATAAGTGACCAGCAAACATTAAATAAATGGTGCTATATTCTTTTAAGTGGTTGCTAGTATGTGATATACAGTAACCCATCAATTTAACAGACTAAAATCATAAATTTATATATTAAATTTGGTAATTTTAAACATTATGAGGTTTTTTTTTCTTACCTCATACATCTATGTTTCTTTAAACACAGCACTGCAGTATCAGCGACACTTTGTCGTCATCGTCAGCTGTTTTCACGACTGTCAATTCTTTCTTTTGCCGGTAATTCTCCAAAACTGCCATCTGGTGTTCTTTTGAAGGAATTACTCTCCAAACTGTCATCTGGTGTTCTTTTGAATGAATAATTTTCTAAACTGCCATCTGTTGTATTTTTGAAGAACTTTGTAATCAAGCTCGGTTCGTCCGGAATCTCGAAGTTCGTGGTTCTAGTATGGTTTTTTTGAATATATATTTTTTCCCAAACTGTTAAATCCAAAGGTTTAGATAGATGTTTCAAAAGTTTTGCTTCTTTTTCAATCCTATGATGCTCTAATAAACTATGTGCTGCTATAGCTGATTTTTCAATTTCTCTATTCTTTATGTTTCTGAAGTGTTCTTTTTAAACGAGTTTCCAATTTCCTTTTTGTTTTTCCTATATATATCTTGTTGCAATCTTTGCAATCAATTTGATAAGATATATATATATATAGGAAAAACAAAAAGGAACTTGGAAACTCGTAAAAAGGAACACTTCAGAAACATAAAGAATGGAGAAATTGAAAAATCAGCTATAGCAGCACATAGTTTATTAGAACATCATAGGATTGAAAAAGAAGCAAAACTTTTGAAACATCTATCTAAACCTTTGGATTTAACAGTTTGGGAAAAAATATATATTCAAAAAAACCATACTAGAACCATGAACTTCGAGATTCCAGACGAACCGAGCTTGATTACAAAGTTCTTCAAAAATACAACAGATGGCAGTTTTGAGAATTACCGGCAAAAGAAAGAATTGACAGTCGTGAAAACAGCTGACGATGACGACAATGGGTCGCCGATACTGCAGTGTTTAAAAAAACATAGAAGTATGAGGTAAGAAGAAATCACGATTCATTTAATTCTTAAAATCATAAATGTAAATATTATTCGTTTTTAAACATCTTAATGATGGACAGAAAAATATACGCCTGGACTGGGGTTTGAACCCAGGACCTTTGACTCTCTATATTTTTCTTTTCAAATATAATTTGTCCATCATTAAGATGTTTAAAAACGAATAATATTAACATTGCAAGAAGCACTACTGGCTTTATAAGTAATGTTTAAATTCCCAATAAAAAGGCTTCTTAATAAAGAAGCTGCCATTTGCAAAAATCGTAGCAACGGCTCGTAGCATTTTGGGTTATGTAATTAATTATGTATAAGAGAAAAATACGCATTTAGATTGGAGGCCTAGGTAGCTCAGATGGAAGAGCATTGACATAGAGAGTCAAAGGTCCTGGGTTCAAACCTCAGTCTAGGCGTATATTTTTCTTTTCAAATATAAAATCATAAATAATTGAGTTTAACTTTCACAGGGAAAAAACACTATGAGTTTAATTTAAGAACTAAATCAATGTTTTTATTACCTCACCTCATATCCTTTTTCTTCTAGACTGCAGTTTCGGAGAAGGAAGAAGAAAACCACCAAGAAACGACATAACACCGGTTGACCAGAGGCTATTGATGATGGAGTTAAGCTCCAAAACTGCAGTCTAGATGAAAAAGGATATGAGGTGAGGTAATAAAAACATTAATTTAATTCTTAATTGAGTTTGTATTTTTTAACATTCTTACCTCATATGATTGTTTATCCGGACATATGTTTCAGGGCTAATGCCCCATCTTCAGCATTGCACAAACTGTTTTTTTTTTCTTTTCTTCCAGTTGTCGGGCACTGGATCTGTGTTCCAAAGAACTTGGTAATGAGGCTTCTTTCTCTGGGAATTTCAAAGTTCAGAAGAACAAGGAGAAAATTATGAACTTTGAAAACTCTTTATATACAGAAGAACAAGGAGAAAATTATGAACTTTGAAATTCCTGGAGAAAGGATCCTCATTACCAAGTTATTTGGAACACAGATCCAGGGCCGACAACTTGAAGAAAAGAAAAAAATAGTTATTGCAACGCTGAAGATGGGGCAATAGCCCTGAAACATATGTCCAGATAAACAAACATATGAGGTAAGAATGTTAAAAAATACAAACTCAATTAAGAATTAAATTAATGTTTTTATTACCTCACCTCATATCCTTTTTTCTTCTAGACTGCAGTTTTGAAGCTAAAGCTGTTACTATGATGGAAATAAGTATATTAAAGTACACTACTAAATTATTGTAATCAAATGGTAAAGAGAAAAATTTATGCCTGAACCAGGAATCGAACCCCGAACCTTCAGCTTTCCGTGCTGATGCTCTAACCATTGAGCTAATCCAGGCTTCCTTCCCATCCAAGCATAAATCCTTCCTTTAGCTTCTTAATATTAATTTAATAAATAATGCTACAGCTATGTGGAGTCCCTTCATGTCTTCTTCAGGTAGAAGCCATTCATTGTGTATTTGTGAATGATGATTCATAGCATTTGAATGTGGGACCAAGACAGTAAGGTAAAGGAAGGATTTATGCTTGGATGGGAAGGAAGCCTGGATTAGCTCAATGGTTAGAGCATCAGCACGGAAAGCTGAAGGTTTGGGGTTCGATTCCCGGTTCAGGCATAAATTTCTCTCTTTACCATTTGATTACAATTCTAAAGGGTGTCCCAATAAGAACGCCGGATTTAATAATGCACAAAATAAACTATATTTGAAAGAAATGACATATATTTATACATGAGCACAAAGGGTATACGTTCCGATTTAAGTATGGAAAATGACATCTGACATATGTCCATCACGAGATGCTCTACAGCTAGTGACTCTGTCTATGAAATTTGTGATTACTTTTACACAGTCTTGCGCTGACACGTCGAATTTCCTGCTTCAGGTCTTGTATGGTTCTGGGATTGTGTTCATAAACCTGTGATTTGATAAACCCCCAAAGAAAGAAGTCACATGACCTTGGTCACCTCTGCGCGATTCCGGCCTAAGAGCACGAAGCCTTGGAACGGTTTGAGCATAACACACACCATTCTGGTAATGAGTTTTCACAATTAAAACTCATTGTTCAGCAGTATAACACTCCATATCCAGTAATTGCAACAAATATAGAAAACAAAAAGTGTAGGTAGAGTGCTGCCAACCTCTTAAAAAAATGGCTGCCAATTCAAATCTGGCGTTTTTACTGGGACACCCTATATCTGTATCTGAAATTTTATTTCAGCCTCACTGCACACCCGTTATGCAAAACATAGATACCTGTCTTACAAATGACCATTACACGTAAAATCTTACATTAGTTTAAGTTTTGAGACCGATCTTTCATAGGTAGCGTTCTGAATTAACAGAATAAAGATGGCTAAATGTATATATCATTGTCATTAAACGAAAAAGTGAAAGTGATTGAAGATAAATCTCCAAATTTCCGGACCGATGCTCTAAAGTCAAGCTCTAGCTGTTGCTAAATCCCTACGAAATAACGATTTGAAGGCATCTTCAGGTTGTCTGGACAGTCTTAAAAGACAACATAATGTAGTGTGGAATTAAATTTGCAGGAAATAAAAGGATGCGGACGAAAGCATAGTTAGGGAGTGGAAACCAAAACTGCATACCTTAATTTCAGGATACGCGCCTAAGAGACATTTTTAACGCTGACAAAACGGGACTGTTTTTTTGCGCGTTACCGTCGAAGTCGCTCGTACATACTATACTTCACTTTTCAAAGACAGCGGAACTACAATTAATCCAAGGTACGTAAAAAGAACATATACGGTACTCTGTAATCTAAGATTATTAATAAGTTTTAGTTTTTTTATCTTCTTCTTCTTCCTTCCAAGTATTAGGCCATGGCCTCTTACAATCCTATAGAAAATTTTCCGATCCTTCCGGGAAATTCTCGTATAAGACTTGAGAGCATAATAATAGTCCCTTCGATTGGTTGCTGGCCAAAGGAAGGCATAGTTTTTTTATAATGCGGAAATTTGTCTAATGTGGAAAAAAAAATTGGTCCCATGCGATTCTGCTTGAGCAAATTTTACTATACCTTAGTTTCATATAATTAAAGTGATCCACTACAGGCCTCAGGATGCCCTTGGGGTAGTGGGAGGTTAAGGCTCCCACTTTTTTTCTAGACAATCGGCACTTTATGTCAGCCGAGTTGTCAGCTCTGCATGGTCGCCTTTACCCCCAGAACAAGCGTCTGGTACTCATTTCCATTAGAGGCTGAGTCGACCCCAGGGCCATAGTGCCACCAGAAGGTTTGTGTCAGTTTAAAAATCCTGACCCCAACGGGACTTGAACCCTTGACCTTCCGGCTTGTAGCTCAGTGCTTTAACCAATGAATTGTGAATTCTTTTTACCTCATACATCTATGTTCTTTAACACAGAACCACGGTATTGGGAAACATTATTCCCGTCCTCAGCTGTTGTCAAAACTGTCGATTCTTCATAATGCCAATCATTTTCTGAACTGCCATCTGGTGCTGATTTGAATAACTTTGTAATCAAATTTGGTTGTCCGGAAACTCAAAATTCATGGTTTTTTGGATGTATATCTTTTCCCAAACTAATTCCAAAGGTTTAAATAAATGTTTCAAAAGTTTAGCTCTTTTTTCAATTTATTTTTTTTAATACCTTAGTTGCCTGCTAGATGTCTCATTGAGTCAGTGTGTTGACTGTATGCCATTCATGACATCTATGGACAAATAAGGTAACTAAATGAATTTGGTCTATTAACTGCTAATGAAGGAGAGGCTATGGCTCAATACTGGGCTATGCCATTATAGATAAAATATTAAAACACACATACACTGTATGTATCTCTTATGATTGGTTTCGCCAACCTTAATAAAGCAATTTGAACTTCCAAAGAGCAAATTTTTGTTTCACCAACCAGGAGCTGCGTACCCTATTACACATCCAAGTTAACTTCGCATGAGCGGAGGGGAAAAGTTTTAGTGCTGGTGTCGGTGAACTATTGAATCTGTGGAAGGGATGTAGGAGAAGACTGTACATCCGATCACGTACTGAAATGGTTCAATTTTTACGTGTGGGCGGAGAATCCCTAAACACGTGTGAAAGATCTTAACATGGTTGTCATATTAGTCATTTAAGCACTGGACGCTCAAGCGGTCGGATCATTTAAAATCACAGTATTTGTCGTCTCTCCGTTACCAGCCTCACAATAAATCACAAGTGGCAACATGTAATGAGAAGTGACAGCCCATCCCTACACATAACCCCAATAGTAACAGGGTTGTCAAATTAGTCATTTTGCCAATGACCGGGTAGAAAGACGGACCATTAAAATCCATAGTATTTGTCAGTTCTCTACCTGCCAGACAAAGAACATATACAGAGGACAGGAAGTGGCAACATAGTAAGGAGTACTGTATTATGACTGGAGTCTGGATGTTAGGCACTTAAAAAATTCAAAAAGGCACTAAAAATCATTAATATAGGCACTAAAAATTCAAAATAGGCTCTTACAAAAAATGGATAACATAACTTTTTACAGTCTTACGTTAAGAATATAAACATATGCTATCAATTGCATGAGAAGATATCAGAGATGCTTTTGGAATTTGTTTTGCCTTTTTACAAAGAGCACAACCACCACTTGACAATATTTCTGCACCAAATTCTTTCACGAAATTGGTCAGTTTGTCTTTTACTGCTGTCCACTCTTTAGGTATCTTAAAAAAACTGTTGTAAAGGTTAAAAAAAATGCCACATACACCTGCCACACCACTCTGTCTTTGAAGCACCTATCTGTGAATGAATTCAGTGTTACCAAGATTAAAAATAATATTTCCAGTCACCTAAAGGTTTCAGCACCAGGTGTGAGATATAGAAAGAAAGCTTGAGCAGTAGAGAGACTTGCAATTTAATATAGCAATCTGGAGCACAATCTAGTGATCAAAAATTGTACACCACCACCTCTCCTGGCCCTGAGATTCAAAATGTTGCAATTAAATTAATTTCATATAATTAATTTAACCCATTGACTTCAGGTTTAAATTATCAATGCATTTCCCCAGAAACCGGATTTAAGTTACCGTAAATTATATTGTGTATTTTCAGATATTCAAAACAAACAAACGATAACGGTACTTGATATCACAATAAGGGTGAAGGCCAAAACACATGCCTCTGCTATTCATAAACGTTAACAAAATATTACCCTGGCAAGGGTGTACAAAATATATAACAGCAGAGTTAAGCGAATGTACCTCGTCTTCTGAGTTGAAGGTAATTTTAACTGCCGCCGAGTCTAGCTCGTCTTTTGCGGCGAATGGGTTAATAATTAAATGTTTCAACCATGTCAGGGTTGAAAAGATGGTAATTGGAGGGTGCCAAGTTGGGACTGTAGGGCCATAGATAGATGGAAAGCTCTGCGGCCATCACTTAATTGTTGGTGGTGAGCGATCCATTTTGGTTCTCCTTAATGGGTAGAACCCCGGGTTCCTGTAAAATACATTAGCCCCGGTTTAAATTTTGAATTCAAATTTGAAGTTAATTAGCAGAGTGAAGTCGGAAGCGGACCTTTTGGGGTTCTATTCCAGTATTTGCTCTTTGGATTGAGGGAAACCGCTTAAAACCTCAATCGGAATAGTCGATCACGTTGGATCTTGCCAAGTTTGGCTTTCGGATGACTCTATATTGGGAGGGCATCCAGGCTTCTTTTTATTTAAATATAATATGCGTACATTTCAGATTATTACAATTATGGTAACATGTGACTCTAGGGAGGATGCAAAAGAGTTTCCCACCCAAATTTCCTGATCTCCACAGCGGCATCAGCAGTGTGAGGACGCGTGTTATTGCATCTGTTCTGTTGGAAAAGGAGAAGAGAAAAATAAGCCAGGTATTACCCATCCAGTGTTTTGTGCAGGCGGAAAATATGTTAACTAACAAACTGTCTCTCTTTCTATTCCTTACTATGTTGCCACTTCGTGTCCTTTGTATTATGTTGTTTGATTGGCAGCTGACAAATACTATGTATTTTAATGATCCGTCGTTCTGCGCGGTCAGTGGCAGAATGACTAACTTGACAATCCTGTTACTTTTGGGGTTACGTCTAGGAATGAGCTGTCCCTTCCTTGCCCTTCTCATTACATGTTGCCACTTGTGATTTATTGTGAGACTGGTAACAGAGAGACGACAAATAATGTGATTTTAAATGATCCGACCGCTTGAGCGTTCCGTGCTTAAATGACTAATTTGACAACCATGTTAAAATCTTTCACACGTGTTTAGAGATTCTCCCCCACATTTGTAGTTGAACAATTTCAATACGTGATCGGATGTACAGTTTTCTCCTACATCCCTTCCACAGATTCAGTAGATCGGCGACACTAGCGCTAAAACTCTTCCCCTCCGCCCGTGAACAGTTAACTTGGATGTGTAATAGATTTGTTTGTCCACTTGATGGGAATGTAAAGAAGAGGCTCATTGTTTCCAAAAGAACAAAACGAAAGAAGATAGACATCGACCTAGATTCGGATTCCAGCCTAGATGACACCGTGCCTGTGACTGACTCTGAACATGAGCATGTGGATTCTGTCAGGGAAAATGGTCCCACAAAGAATCTGAGGGAGAGAAGAATATAATATAATGATATTGTGAAAAGAAAATTAATGTGTGAACCAGGAATCGAACCGTTGACCTCTAGTTCTCCAGACTACTGTGCAGCCCACTATATCATTCCACAAGTTTGGAGAACTAGAGATCCACGGTTCGATTCCTGGTTTGCACATTAAATTTTCTTTTCACAATATCATTATAATATTATGGTATGATCCATTATTGGAACTGTGTTAAAATAACAGTATTGGAAAATGTTAAATAGAGAACTACTGGATACAGTACCAAAAGTGTAAGACCTAGTATCACTGGGTACAAAAGGTCGCAAACAATTTCATTGCCTGGAATGTGTTTCTGATGTTTATTTTTGTTTTAGTACTTATGTATTGCTTTTAGTTTTTATTTTTATCTTATTTTCTAATAACAGTTTCATAAAATTGCACATAATCTTGTGTTTTTTCAGTTATCCAAATAGCCGTATGCATTATTCAAATAGCCCCGCTGATTGTTGGATACTTAACATGTGGAGGGTAAATTGAATAACTGCGTAACTTGATTAATTAAAATGTATTGCACCCAACGTACATAGTGAGGAAGACGATACGTAGGACAATATTTACTGTATATTTCAGTTCTTACGATTGCACATATTTTTCGGATAAATTGTCAAATAAGTTGAAATTATTTAAATAGCCCCGCTGTACCCTATAAAATGAATATTTCTGTCTGTCTGTCTGTCCTTTATGCGCTACCATATCGTTCATCCGATTGTGATGGGGCTTTTTGCAAAATGTTCAGGAGTTTCGCGGGAAAGTTTTAGGCTATAAGAGTGTTGTAATACTCAACTCCTTCACCCTTAAAAAAACATCCTTTGTAGAGAAAAACGTGTTTTTTTTAGCCTTTTGCACGCTTAAACCACCAAAAATAGTACACAGAATTTAATATCTAAAAAAAATCGCGACAGCATATGTCTATCTTTTACGGATAACTCACAACCATTTTTATCTTTCAGCTCATTGATGCCGAGAAGATCGCGATGACTTGATTCCCGGGCAAGCATAGCTGTGCACAGCGGGTTTTCTTTTACGGATAACTGTTAATAACCATTTTATCTTTCAGTTCATTTATGTCAAGAAGATCGGGATTATTAGATTCCTGGCCAATGCTGGATAATCAGCACGGGGTATCTAAAAATAATTACCATATAAATTTATAATTATTTTTCTTTTTTGCTTATTCAACTAAACATAAAAGAACACATTTCATTTATTTAGGCGTAACAAACGCACGCCGGGTATTAGTTAGTTGTTTATAAAACAATGACAAAAAAAAACAAATGGGCAGAAATTACATTTGCTTCAAATTACATAATAATGTAATAATTTAGAGTTTTACATGATCATGTTCGTTAGCACAAATCATAGAAAAACATAGAGAATTTAATATACCAACTTTTATGATATTCATTGATTATCATAAAGCCTTCGACACAGTAAACAGAATAAAATTATGGGATATCTTACATAATGCAGGAATACCCAAACATTTAATTCAAGCGATTCAAAGCATGTATCATAACACACGAATTCGAATAAAAATAAATAATCAAATCAGCAAATCAGATAGACTAATATCCCAAGGTGTAAAACAAGGTTGTCCACTTTCCCCTCTTTTATTTAATTTATATATGAATGAAATCATAAAATTATGGCAAAACCAATCACAATCACACTTTATGATTGATGGTCGACCCCTCAACACATTAATGTATGCAGATGATCAAGTAATATTGGCTACTTCTGAAGATCACCTACAAGAGCAGTACATAGATTGTATAACCCAAGATTATAATTTACAAATTTCGGTGAGTAAGACAAAAACTATGGCGTTTCAAGTGAAAATACCGATAAGAACTAAAATTGTTATTAACAACAATATAATAGAACAAGTCAATAACTTTACTTATCTTGGCTGCAATCTTTCGTACGACACATGTAAAGACATAGACATAAAATTGGTCAAATTTCAAAAACTTATAGGAACAATAAAAAGCATTCTTTTCCGAAAAGTACGCCCAGATACAATTCTAAAATTTTATAAAACAATGGCTCTTCCAACTCTACTTTATGGTTCTGAAACCTGGACTCTTACCACAGGTAAATTAAATAGGATAGTAGCTGCAGAAATGAAGTTATTAAGACCTTTAGCGGGTTATACGCTTTATGATCACATGCGTAATGAAGATATCCGCAAAGCTCTCAACACACCAGCAATAACTGAAATCATTCAAAAATATCAAAATAATTGGCATGAACACCTTCTGAGGATGCCAAACAATAGACTACCTCTGCAGCTATTGAACTACAGACCCACAGGGCGAAGAGACCCAGGAAGACCTAAGAAGAGATGGAGGGATCAATTTCTTTCCTGAAGCGGAACAGGCCAATTGGCTTAATCCATGCCTGCCATTGATGATGATGTAATAATTTAGAGTTTTACATGATCATGTTTTCTTTGCGGTCCGGAACATTTAAATAAGTGGCAGCAGAAATTATTGTTTCGCCAATTTAGGGTTGTTGTCATTTTTACACTTTTACCGCCATCACACGGATTGAACAAGACTGTGATGGTTTTGTTAGAATTGACACTTGCTATCAGCGAGTCCCAAACAGTAAATTGACATTACTTCATAACTGATTAATTTATGGACTCATGTTTAATGGGACTAAATAAACATGATAATATCCAGGAAGAGATAAAAAAAAATGCAAAATGCTAAGAAATATCATTTTTTCCGCGATAGTGCGTTTAGTCGCACTTCCAGCAATGGCGACCATGATTGAAAGTTCAACTTCCTACATTTTGGGGTTGCCAACCTAAATAACTATACTGTAATAAAAATAACTAGCCTATATTGTAATATTACATATTATAAGCCCACAACTGGAACAGGAAACGTCCCTGGGGGCACGGCTCGGACCATGCAGAAGGGAGCAACTGTGCTGGTACCCGGCTAAGCGTGGGGTCACCAGGAGATGGGCACCTGGATGTACTAAAGTCTCACACTGCGAGGTTTGAGGATTCAAGCCCTAGCCGGTCTCACAACGGCTGCAGGATGCGTCCCTGGAGGTAGAACAGGGGAACGGTCGGTGGATCTGCGACAGCAGTCCTCCCGGCTAGGTTCGAGGAGCCCGTGGACCAACTGTGGGATCGTCAGGAATGAGCGACCTGACGTGCTATGTGGCTCAGCAATTATTTCCCTGAAGTTACAACTTCAACACCTTCTCCCTGAGGTGTTGGATTAAGGCCGAGAACTTGAACGTGGACGCGAATAGATAGAGAGGACAAGATTCTGGGACTTGGGAGTATGGTCTTTGACCGAGGTATCCCAAGGGGTGGAGGCATGGGCCCAGATTACAAACACGCGTGTGGGAAGTAAAACCACTGCCTTCTATGCGTACTACATACAATGTACGAGTATATATAAAAAATATCCAATAATATAATATACATTATACGAAACAAATCACTGCATTTTAAATGAACTGAACTTTATTTTAAACTATAAATACGTACTTGTCGCCATTTTATCACTAAATTGGTCTCACGGCCTCATGTTGTTTTAACTAATAAATATTGTCCACACTGTTCGTAGCGTAGTGGTTAAGGCACCGAGCTACAAGCCGGAGGGTCGAGGGTTCAAGTCCCGTTGGGGTCAGAATTTTTAAACTGACCCAAACACTGGCGGCACTATGGCGCTGGGGTCGACTCAGCCTCTAACGGAAATGAGTACCAGACGTTTGGTCTGGAGGGTAAAGGCGGCCGTCACGCAGGGCTGACAACCCGGCTGACATAAAGTGCCGATTGTCTAGAAAAAGTGGGAGCCTTAACCTCCTACTACCCCAAGGGCGTCCGGGCCTGTTGTGGGATCACTTTACTTTACTTTTACTGTTAGCATTGATCAATGTTTATAATGAACGCAAATATTTCCAACAAAGATGTTTTTATTTTACTGTCATTTATTATTTTGAAGACACCATCGCGGAAGAAAAAAAATGTACAACCCAGTTTGTGAAAGGTTGTATAGAATCTCGCTATCGCTCTGTTTTTAAACATTTTCCTCGAATCTATAAAAACCACTTTCCAACCTAGCATAGTAATATACTATTTCAATAAATAAATTTAAATTAAAAATATCCGACACGTGAAACAAGAACCAGATTGTATAAAACACTAATTAAATTAGTGTTAACTTAGAGGATGAAACCTGGGCTCTGACTGAACATGACACATCTCAACTGGCTGCTTTTGAAAGAAAGATACTCAGAAGGATATATTTAAGGAAAATGGAGAGTTGCGAATGAGATGTAACAGGGAATTATATGAGTTGTATAAATCATAAGATATCATTACAGATATTAAAGTAAACAGACTAAGATGGGCAGGACATACGCAGAGGATGACCAAAAATTAGATTAGATTAGATAGATTTATTTAGCCTGGTGGAGTTAAGGCCATGTGGCCTTTTCTTCCACTCACCAGGACAAACATATATTACATCAGAATATAACAATCTTAATTAACTCTAATATTAATCACTAAGTAAAAAATTTGATCAAAAGATAATATCTAATATACGTATTACGATCTATAATACAACCAGTTAATATTACTTAAAATTAAGACTAAAACTAATAATAAAATGTATATAAGCAAGGCATATTAAATTGTCCCTGTCTAGTGTATATAAAAAAAAGGAAAATAATGAGATATAGAAAACTAATTTTACGATTATACAATATTTAAAACAAACAAATAAACATATTTGTTATTCTTAATATTATTTTCATAAATAATTAAATATATTAATATTGCTAAAATAATACTATCAGTGAGGTGTATAAGTTAGTTTGTTATTAAATAATTCTTTAGTTTGTTTTTGAAGGATGTTATAGTTTGACAGTCTCTGACATAGGGCGGAAGGGAATTCCATATTTTGGTAAGTGACACCGTAAAAGATAATAATGAATAATATACAGTGTGATGAGGCGGGATATAAAGGACAATGTGCTGATGGGATCGAGTGTCAAGATTATGTGTGTCGGATAGTCTGATGAAGCGGCGTGATAAATAATTAGGCGATGATGTGTGAAGTATTTTATAGAGAAGGAATAGGGAATGGACAGTTCTACGATCTCTTAGACGAAGCCACGATAATTGTTTCAGGGACGGTGTAACATGGTCAAATTTGCGAATACAAGTAGTTAGAAGAATAAGAACAGCTAAGTCTCGTAGACTGCGATGGGCAGGACATGTTGCACGTATGGGGAATGAAAGACGTGCACGGAAGCTTCTTGTAGGAAAGCCAAAGGGAAAACGCCCAGATGGTAGACCAAGAATGAGGTGGGAGAACAACATTAACTGTGATTTGAGGGAAGTAGATTATACAGGGAATGATTGGAAAGCATTAGCTCAGGAAAGGGATGTATGGAGAGCTTATGTCCGAGCGGCCATGAACCTACGGGTTCGATAGTGTCAGTGAATAAGTAAGAAGAATTGTAGATGGTAGGACAGAGAACTTGAAGAGCGAATTTGAGATGGATGGATGGAGTACTACAGGATGACAAATGTATAAAACTCAAGAATTGGTGGACGGTTGCCAGAGATAGAGTGGCCTGGAGAAATATTCTGAAATTAAAGTAAACAATAAAAATCCAGAAAATGTAAAAACTTGTAAAAAATCTTCTAAAATAGTAAGGAGTGTCAGGTGATAGAAAACTACTCAAAATAATGAGAGAAACAAGTCAAATTTACCCCGTACTGGACACAACCAAGGATTCTGGAAATGCGATATGTACTAAGAAGATGAATGTATGGACACTCAATAAGTACTACAAGAATATACTAATAGCTCTAGAAATGGATTATTTATGCAGAAGTGCCAGAAAGTCAAAATTAGAACATGTCACAAATAAGGAAATTAGAAATATAAAGAAAGCATAATTGAAAGAATTGAGGAGAAGGAATTAAAGTGGTTAGGGCATGTTTTAAGAATGGAAGATGAGCGATGGCCAAAGCAGCTATATTAATGGCATCCGACCAGAAGGAGGAAGAGAGGGAGACCGAAGTTAACATGGAAGGAAAACATGAAGACACTAATGCAAGCAAGAGGGCTAAGCATTGAAGATGCCCAAGAACGTAGGCTTTGGAGGTTTGGTACGGGAAGACGGCAGCAGCTGTAAAAACCCGAAGATAGATAGAGAGAGATGGACTAAGATGTCAGACAATTTATTGATAAAAACAGCCTAACGTTAAAAAATGGACGTAGGTCTAACTTAAAATGTACCATTTGTGTATACTCATTCAAAATATCTCTGCAGGCGGTACACGTGACGTCATATAAGGCAGTGTTCACTGTCAGCGTCCCACGTTCCATTCCCCTTTGCACTCGTAGATCGCAGTGTCACGTGGTCTATTCCTGCATAAACACGACTGCAGTGCCTTCCGTCAACAACTGCGCTTACTCCTTAAGCGGGTAACGATAGTCACTGGATGTTAATAGAAAATCACGAAGTTCAATTTCCGATATTTGAAATTGTAATAAACTGAGAAAAATTGCATAAAACCAAATTAATTTGTTTCATTAAATTATACGAATCTATTGTTTACATAATGAACAATAAACAGTGCTCTAACATCCGGTTTCGATGTCGTAAGTATTTTATTGGGAGAGTGTCAGGTGTTAGTATTTATCTTTATACACGGACCAACGGATTTGTGCCGCTATAGCGCTAACATCGTTCATAGAAAAGTACATGTCTATATCACACACCAATTCACCGCACTCCCTTCCCACTACGTCAAACAGCAGCCACGGTAACTTACCGAGTAGGGATGTTGCCAACATGGCTCTTGAATATTGAATAACGTAAGGTTAATTATAACGTCTTCTTCTTCCCCACTTATAGTTTTGCCGTCTTCAGTTTCAATTTATTTCTATCATTCCAATCCTCTTCTTCTAAATTCCTCTTCTCTTCTTCTTCTCTTCTTCTTCTTCACGGTTTAGACTTATTTACTAGCCTGTTTCGGCTCCAAATTGCTGCTCTTTCCATCTTTTCCTTGGTCTTCCCAAACTTCTTCTTCCTCGTGGTGAATAGTTGTATGCTGCTTTGGGTATTCTATTCTCAGTCATCCTTGCCAAGTGTTCTTACCAGTTTGTTCTGTATTTCTCTATTGTTATGTTTAATTCCTCTATTTTTAGTTGATGTCTTATTTCTATGTGTGTTTTTTTTGCCTGTTCTTTGATATCCTGCTATTGGTCTGAGGAATCTCATTTCAGCAGCTTGTATTCTGGCAGATTGTTTGTGTTGTCACTGTCCATGTTTCGGACCATAAGTAATAGGCACATTGTCTTGTATAATTACATTATAGAGTCATTCCGGGCTTTATTTTTCAAAATTCCTATCATCCATTATAGTTCTGACATAAGTTTTCCATTTCCATCTTGGTCTGTCACGTTTATTTCTTCCATTGGTATATATTTTTCGGCCATCTTTCATCTTCCATTCTCTGTTCATGGCCATACCATTTAAGAGTTTGATTTTCAATCCTCTTAACAACAGATGTAGTGATCTTCATTTCCCTCCAAAGGAATTAATTTCTTATTTTATCTTGTCTTGCCTTTTGAAGACTTTTTCTAAGATAATCAAATTTATATTGACTTAGGCTTTCACGGCCGGAGTTATTATGATGAACTTGTAGAAGATTTCCGGGCTGTTGGCCGTGGTCTTGAGGCTTGTAGTTCCACGACGTTTCGCCAGAGACTGCGTCCCAGGGATTAGATCCCTGCTGCGTCCGGCTTCCTCAAGTCTCAAGACAACCCTTAAGGATGCCGGATGCAGTCTCTGGCGAAACCTCGGGGAACTACAAGCCTCAAGACCACGGCCAACAGCCCGAAAATCTTCTTCAAGATCATCATGTTCTAATTTTATTCTTTTGTAATTCCGTCAAAGACCAAGTTTCACTTCCATATGACAAAATATTCTGTATTATGCTCTTATAAATTTTCATTTTAGTTTCCTTTGTAATATTGTTGTTCCAAATTATTCCATGTAATGTCTTATTGCATTATTTGCCATTGCAATTTTAGTTTGCACATCTCTTTCACATGTACCTAAGCATGTAATATTATTGACTCAAGACATTATAACTTCTTCATATTTAATTTAAGTAGGTCTGATGACACTGATTGACTTCTACGATTCATGAAGATAATTATAATATAATAGAGTATATTTATTGGTTAAATGGATATTGCCTGAAAGGGAATCTACGTATGTCGTTTTTAAAGACTGATTAACTCATGCCCCTAATGGGAGCCAATGGCCAATCACGTTACAAAGATTTTTTATTTACAACCAATCACAGTCGTGTTTCGCCAAGAATTTACCAACTAAAGTTTATCATAATAAAGAAAGCACCTCCTTTTTAACATTGTGAATAGGTCATAGCATTATTTTGCAGTGACTGACCCGCTAAGAAATACGGGTACCAGATTGTATATATAGTGCATGAATGTCAACACATACCGCATGCGGGAGTTAATATAAAAACATTTGTAGCAATTGATTATATCACCAAAAAAAAAAAAAAAAGAAACCACTGTTTGCACTTTCTTAAACGTATTTTTTCCCAGAAAAATATAGAAAATTAGATTCCCTGGACTTGTTAGAATATTCCCCTGTTTTGTATGATTTTTCCCCTGTTCACGTTTTAAAGATATTAAATTATGTCTGCATTTGTCAGATTGTTGCCCAGTTCTGTGAAACCATCTAAAACTACACTGGTTGAGCTATTAAATTATTAAAAAATCAGAAAATCTGTCATTTTGGACTTATCAGGTTTTTCCCCAGGACTCTTCAATTATGTCAACCCTGAATTAGCTAATTATTTAGAAAAACCATGGTTTATCATAGGTAACTGACCAACATGTCATTTGTTTCTCGATCCTTAGTATTTACATCGGCCGCGATCTGCAGTCACGTGTATTTTTAATTGTTTTATGAACGTCTTTTTTTTTTAATCTTACACTTACAAATATCAAAATTCTTGTAGGTAAGTACGTTTAATTCTACTGTATTATCGATATGCTGTTTTAAATTTGTTTAAGATTGGTTTATGTAGTTCAGAAACATTACATTTATTCAATGTGCAATATACTTTTGTAATCCGAGATTGCTTGAATTTAAAAGAAGCATTCGCTGAAATATATTACTTCAGCATGGATGAAAAATTAACAATAACTAGGTTAGAGAGGGACAAATTAATATACATCAGATCAGTTTACAGTTTATTGAATAATGATAATACGAGGTGTGATCAATAAGTTTCCGGAATGGCTTCAAAACAATTATGCCATTGAGGAGTTTTTAATTTTCACCCAGGCTGTACACTCAGAATTTCCTTGTGATGAATTTGAGGGGTTGCGCGACCTTCTCTGACCTTGCAGTATGCTGGTAGAAGCTCTGAAGTGAAGACGTGTTTTGTGCATGCGACGATTTCTCTGTGTAGCAACAATGCGGGAATACGAGGAACAAAGAACATGCATCAAATTTTGCTTTAAACTTGGTAAAACTGCAACAGAAACATATCAAATATTAAGAACAGCTTATGGGGAGGAAGCAATGGGCAAATCTCATGCATTTGAGTGGTTTTCGAAATTTAAAAGGGGCGTGACATCGGTTAAGGATGAAAGTCGTCTGGGACGACCAACTTCCAGCAAAACCAATAAAAATATCGATCGAGTGAGGGAAATGTAATTAAATGATAGGCGCATTACAATACGAGAACTGTCTGATGCACTAGCACTCTCGTTTGGAAGTGTTCAAAGCATTTTGAAAGACGATTTGAACATGCGAAGAATTGCTGGGAAGTTAGTGCCCCGCCTCCTTTCAAATGACCAAAAGGAAAGTCGTGTGATTGCCTGCAAAGATCTTAAAGAACAGCTTAAAAATGACCCACGGCTCATGGAAAAGGTTATTACTGGTGATGAAACATGGATTTATGGCTACGATCCAGAAACTAAACAACAGTCTTCGCAATGGAAGAGTCCTGCATCTCTACGCCCCAAGAAAGCCAGACAAGTTCGATCGAATGTGAAGTCAATGATGATTGTTTTTTTTTGACATTAATGGAATTATGCATAAGGAATTTGTACCACGGGGTCAAACAGTGAATCAAGTGTACTACAAACAAGTGTTGCAAAGATTGAGGGAGAATGTGCGACGCAAACGGCCAAAGAAACGGAGGACTGGTGACTGGTTCCTACATCACGACAATGCGCCCGCGCACAAAGCAATTTCTGTCCGCCAGTTTTTGGACAAAAATAGAACGAGTACTGTTCCCCATCCAGCCTATTCTCCAGATCTGGCTCCAGCAGACTTTTTCCTGTTCCCACGGCTAAAAATTCGGTTCCGAGGACATCGTTTTGAGGACATTGATGTCATCCAGCGCGAATCGCAGAAGGCATTGGACACATTTAAAGAAGACGACTTCCAGAAGTGCTTCCAGCATTGGCAGAAGCGCTGGGACAAGTGTATCAACTCCCAAGGTGACTACTTCGAGGGTGACAGTGCTGAATAGAAACTTTGAAGTGTTTTGTTGTGTTTATGGCCTCATTCCGGAAACTTATTGATCACACCTCGTACTAAGAAGAAAGTAGCTTTTATTTTGACAGGTTTTGAATGTATAGCCTAAACATATTTTTGTGCCCAATATTAACCTTCCAGGCACCATTCTTCAGTCCCCTGTCCTTCATCATATTCACAGTTCCCTCTATCCATGTTTTCTTTGGTTTCCCTCTTCTTTTTCTCCGATTTGGAATCCACTACAAACTCCTAACTGGCAATCTATTCACCCTCTTCACGTGTCCAAACTATTTAAATTGTTTATTTCCCACAAATTGTAAGATTGCTTCGTTGAAGTTTATTTTTTCTCGGATAATATTGTTTCTGACCCTGTCTAATTAGAGCATCGTTCAGATCTTAAAAAAATAATTTCTGTAGATTGCAGTTTCGACTTTAATTTGGAATTTATAGACCTTGTTTCTGCTCCATAAGTTATTAATAGAATTTTATAAAATATTAAATATGTGGTCTCGAGGTAGCATGCTGCCTTTTCACGCAGCGGGCCCAGGTTCAATCCTCGGTCGGGACAAGTTTCCTGGGTGAGGCTTCCTTTCCTCATTTGTAAGATAAATGCCCAAACGGTCCCCGAACATCATATGACCATCAGAATCATCATCATTAATATTCGTTTTAGATTAAGGACTCTCCTGGAGCACCACTATCATCGTCATCGTATCATCGGGGCAACCGTAACCCCGCCTTCCCACCGTCCTAATCTCAGATGTGGGTTACAACTACGCCAATGCTCGGAAAGAACACCAGAAATGTCGGAATGACAACCTGCTGCATTAATAAAAAATATTGCTAATTTAAAAGTAGCGTAAGTCCAGCGAATCCTTCTACTAAATGAACCCTCTGTGACTTTTCTCTATTTTACAGATAAATATATGAAAGAGTCATGTGCGATATGGTGGAAGATCTCAATTATGAATTTAATTACAATATGTTTGTGATAAGAACAATGATGTCTAGTCTGCGGCACGAAGGTTAGTATTATTTAGCAACTCAACTTTAACCGCCTCATGGAGGGTCCACATTAACCGAATTCCTTTGTTATCTTTAATTATTTTATACAGCAGCCATGTCACATAATATCAAACCAAACCCATCAGTATATTAAAACAGCATCTACATAATATAATATATTTAGGAGTTTTTTTTCAACATTTGTGATATTCAATAGCAGAAATTAAGAATTAATTCTTAGCTTGAAAAAACTTTTATAAATGGTCATTTTCATAAAGATCGCAAATATGCCCTTCTTCGCACAAAGAATAAAAGAAACTGGCCTTGAACACGTCCAAGTTGATGAGGGGAAGAAATAAAAAATGTTCTGTTCCAGGGCAGCACCAATTAAAAAAAAAGATATTAACAGGTCCATTCAAACTGAAAGGTCCACATTACCGGAACTTCCTCTATATATTAAGTCGGACCTCATCTTCAGACATAACATGAAAAAAAAAAAGATTTTTTTTCTCAACTTCCGAGCCCTATTGATAATTATATTATTAAGATCTAACAACTAACATAGCAGTTCCTCTTATTCTTCTTCCTTCAGAGTAGCCTCTGCCCGCTCCGGGAATTTCCTTCCTCAAAATATCAGGGGTTGCCGCACACTTGGCACTTTTAAGTCACGCTTATACAGTTACCTGTTGTCTAATAATTAATTTATCTCTATTTATTTAAATTTATACTATGTCATTCATATTTTTTTATCTTATATATATATATATATATATATACAGGGCAAGTCAAAATGTTGTGCAGGTTTTCAGAAATTTATTATGTGAAATGTTAATGAACATATAATATCGTGAGACATATTGTATGAAAGGTAAACTCTCAAAGTTTAGTTGTCCACTTCTAAAGTTCCGCGTTCACCCGCAAGATGTCAACAGCAGAGCAGTAAAGGAAAATGGCGTTGACTGGGGATCAGAAGTCTTTCTGTGTGCTTGATTACCATGTAAACAACTCTGTGACTAGTGTTCAACGACATTTCCGTACCAGATACGATAAAGACCCGCCGGATGGGAGATCCATTCGTAAGTGGTACACACAATTTAGGGATTCAGGCTGTATCTGTAAACGAAAATCGACTGGCCGTCCGTCGACGAGTGAAGAGACAGTCGAACGCGTTCGCACATGCTTCGTGCGGAGTCCACAGAAATCCACCTAACGGAGAGCGACAGAACTTCAACTACCACAAAAAACTGTATGGCGGATTCTCCGGAAACGTTTACAGATGAAACCCTACCACTTGCAACTGGTTCAAGCCTTAAAACCCGCCGATTATGCTTTGCGAGCGTCCTTCTGTGTTGATTTTCTCGCATTAATGGAAGAGAATGAGTTCCATGAGAGGGTAGTTTACAGTGATGAAGCGACTTTCCACCTTTCAGGAAAAGTGAATAGACACAATGTAAGGATTTGGGGAACTGGTAACCCCCATGCAACTCTGGAACATCAACGCGATTCTCCGAAAGTGAATGTCTTTTGTGCCATTTCCCATGCAAAGGTTTATGGGCCCTTTTTCTTTCATGAACGTACTGTGAACGGACATGTTTTCCTTGATATGCTACAACAATGGCTCCTTCCGCAGCTTGAAGCGGATAGTCCAGATTTCATTCTGCAGTTGGATGGTGCCCCTCCACATTACCATGGCAGTGTTCGAGACCATTTGAATACGGCTTTACCACAACGCTGGATAGGCCGTGCATCTCAGGGTGATCAACAACTCATTCATTGGCCACCTCGTTCACCAGATCTAACCCCGTGTGATTTCTTTCATGTGGGGTCTTGTAAAGGATCATGTTTACGTACCACCACTTCCAACAACACTGCATGAACTGCGTGCCCGCATCACAGCAGCAGCCATTGCTGATATCGACCGCGGACTGCTACAGAAAGTTTGGCAGGAGATTGAATATCGGCTTGACATCTGTCGTGTAACAAAAGGCGCTCACATAGAACATCTGTGAATATTTAAAAAAAAAAACTTTGAGAGTTTACCTTTCATACAATATGTCTCACAATATTATATGTTCATTACATTTCACATAATAAATTTCTGAAAACCTGCACAACATTTTGACTTGCCCTGTATAACTGGTAGAATAATAGTTTTATATAATTTCAGTTTAAATGTAATTGCTTCTGTTTATTGTAATTTAGATGTACGACTATTTTTTTGTATTTTTTAAAACCTGGTTGAGTGGCAGACAAGGCCTTAAGGCTTTAACTCTGCCAGGTAAAATAAAGCTATTATTATTATTATTATTATTATTATTATTAATTATTATGATTATTATTATTATTATTATTATTATTATTATTATTATTATTATTAATGTAAACTGTGAGATTATAGTTAGGGCCTATATGTCTCATTTTTTTTCCTATTGCAGACAGGAAGAAGGTTGTATGTTGGATGAACAAACTTGATTCCTGTAATCACAGCATTGACGAAATGCGCATCAGAAATGGATTTATGTATTCCTTGACAGAGAATGTCCAAAAAGGAAAACTAAAACCACCGTTCACAGAAGATCCACCGCAAGAGCCTCTATCTGATATGGATCAACAGATTGTAAGTTATATTCACCTGGCTCACTTCATCATCTTCCTTTTACCAAATTCCGAAGCAATGAAGCTATTTTGGTTGTTCCCATGAAAAAAAAAATATATATATTCCCTAATCACATCCGGTAGACACTGAAAATGACCAATTAAAGTGATCCCACTACAGGAGGCCCTTGGGGTAGTAGGAGGTTAAGACTCCCAATGTTTCTAGACAATCGGCACTTGATGTCAGTCCTGTGTGACGGCCGCCTTTACCCCCAGATCAAGTGTCTGGTACTCATTTCCATTAGAGGCTGAGTCGACCACAGGGCCTTAGTGCCGCCAGAGGGTTTAGGTCAGTTTAAAAATCCTGATCCCACTGGGACTCAAACCCTTGACCTTCCGGCTTGTAGCGCAGTGCCTTAACCACTACGCTACGGCGTGTCCCCGTGCAAAAACCACATCCCCTGTCTTATTGCCAAAATTACATTCAAAAGTAAAACAGGAAGAGTATTCTGCAAGTGGTCCGAGAGAATTATGCCATTCGTCAGTGGCATCTACCGTGCCAACGAAGCATTTGTGGACACTTATTCATAGCACATTTTTTCCTTCCATTTCCAGTCAGGAATCTGTCCCTGCAGTTTGTCATAAGTAATGCCACGAGTGATTTCCAAATTATCGATAAATTGGAAATCAAGAGTGGCATTTGTTAGGACTATTTAACGAATAAAATTAAGCTGTTTACTCACAAATCATTATTTAACTATAGTTATTTTAAAATATGTATAGCCTATATTTAATGTAAACGGCGATGTTTGAAAACAAATGAGAAACGATAGGTATGCTTCATCTGCTTCTTCTGTTTATCACTGCAACCAGATCATACTATTTATTGCCAAAGGAACACAATATTGTAAGAATGCTCTCTAGTGGAGAAAAAATGAAACACGGCAAACTGTATATTAATTAATTTCTGATGTCGTATGATGTAAATATGACAATTATATTTTTCTGGATTGTTACCTGGGAAAAAATACATTTAAGAAAGTGCAAACAGTGGTTTCTTTTTTTGGTGGTATAATCAATTGCTACAAATGTTTTAATATTAACTCCCGAATGCGGCATGTGTTGACATTCATGCACTATATATACAATCTGGTAGCCGTATTTCTCATAGGTTCTGTCATAGCAAAATAATGGTCAAACCTGTTCATAATATGAAAAGGAGGAGCTTTCTTTAATATGGTAAATTTAACACTGATAAATATTTCGTGAAACACGATTCTGATTGGTTGTAAAACAGAAATCATTGAAACGTGATTGGTCATTGACTCCCATTTGGGGCATGAGTTAAATAGTCGGTGTAATTAAAACTATATATATATATATATATATATATATATCCATTAACACTCTAGCAGCTGCAATTTTTGTTTCACTGAAATGAAACTTGGCATATAGGAATGAGTTGAAATATCCAGACTCGGGACCCATGGCTTAATGTCTTCCAGGATGACTTGTTCCTTGGATTTTTCCATCCTTTAAAAAAAAATTAATCGAAGCCAGGTTTGAACCTGTGACCTTCGGAATTAGAGACAAGGAATATAACTATTAGACCACCATGGCCGAATACATTCATACTGGATGATAAATTATTTTTTGAAGAGAAAACTCAGGTAGCATAACGGTCAATACACTAGTACGCAGAACTAGAGATCATAGAATTATTAATGAGTTGGATATTCTGACTCACCTCATATTTCTCGATTTTTATACAGGTCTAGGTTTCATCGCTTTTGTGCAACATTCTCAATGCTTCCAACTGTCGTTATGCAGTTGTCCATTTTGTAAGTTGATTTCTGCTCCCTCTACTAGATGACCGATGAACTTCCAATTTTTTTTTTCTTTTTCTCCGGGAATTTAAAAATTCATGGTTATCTTTTTATTCTTGCAGATGTAAATTTTCTCCCAAATTGTTAGTTCCTTAGTTTTCTAACTGTTTTAGTAATTTGGCCTTAGTTTCAATTCTGTGTTTTTCTGACCATGCATGTGCAGCTATTGCAGATTTGTCTATTTCTCCATTTTTAATATTTCTAAGGTGTTCTTTCAATCTTGTATTCAAGTTCCTTTTTGTTGTTCCTATGTATATTTTTTCACAATCTTTAAAATTAATTCGACAAATCCTTAATTTGTTGCCGTCTTCAATCTTTTAATTTTTGTTGGCTTTGATTAATTTATTTAGACTGTAATCATTTTTTGGTACTAATTTAATGTTAAATTTGCTGAAATTTTTTGAAACTTATTAAATACTAAAGGATGGTATGTAAATTTCTTGAATTTTTTTTACCAGTTTCTTTATTTGTCTGAAGAGTACTTTCTTTAATCACTTTTTGTTTCTTGAATTTATTTATTTTCAGAGATCATGGGTTTAAATCCAAGTTTGGATGTACAATTTTCTCTCCCAAAAATATACTGAATTAGTTCAGTGCCCTCTTGTTGTCAATAACTATATATAGTTGTACTTAAATATGGCCTGGTTTATTAAATTTTGAACTATTTTAAGCACCTAAAACTTAATTTATAGTGCCTAAAAATTCAATGTCTAGTAATGAAAAATAGATATGTTTTTATTTCAATTTTGATCACAGGTACAGACCGAACGTCCATTCATTTCCCAACAATCTCTAGATAGTGGCTCTTTCTTGGATGCGCAGCCCAACGTACGTTGTGGAGCCTTCTGTTACCTAGCAGTCCTTAGCAAAACTACGGAAGGATAGCTTACATTCAAATTCTTTGTATAATGTCTTGTGCTTGTCTCTGTAACTAAAGTCTTTGTAACATGTCTTTTATTTAAATGTAAAGCTATCTTACAAAGTTTTACCAATTTCAAATTAAAACTTTTATTTGAAAAAATAATTAATTTATTCATTAATTAAGATAAATTAGTAGAGATCCGTGAAAGTGGTATTATTTTTAGGGAAAATTCGTTTTAAAATTTCGAGATTTCTATGTTATTGGGAATTTGGTGGTGTTATTCTAAAATAAATGTAAATTTGAGTCTTCATAATCCTAGTTCAGTACATTAGACCCAATAAGAATGATATATCCAGTAGTTTAAGGTAAATTTTTAGTTTGTACAATTGATTTTGATTTTAATACACTAAAATTTTAATCATCACTATTCGTAAGCAAAATCAGAGATTTTATTTATAATGGAGGAAAATCAAGCTATGCAAAACATATAATTTAGGCTGGACACCATATTCATAACATCGATATTTATAGGTTATGGAACCTATACATTAAAATAGATTATTTTAAGTCTAGTATGGAGGATATTTTGATGCACTCGAAAATCCGGAAAAATGCACGAATTTTTCGAAAAATGGCTCACAATTACATAGAGAAAACATTCCAACGAGGATAAATATTTAACTTTTATAGGAATTAATCACTATGAGGTTTAATTTATGGTGAAATTAAATGTTTCTTATCTCTTCTTCTTCTTCTGCTTCATGAAATTAGGCCTTTTGACCTGTTTTCACATCAAGTGGGATTTAATGAATCCTCCCATCTAGTAAATGGGCGTCCAACATTTCTATGTCCTATTGGTTTGTACTTTAGTAACAGCTGAGGGATTCTATCTGTAGGCATTCTCTTGACATGTTCATACCAGTTGTTTCTCATGTTGTCAATTTTATTTGTTAAATTGAAAATATTTAAGTCATTCCTAATATCCTCACTTCTTTTCTTGTCCAAAATTGTCACACCTGCTACTGAACGTAGAAACTTCATTTCTGCAGTTTCTATTTTCCTTCTGTCTGAACGGTTAAGAGTCCAATTTTCACTTGCATATGTTAAGACAGGCACTGCCATAATTTTGTAAAATTTTAGTTGTATGCTCCTCAAAGTTTTATTTTTCAGTGTCCGTCTTATAGCGCCACACATTCTGTAAAATCTATTTAATTTAATATTAATATCTTCCTTCTGGCAGTATGATACGTTGCATCCTAAATAATTAAAATTGTTCACCTGTTGTATTATACTGTTATTAATACTGATTTTACACCTCATATGGTCTTTCCCGTTGAATGCCATTACTTTCGATTTACTTTCAGAGATTGTCATATTGAATTTATTTGCTATTTCGTTTAATTTATATGCTGCTATTTGTAAATTGTCTTCTGAAGAGCTAAGGATTGTCTGATCGTCTGCAAACAGTATGGTATTTAGAATCGTACTGCCAACTTTAAACTCTGTGGTTAAATTTGATTGCCATTGTACAATGTCTATATATATACTAAAGAGTGCAGGAGATAGCGGGCATCCTTGTCTGACCCCTTGATTAATTTCTAATGTATTATCGCTCATTATAACTCCTTTATCAATCATTATTTCTGATTTAAAATATAAGCTTTTCTTATCTCTCCTCATATAAATTATGATTTATAATTTTAATAATTTTTATAATTATAATTTATATGAGGAGAGGTAAGAAACATTTAATTTCACCAGAGGATAAATATACTGGAGGATATCGCAATCCTAAGAGAAATCGACAACAACCTGATTCTTAATGAGAACACACCCAGTTCACACAATCCTCTATACAAAATACTCACAACCAAGTCAGTGCTTCAACAAGAGTCAACAAGTATGGACCTAATGCATTCTGCTGATGATGGGACTAGTCCCGAAGGGGCTACACAATTTTAAAACAACTTAGGTTGAGGAGACGGACCTACAAGGTAACTATTTTATAGTTTTTAATCAAACATTATATTACTGAAAATTTACCTTTTAAGAAAAAGCAACCATGGTGAGTATCTCTGCATTCTCAGGTTTCAATCTCTGCCTTTGATCACTCACGAAAACACCATACCAGGAAGTAGATCTTTCTGAGTCCACATTTGAAGTTGGATACCAGATGGCTTCAAGAGATGTCTTGACAAACTTGTCCCTCAAAGAACAAATCATTTTGCGAATGTCGACATGGATACACTCTGGTCATTCCAACTCTTCTTCTATGAGGTCTTGAAGAATAACATAACCTTTGTAGAATTTAGAAGATTCAATGGCACTTGCATATGACAATTTCTTAAATTGCACCATGGCACTGTCAGCACTGAGAATTTGATTACTAAGTGTCATGGGGTAAAATAAAAACTTATCTCACGCATTAATATAATTCATATTTCTTGGAATTCATATTGGCCATAGAACTTTAAATCTATGGAGACGATATTTGAGCATGAGAAGGACAAAAAATATTACCTCTACGTTGTGAACTGTGTTGCAATCATTTCCCTTTGCAAGAGTGCATGGAGGAAGCAGATATGGCAGTTAAAAAGAAGATGGAATCCAAAAACAGTATTTAAAAATGCATTATGAAAATTTCGCGAACAGAACAAAAAAATCTCTGGAATTTGTTGAAAATTTTAAATTTCGGTGTTATTTCAGATGATTGCAGAATTTTGCAATTCATAAAAGCTTTTTTTGAGGTTATGGGAAGTGGAGTTAAGAAATGGTACAAGAAAATGACAAAATTAGAGCATTTCGTGTTATTGCAACTTGCAAATTTCATGGATCTCTATAAATGAGTGATTAGAGGGAAAAAAAGAAGAGATATTAAAAGTAATTAATAATAGAGTTAGAATTTAACACTTCAATTCATAATTGTAAATTTCTCAAATACTAGTTTCAGTACTTCTGTGTACCATTTTCAGCTATATCTAACTGTGAGATTTGGTGGTTGATGATCCTGTAGACTGCTTCTTGCTCTCTGTGTTGGCTGACTAATGAACTTCCAAATTAAATCTTTTTCCCTGGGAATTTCAAATTAATGATTTTTTGATGTTTTTATTATTGATTTAAAGATAAATTATATTTGAAGAGAAAAATTTCAGTGAGAAATGTTAAATCAATAATAAAAACATCATTAGAAGCCTTACTAGCTTTATAAAGTAATGTTAAATTCCCAATAAACGTCTTCTTAACTAAGAAGCCGCCATTTGCAAAGATAGAAACAATGGTTTCAAAAGCATTTGGCGATAGGGAATTACAACGTATATAAGAGAAAAATTTGCGTCTATATCGTAACTCGCCTCGGTAGCTCAGTTGGTAGAGCACTTGGCCCGGAAAGCCAAGGGTCCCGGGTTCGAGTCTCGGTCTAGGCGAAAATTTTTCTCTTCAAATATAATGATTTTTTCCTTTTATTTATAAATAATTTCATCGGTCAGCAACAGAGAGATCAGGAAGCAACTTACAGGGTCGCCAACCACTAATTTAACAATTAGATAGAGCTGAAGATGGTACACAGAAGTACTGAAACTAGTCTTCGAGAAATCTCCAATTATGAGGTGAGGTGTTAAATTCTAACTACATTATTAATTAAAATAAACCTCAAAGTGTCACTTCTTTATAATTAATGAAAATATTAGAAATAATATTATTTTAAATACGAAGCACGCTAACACACGGTGTTCTGAAATCATTATATGCTCAGGCTGGGTCTCATATCCAGGACATTTGGCTTTGTAGACCAATGCTCTACCGACTGAGCTATCTGGGCAAATTCCAATCTAAATGCAAATGTTTTCTCTTATATACGCTGTCAATTTCCCGTGCACCAAATGCTATGAAACCTTTGCTTCTATCTTACAAGTGGCGGCTTCTTTATTAACCCATTGGCTTCAAATTTAAATGCTCAATGCATTTTCACATAAACTGAATTTGAATTGCCGTAAATTGTATTGTCTGTTTTCAGACATTCATAACGATAACGGAACTTGAGATATCAATAAAGGTGAAGGACAAAACACATTCCTCTGCTATTCATAAATGTTAACGAATGATTACCCTACCAAAGGTTGTACAAAATATTGCAATATAACAACAGAGTTAAGCGAGTGTACCATGTCTTTTGAGGCGAATGGGTTAAGAAGTCTTTTTTTGGGAATTTTTTACATTACATTATAAAGCCAGTATGGCTTTTTTCAACGTTTTTATTATTCATTTCATACATCTCAATGACGAATAAATCATATTTGAAACGAAAAATTATAAGCTCAGATTGGGACTCGAACCCAGGACCTTTGGCTTTCTAAGCCAATGCTCTACCAACTGAGCTATCTCAATCTAAGGTATTATTTGGATGGGAAATGCTTACAAGCTGTAATTTAGTCTTTAAGTTTGTTTACGAGCCTGAAAATCTTCAGTGTTAGAATCAACGGCTTAAAGTTCCTTTCGGAGGACTTGTCTTTTGAATTTTTTCCATCCTAAAAAAATCTGCAGATTCTAGCTGGATTTGAAACTGTGACCCTCGGGATCAGAGAGAACTTAACTCCTACACCAATGAAGTTGATAACTGCTGAAATAATATGCTCCAAAAATGATGAGACAACAAATGGATGTAACACCAAATTAACATGAGTTGAATAGCTGCCCAGAACACGGTTTGCAACCCTTATTTTTTCCAAAGTCAATTTTTACTTTAGAAAAAGATCCATCTTTTTACAGACATAGCGGCACGTGAAATACTGCGACGGTGGCTTTTAACAATGAACTTTAGGCTTAGTAACAATAATGTTTGTTTTTTTTATTTAACTTTCACAGGGAAAGAACACTATGAGGTTTAATTTAATAATTAAATTAATGTTTTTATTACCTCACCTCATATCCTTTTTCTTCTATACTGCAGTTTCGGAGCTTATCTCCATCGTCAGTAGCCTCTGGTCGACCGGTGTTATGTCGTTTCTTGGCGGTTTCCTTCTTACTTCTATCAGGTTGACCTGATCCAGAGGTTCATATGTCCACCGATAGAAGTAAGAAGGAAACCGCCAAGAAACGACATAACACCAGTCGACCAGAGGCTACTGACGATGGAGATAAGCTCCGAAACTGCAGTATAGAAGAAAAAGGATATGAGGTGAGGTAATAAAAACATTAATTTAATTTATTAAAGTTTGTTTTACTTTGATATTAATTTATCCATTTGGTGTGAATTGCACTTTATAAAAGTCACGTTGGCACGCGCCTGTAGTAAAAAAAGTTGCCAATGCGTTAATAAAGGATACTAATTCTTTTAATATATTGACTGGATCTGCAAATAAAGAAATTTTTAGCCACGAATACAGAAATTATTGCAATTTTTTCACCTGCGAATAAGGAAACCGTGAATAAGGAATTTTTACTGTACATGAAATCAAGAGTATGTCTATGGCTCCGACAAAATTCTTCACTGATTCTAGTTTGATATGTAACCAAGGTAGATACACATTTTTAGGATTACATAATGTGTCATGTTCACATAATTTTTATGCAGAAATGAGTGATTTACGTTTAGCCATTATTTTACAATGGACAAGTGGAGAAAAAACCTATTTAAAAAAATGAAATAAAAAACTGTGGATGATGGAGAAATTCAAAATATACATTTGAAAACATGATAGAAAACTGCATTTGAAACTATTATTAGTAGTCGTGAGACAAAAGTTGTATTGACCAGTGTAACTGATATAAATCAAAAGTTTATAACATATGGCACATTGTAAGATGCGTATCAAATCATTTGCACTACAATAGGCAATATTTATCATAAGTAATGCCATGAAAGATTTCCAATTTATCTAGAGAATTTGGATATCAAGAGTGGCATTTGTTAGGACTATTTAATAAATAAAATTAAGCTGTTACTCACCAATCATTATTTAAATATAGTTATTTTAAAATGTTTATATATTTAATATAAACGGCGATGTTTATAAACATATAACAAATGTTTGGTTATATTTCATTTGTTCATCACTGCAACTTGATAATACTATTTATTGCCAATTAGGAACACAATATTGTAAGAAAGCACCCTAGTCGAGAAAAAATTAAACACATCAAACTGTGTATTATAACCAACATTATAGGTTATTAATTCATTTTTTTCGGAAACAACTAACACAATTATTAAAACACAATTATCAAATATATAGGTTGAAGGAATCTGTTCATTATTTTCTATATTCAACGTATTTGTTAGAAAGTCAGTCACTGTAAAATAATACTCTGATCTGTTCAGAATATTAAAAAGGAGGACTTTTTTTTTCATAGTTAAATATGGGAAATAACATTATGAGGTTCTTAATTTGTAAATTAATGAGTCATTTTTTAACATCTTACCTCATTAAGTTATGTAGATAGGAAATAACACTATGAGGTTCTTCAATATTGTTTATTTTTTATCATTTCACTCACCTCATACTTCATAATTTATAGCAGACCCAGGGTTTCTTCACGTAATTCGTGACATTGTCAATGCTGCGTCATGTTCACAACTGACGTCCAACGGCCTTCTATCCTGCAGACTGACCTCCGCGCCATCTGGTGGTCGACCGAAGAATTTCCAAATCAGGCCTCTTTCTTTATAACCGGGTATTTCAAAATTCATAGTTGTATTTTCATTCTTGCATATGTAAATTTTTTCCCAAATTGTGAGTTCCTTCGGTTTTTCCAATTGTTTAAGTAATTTTGTTTTGGTTTCTATTCTATGTTTTTCTGACTACTGGATTTAACCATTTTTCACACAAACAGGCAGTATTTAATAGTTTAACACACAGACTTGTGAATGTCCCCATGAGCAAAGAAAATTACAATAAAGAGAAAGAACACATCATACAAATTGCTAAGGATAATGGTTTTCACAAGAAAATGATACACAAGAAAATAAATAAATTCAAAGAACAAAAAGTCATCAATGAAAGTACTCTTCAGACAGATAAAAATATAGGCAAAAATTCAAGAAGTTCACATACCATCCTTTCGTATTTGACAAGTTTCAAAAAATTTTCAACAAATTCAACATTAAATTAGCACCGAAAAATGATTACAACTTAGGTAATTTAATAAAAACCAACAAAAATGAAAAAATTGAAGACTGCAAAAAATCGGGAATTTATCAAATTAATTGTAAAGATTGTGAAAAGATATACATAGGAAAAACAAAAAGGAATCTAAATACAAGATAAAAGAACACCTCAGAAATGTTAAAAATGGAGAAACCGAAAAATCTGCAATAGCTGCACATGCCTGGTCAGAAAAACATAGAATAGAAACCAAAACAAAATTACTTAAACAATTGGAAAAACCAAAGGAACTCACAATTTGGGAAAAAATTTACATATGCAAGAATGAAAATACAACTATGAATTTTGAAATACCCGGTTATAAAGAAAGAGGCCTGATTTGGAAATTCTTCGGTCGACCACCAGATGGCGCGGAGGTCAGTCTGCAGGATAGAAGGCCGTTGGACGTCAGTTGTGAACATGACGCAGCATTGACAATGTCACGAATTACGTGAAGAAACCCTGGGTCTGCTATAAATTATGAAGTATGAGGTGAGTGAAATGATAAAAAATAAACAATCTTACCTCATATTTTATGTATCTTCAAACACGGGAACTAGTTTTCGAGAGAAGGATCTCTCTCATTTTCAACCAACATTATGACTACCGGATTTTCGTTTTCATCTCAAAGTTCATCCAATCAACACCAGATGGCAATGTTATTGATGGAGATTCCAATGAAAATCTGGTAGTCATAATGTTGGTTGAAAATGAGAGAGATCCTTCTCTCGAAAACTAGTTCCGTGTTTGAAGAAACATAAAATATGAGGTAAAATGTTAAAAAATTACTCATTAATTTATGAAAGAGGAGTTTTCTTTATTTTGGTAATCAAAATTCGATAATTATCGAGGTGAACATGACTGTCATTGGTTGTAAAACAAAATTCATTAAAATGTGATTGGTCAATGACTCCCAAAGTCATAAGAATTTCTCTGTTTAATATATTAAAACAAGTTTTGAACAAAGTTATTAAAATACTTTATTAACATTCACAGCCATACAATTGGTATTTGTTAAAAGTACCGCCTCAAACAACATTTCATGTGATGTTAATGTTATTGATAATAACCATTTTTACAATATTACATTTTTCTCAAAATAATGAGATGATAGCTGCAGTAGAAACACACATCAAAGTAAGGGAAAGATTTGGTAAAAAGGAAGACAAATGATTATGGAACAGGTTTGCCAAAGAACCAAAAAATTCTATTTAACGACTAAGACAGTTGTAAAAATTGGTTTAAACCAGTTAAATTATTTAACTTTTATAGCAATTAATCACTATGAGGTTTAATTTATGGTGACATTAAATGTTTCTTACCTCTCCTCATATAAATTTTCTAAGTAGAACACGATTTCGAGACCACAACGGTCTCATCTTCAGCACTTTCTTGACTACTGATGTTATGTCGAACGGAAGAAACTCTTCTTCTTCCCTCTGTTGGTGGACCAATGAACCTCTGGATCAGGTCAAAATTTGCAGGAATTTCGAAGTTCATAAGTTTCCCCGCAAATTTTGACCTGATCCAGAGGTTCATCGGTCCACCAACAGAGGGAAGAAGAAGAGTTTCTTCCGATCTACATAACATCAGTCGCCAAGAAAGTGCTGAAGATGAGACCGTGTGGTCTCGAAATTGCGATCTACTTAGAAAATTTATATGAGGAGAGGTAAGAAACATTTAATTTCATCAGTTAAATTATACGAGGTGTGATCAATAAGTTTCCGGAATGGCTTCAAAACAATTATGCCATTGAGGAGTTTTTAATTTTCACCCAGGCTATACACTCAGAATTTCCTTGTGATGAATTTGAGGGGTCGCGTGACCTTCTCTGACCTTGCAGTATGCTGGTAGAAGCTCTGAAGTGAAGACGTGTTTTGTGTGTGCGGCGATTTCTCTGTGTAGCAACAATGCAGGATTACGAGGAACAAAGAACATGCATCAAATTTTGCTTTAAACTTGGTAAAACTGCAACAGAAACATATCAAATGTTAAGAACAGCTTATAGGGAGGAAGCAATGGGCAAATCTCAAGCATTTGAGTGGTTTTCGAAATTTAAAAGGGGCGTGACATCAGTTAAGGATGAAAATCGTCTGGGACGACCAACTTCCAGCAAAACCAATAAAAATATCGATCGAGTGAGGGAAATGGTAATAAATGATAGGCGCATTATAATACGAGAACTGTCTGATGCACTAGCACTCTCGTTTGGAAGTGTTCAAAGCATTTTGAAAGACGATTTGAACATGCGAAGAATTGCTGCGAAGTTCGTGCCCCGCCTCCTTTCAAATGACCAAAAGGAAAGTCGTGTGATTGCCTGCACAGATCTTAAAGAACAGCTTAAAAATGACCCACGGTTCATGGAAAAGGTTATTACTGGTGATGAAACATGGATTTATGGCTACGATCCAGAAACTAAACAACAGTCTTCGCAATGGAGGAGTCCTGCATCTCCACGCCCCAAGAAAGCCAGACAAGTTTGATCGAATGTGAAGTCAACGATGATTGGTTTTTTTTTTACATTAATGGAATTGTGCATAAGGAATTTGTACCACAGGGTCAAACAGTGAATCAAGTGTTGCAAAGATTGAGGGAGAATGTGCGATGCAAACGGCCAGAGAAATGGAGGACTGGTGACTGGTTCCTGCATCACGACAATGCGCCCGCGCACAAAGCAATTTCTGTCCGCCAGTTTTTGGACAAAAATAGGATGAGTACTGTTCCCCATCCAGCCTATTCTCCAGATCTGGCTCCAGCAGACTTTTTCCTGTTCCCACGGCTAAATATTATGCTCCGAGGACATCGTTTTGAGGACATTGATGTCATCCAGCGCGAATCACAGAAGGCATTGGACACATTTAAAGAAGACGACTTCCAGAAGTGCTTCCAGCATTGGCAGAAGCGCTGGGACAAGTGTATCAACTCCCAAGGTGACTACTTCGAGGGTGACAGTGCTGAATAGAAACTTTGAAGTGTTTTGTTGTGTTTATGGCCTCATTCCGGAAACTTATTGATCACACCTCGTATTTGAAGAGAAAAAAATTGCTCAGACTGGGCTTTGAACCTAGGATCTTTTGGCTTTCTAGGCCAATGCTCTACTACTGGGCTACCTGATAAACTCCAATCTAAATGCAAATTTTTCTCTTACACACTGTTAATTCCCAATCACTAAATGCTACGAGCATTTGTTCGATCATCCAAATGGTAGCTTGTTGTTTAAGAAGACATTTATTGGGAATTTAAACACTACTTTATAAAGCCAGTAGGGCTTCTTTTGATGTTTTTATTATTAATTTAACACTTCTCACTCAAGGATAAATTATATTTGAGGAGAAAAATTATACTCTCAGACAGTTAAATTATGTATGAAGAAATTGAATTGGTAATTTAGACATCATCTGGGACATGTTTTGGCAGATGCCTGCAACTTAAACAGTTAGTTGTTTGTGTTTAAAATGGTGTAGTGGGCTGCACACCAATATACAATCGAAGGTCTGCAGGAATGTTAGAATTTGTGGGCAGAAAGATAACAGTTAGCAGGTGACAATGTTGAATGTTATTTTGAAAAAAAAAATATTAATTAAATTAATATTGGAAGCTAAAGCTATTACTATGATAGAAATAAGTAAATTAATAAACACAATTAAATTATTGTAAATCAATGGTAAAGAGAAAAATTTCTGCCTGAACCGGGAATCGAACCCCGAACCTTTAGCTTTCCGTGCTAATGCTCAGACCACCGAGCTAATCCAGGCTTCATTCCCATCCAAGCAAGAATCCTTCCTTTACCTTTACTCTACTGGCCCCACATTCAATTGCAATGAATCATCATTCACAAATACACAATGAATGGCTTCTACCTGAAGAAGACATGAAGGGACTCCACACAGCTATAGCATTATTTATTAAATTAATATTGGAAGCTAAAGCTATTACTATGATAGAAATAAGTAAATTAATAAACACAATTAAATTATTGTAAATCAATGGTAAAGAGAAAAATTTCTGCCTGAACCGGGAATCGAACCCCGAACCTTTAGCTTTCCGTGCTAATGCTCAGACCACCGAGCTAATCCAGGCTTCATTCCCATCCAAGCAAGAATCCTTCCTTTACCTTTACTCTACTGGCCCCACATTCAATTGCAATGAATCATCATTCACAAATACACAATGAATGGCTTCTACTGAAGAAGACATGAAGGGACTCCACACAGCTATAGCATTATTTATTAAATTAATATTGGAAGCTAAAGCTATTACTATGATAGAAATAAGTAAATTAATAAACACAATTAAATTATTGTAAATCAATGGTAAAGAGAAAATTTCTGCCTGAACCGGGAATCGAACCCCGAACCTTTAGCTTTCCGTGCTAATGCTCAGACCACCGAGCTAATCCAGGCTTCATTCCCATCCAAGCAAGAATCCTTCCTTTACCTTTACTCTACTGGCCCCACATTCAATTGCAATGAATCATCATTCACAAATACACAATGAATGGCTTCTACCTGAAGAAGACATGAAGGGACTCCACACAGCTATAGCATTATTTATTAAATTAATATTGGAAGCTAAAGCTATTACTATGATAGAAATAAGTAAATTAATAAACACAATTAAATTATTGTAAATCAATGGTAAAGAGAAAAATTTCTGCCTGAACCGGGAATCGAACCCCGAACCTTTAGCTTTCCGTGCTAATGCTCAGACCACCGAGCTAATCCAGGCTTCATTCCCATCCAAGCAAGAATCCTTCCTTTACCTTTACTCTACTGGCCCCACATTCAATTGCAATGAATCATCATTCACAAATACACAATGAATGGCTTCTACCTGAAGAAGACATGAAGGGACTCCACACAGCTATAGCATTATTTATTAAATTAATATTGGAAGCTAAAGCTATTACTATGATAGAAATAAGTAAATTAATAAACAGGCAGAAATTTTTCTCTTTACCATTGATTTACAATAATTTAATTGTGTTTATTAATTTACTTATTTCTATCATAGTAATAGCTTTAGCTTCCAATATTAATTTAATAAATAATGCTATAGCTGTGTGGAGTCCCTTCATGTCTTCTTCAGGTAGAAGCCATTCATTGTGTATTTGTGAATGATGATTCATTGCAATTGAATGTGGGGCCAGTAGAGTAAAGGTAAAGGAAGGATTCTTGCTTGGATGGGAATGAAGCCTGGATTAGCTCGGTGGTCTGAGCATTAGCACGGAAAGCTAAAGGTTCGGGGTTCGATTCCCGGTTCAGGCAGAAATTTTTCTCTTTACCATTGATTTACAATAATTTAATTGTGTTTATTAATTTACTTATTCTATCATAGTAATAGCTTTAGCTTCCAATATTAATTTAATAAATAATGCTATAGCTGTGTGGAGTCCCTTCATGTCTTCTTCAGGTAGAAGCCATTCATTGTGTATTTGTGAATGATGATTCATTGCAATTGAATGTGGGGCCAGTAGAGTAAAGGTAAAGGAAGGATTCTTGCTTGGATGGGAATGAAGCCTGGATTAGCTCGGTGGTCTGAGCATTAGCACGGAAAGCTAAAGGTTCGGGGTTCGATTTCCCGGTTCAGGCAGAAATTTTCTCTTTACCATTGATTTACAATAATTTAATTGTGTTTATTAATTTACTATTTCTATCATAGTAATAGCTTTAGCTTCCAATATTAATTTAATAAATAATGCTATAGCTGTGTGGAGTCCCTTCATGTCTTCTTCAGGTAGAAGCCATTCATTGTGTATTTGTGAATGATGATTCATTGCAATTGAATGTGGGGCCAGTAGAGTAAAGGTAAAGGAAGGATTCTTGCTTGGATGGGAATGAAGCCTGGATTAGCTCGGTCGGTGCTGAGCATTAGCACGGAAAGCTAAAGGTTCGGGGTTCGATTCCCGGTTCAGGCAGAAAGATTTTTCTCTTTACCATTGATTTACAATAATTTAATTGTGTTTATTAATTTACTTATTTCTATCATAGTAATAGCTTTAGCTTCCAATATTAATTTAATAAATAATGCTATAGCTGTGTGGAGTCCCTTCATGTCTTCTTCAGGTAGAAGCCATTCATTGTGTATTTGTGAATGATGATTCATTGCAATTGAATTTGGGGCCAGTAGAGTAAAGGTAAAGGAAGGATTCTTGCTTGGATGGGAATGAAGCCTGGATTAGCTCGGTGGTCTGAGCATTAGCACGGAAAGCTAAAGGTTCGGGGTTTCGATTCCCGGTTCAGGCAGAAATTTTTCTCTTTACCATTGATTTACAAAAATATTAATGCTTGAACTGCTTAAAAAGGTAATGTAAAATTCTCACTAAAATACTTTTTTGAATAGAAGCTGTCCATTTGCTATTGGTAGCACCCTCTATATGCCTTTGAATGATTAGAAAATTGTATACGAGAAAGAAAGTCAACGTATGTATCGTATCTTGAATGGTGTAATGGATTGCATACTGGTGCATAGAGTTCAAGTCCAAGTTTAAGCACGTTTTCTTTTCAAAATAATATTGTCCAATATTACAAAGTATTAATATTTAAATATAAAAAAAGTTGAATGTGTTGCTATGACAACAGAGACCCATAATTCTCAAATACTGAAATATCTTGAGAATTATAAAAGAAATTTTGCAGTGGAAGGTATTAATTATTACTTATTTTAGGAATTCTCACTATGAGGTATATTCACTAAGGTAGAATATTTTTATCACTCACCTCATATTGTTCTTCTTATTTGATTATAAACTAGTTTCGGAACATAGTTTCTGTTCCATCCTCAGTATCGTCACGACCGTTGTTCTGTCGTCTTGAAGAGTTGTCCTTCTCTCCTTCCATTGGCTGACTGAAAAACCTCGAAACCAGGTCATTCTCACTGGGAATTTCAAAGTTCATTAATTTCTTCTTTTTGCTCTTTTGAATGTAGATCTTTTCCCAAACAGTAAGTTCTTTAGGTTTTTCTATTTGTTTTAATAATTTAGCTTCTTTCTCGATAAGATGTTTTTCAGACCATGCATGGGCAGCCACTGCAGATTTTTCTAGTTCCCCTTTCTTGACATTCCTGAGATGTTCTTTCACTCTAGTTTTCAAGTTTCTCTTAGTTTTTCCTATGTAGAATTTCTCACATTCTTCACATTTAATTTGATAAATCCCTGATTTGTTTTCTTCTTTAATTTTCTCATTCTTATTAGGTCTAATCAGTCTACTGATGCTGTAGTCATTTTTGGGTGCTAACCTTATGTTGAAATCTTTAAAAATTTTTTGAAACTTGTGGTGTTTTAATGGATGATATGAGAATTTTCTAAATTTTACATTATCTTCTTTTACTTTTAGAAGAGTGCTTTGATTAATAAATTTTTGTCTTTTGAACTTGTTTATTTTTTTGAGTATCATTTTTATTGCAAAACCATTTTTAATTATTAATACAATTTAGATTTAAGCAGGGATTCTGTTAAAATTAGGAGGGTATGGGCTACTTCGGGTATACAATTTATTAATGAGGTTTGGTTGTAAAATAGAATTATCTAAAGATCAATTACCTCTATTGTAAAAGTTGATCTTTCCATGTGAGTAAAAATGTTATTACAATATATAAAACAAACAACAAATTAATATATATTAAAATTAACGTTGTGAAGTAAACATTATGAGTTAATGGTTTATTTTAGGAAGTTATATTTTGTGGTTATTTTAATCAAGTTTTTTTTTTTAATCTGGTATTATCTTACCTCTATTTAATGTTGATTTGTTCTCGAACATGTTTCGATATATCTTCTATATCATCATCAGCTTTTAGCCAGACAATGAGTTTTATGTTGTGAACCCTGGATGTCGATATCAGCTCCCTCCTCCGGCTGGCCGAAGAACCTCCATACAAGGTCACGTTCAGCAGGAATTTCGAAATTCATAACTCTATTTTTGTTCTCCTGAATATAAATTCTTTCCCAAATGGTGTTCCTTTGTATTTTCTAACTGTTTTAATAATTTTGTGTTTGAACTTACATTGTGTTTTTCAGCCCAAACATGAGCAGCAACTGCAGATTTTTAATATTTCTTGTGTGTTCCTTGGTTCTAATTTTCAGGTTCCTTTTTTTGTTTTCTCTATATATATCTTTTCACAATCAGCACATTCAATTTGTTCAAGAACAAATCAATATTAAATTGAGGTAAGATGATATCAGATTCAAAAAAACTTGATTACGAGGTAATAATCATTTAAATTCATCATAAGTAATGCCACGAGTGATTTCCAAATTATCGATAAATTCACGACTCACGAAGTGAGGAGTGAATTTATCTAGAGAATTTGGAAATCAAGAGTGGCATTTGTTAGGACTATTTAACGAATAAAATTAAGCTGTTTACTCACAAATCATTATTTAACTATAGTTATTTTAATATATTTATATATTTAATGTAAACGGCGATGTTTGAAAACAAATGAGAAACGATAGGTACGCTTCTACTGCTTCATTTGTTTATCACTGCAACCAGATCATACTATTTATTGCCAAAGGAACGCAATATTGTAAGGAGGAGCTTTCTTTAATATGGTAATTATAACACTGATAAATATTTGGTGAAATACGACTCTGATTGGTTGTAAAACAGAAATCATTGAAACGTGATTGGTCATTGACTCCCATTTGGGGCATGAGTTAAATAGTCAGAGAAAATTTTTTAAAACTCACCTCATAAATTTCATGCTTTTCACAAAACCATGGTTTCAAGCGAAATCTTGCCCGTCATCAGTCACAACTCTGACTGATGGAATTCTTCAGCCATCAACTCTTCTATTTTCACCATCTTCTGTGCTGCCATCTATGGTTGAATTGATAAACTTCAAAATTAAATTTTGTTTGTTAGGAATATCAAAATTCATTGCTTGAAACCATGGTTTTGTGAAAAGCACGAAGTTTATGAGGTGAGTTTTCAAAAATTTTCTCCGATGAATAAAAAAAGAAAATTAAATTATGGAAAGAACAATTTTAAAACTTTACTTATTTGGAAACTCAATTTACTTACACTTACTTACTTACTCACTGGCACTATCGAACCCGTAGGTACACAGCCACGTGCACATAAGCTCTCCATACATCCCTATCCTGAGCTAATGCTTTCCAATCATTCCCTGTATAATCTACTTCCCTCAAATCATAGTTAATGTTATTCTCCCACCTCATTCTTGGTCTACCAACTGGGCGTTTTCCCTCTGGCTTCCCTACAAGAAGCTTTCATGCATGTCTTTCATTCCCCATACGTGCAACATGTCCTGCCCTTCGCAGTCTACAAGACTTATATGTTCTTATTATATCTGGCTTCCTATAAAGACCATGTAGTTCATTGTATGTAGTCTTCTCCATTCACCTGTCTGTTCATCTCTCTTTGGTCCAAAAAATCTTCCTAAGTACTTTATTCTCAAATACTTGTAATCTCCTTTCCTCCCTTAAAGTAAGAGTCCATGTTTCGCACCCATATAATATAACTGGTAGAATAATAGTTTTATATATTTTCAGTTTAACGTTTTTTGAAAGGAGTTGGGACATCAAGAGTCTCTGCAATACATAATAGCACGCATTTCCAGAATTGAGCCTATGTTTAATTTCTTTGTGCATCTCATTCCTATTTAGTTATACAGGAGATATTTCAGATGAGATAAATAAGAGGATAATGATGGAAAATAAAGTGTATTATGCAAATTCCAAACTGATGAGATCAAAATTACTAACAAGAACTAAAAAATAAGGTGGATCCGGAGTCATCTTATCTCATAACTTGCGTATTTCAGTTAAGTTGACTCTGGATTCACCTAATTTATTAAGAAGAACCTCATGATGTTACTTCCTAACGTAATTTAATAATAACTAAAATAAATTTAAATAAAATTTTATCACCTCACCTCATATTCTTCTGAGATGACAAAATTTTACTTAAATAAATGATACTTCATAGTGTTAATTCTTAAAATGTAAACTAAATTAAACTATATGAAAGTTATCAATGTTTTTATTATTAATTTCATACATCACAATGATGGATAATTCATATTTGAAGAGAAAAATTATACGCTCAGACAGGGACTCAAACCCAGGACCTTTGGCTTTCCAGGCCAATGCTCTGCTGACTGAGCCACCTGGTTTCAATCTAAATGCAAATTCTTCTCTTATATACGTTGTCAATTCCTGTGCACCAAATGCTATGAAACATTTGCTTCTATCTTTGCAAATGGCAGTTTCTTTATTAAGAAGACACTTATATTTAATTAATGTTGGGAAGTAAACATTATGAGGTATAATCATTAAAATTCATCGGAGAACATATTGTTTAAACAACTCACCTCATAGGATTCATGCTTCCATGATATCGCGATTTCAAACATAGTCATGTCCATCATCAGTCGGAGTTATGGCTGATGATGAACATGACTATGTTTGAAATTGCGATATCATGGAAGCATGAATCCTATGAGGTGAGTTGTTTAAACAATATGTTCTCCGATGAATTTTAATAAGAAGACACTTATTTGGGAATTTTACATTACATTAGCTACAGAAATGAAATTCTCACGTAGAATGGTGCATAAAACAAGGAGAGATAGAATAAGAAATGACAAAATCAGGGAGACTTTAAATGTAGAAAAATTAACAACAAACACAGAAAAAAGTAGACTAAAATGGTTTGGACATTTAAAAGAATGGAAAAGGAAAGACTACCACAAAGACTGTTAAATCTCAAGACGCAAGGAAAACGACCACGAGGAAGATGGATTAAGGAAATGAAGAAAAGTCAACAAGAGAGAGGATATGACTTGGAAGCCCTAAAAAGAAGCAAAGCATGGAAAGATAAGAGATGGTTGGAGACATATTTGAAATCGACCTTCCAAAAGGAGGACACGATAAGAGGTTGATGATGATGATGACGTTACATCATAAAGCCAGTACGGCTTCTTTCAATGTTTTTATTATTCATTATGACTTATCCATCATTGAGATACATGAAATGAATTATTAATTAAATATGGATTTTCATCAAGTAAACACCAACTCAATTGATTATGAAATGAATTATAAAAACATTGAAAGAAGCCGTATTGTCTTAATAATGTAATGTAAAATTCCCAAATAAATGTCTTCTTAATAAAGAAGCCGCCATTTGCAAGGATAGTAGCAAAGGTTTCATAGCATTCAGTGCGCAGGATTTGACAGCGTATTATAAGAGAAAAATTTACATTTAGATTGGAACTCGTTCATGTGGCTCAGTCGGTAGAGCATTGGCCTGTAAAGCCAATGATTCTGGTTTCAATCCCAGACTGAGCATATAATTTTTCTCTTCTAATATGATACATAAAAGCTAATAAGACCAAATTATGCAGATTGTCAAGACATGGACTTTATACCAATCTGATGACAATGCTCTAAGAATATTTAAAAAGGAAAATTATAAGAGTAATATATTGCCCTGTCTGCGAGGAAAACATCTGGAGAATCAGAATAAACTCTGAAATAATTAGAATATTATATGGAGAAGATATTTTAAGATATTTATTTAACTTTCACAGGGAAAGAACACTATGAGGTTTAATTTAATAATTAAATTAATGTTTTTATTACCTCACCTCATATCCTTTTTCTTCTATACTGCAGTTTTGGAGCTTATCTCCATCGTCAGTTGCCTCTGGTCGACCGGTGTTATGTCGTTTCTTGGCGGTTTCCTTCTTACTTCTATCGGTGGACATATGAACCTCTGGATCAGGTCAAAATTTGCGGGAGTTTCAAAATTCATGAGTTTATCTTTTTTGTTTTTTTGGATATGGATTTTTTCCCAGACTGTGAGTTCCTTTAGTTTATCTGTTTGTTTGATTAGGCTAGCTTCTGTATCAATTAAATGTTTTTCAGACCAAGCATGGGCTGCTACTGCTGACTTGTCCACTTCACCCTTTTTTACATTTCTAAGGTGTTCCTTCAATCTAGTTTTTAAATTTCTTTTTGTTTTTCCTATATAGATTTTGTCGCAATCTTGACATTTGATCTGATAAAAAAGACAAACTCATGAATTTTGAAACTCCCGCAAATTTTGACCTGATCCAGAGGTTCATATGTCCACCGATAGAAGTAAGAAGGAAACCGCCAAGAAACGACATAACACCGGTCGACCAGAGGCAACTGACGATGGAGATAAGCTCCAAAACTGCAGTATAGAAGAAAAAGGATATGAGGTGAGGTAATAAAAACATTAATTTAATTATTTTAAGATATATTAAGCCTCGCAGACTTAGTTGGCTTTGTCATGTTTTTCACTCAGAAGAAGGGAGAATACCAAAAAAGTTGTGAACAGTGAGATTAACTGAAGTTTGTCATAGAAGAAGAACTGGAAAAGATGACTTCAGGATGTAGAAGATATTGGAAAGTTCAGGATAAATTGATGGCGAGAAACAAAAGATTGAGAATATTGGAGGAAGATTGTGAAAGAAGTCAAGGCCCACCAAGGGCTGTAGCGCTGAATATGATGAAAAATATTATTTATGATACAACTGTTGCAGGTTAATGAGTTTTCCATTATTAATGTCATGATTGTAACTCCGTCCTCTATTTGTTTTACAGTTTGATTACCTATCATAAATAAATCATCATTTCCTTTCAGTTTGTTGACTAACCGAACCAATGATTCCCCATACAGTCTCTGGACCACTCGGTTTGACAAATCCAGCACCAGTGGAAGTTACATTGTGGCCTTGTGCACACCATGTGCATGCAACCTCCTGTAAAAATTATAAAAAGTTCATAGTTAAATATAGGAAATAACAGTATGAGGTTCTTAATTCATGAATTAATGAGTCATTTTTTACATGTTACCTCATAGTTTATGTTTCTTTAAACATGGGAACTAGTTTTCAAGAGAACCATCTCTCTCATTTTCAACCGACATTATGACTACCCGATTTTCGTTGGAATCTCCATCAATAATGTTGCCATCTGGTGTTGATTTGATGAATTTGATCTCTCTAAGTTCATCAAATCAACACCAGATGGCAATATTATTGATGGAGATTCCAATGAAAATTGGGTAGTCATAATGTCGGTTGAAAATGAGACATTGTTTTCTTGAAAACTGTTGTTCCCGTTTTTAAGAAAACATAAACTATGAGGTAAGATGTAAAAAAATTACTCGTTAATTCAAGACATTATAAAAAGTATTCAGAATTATACACTTTTAAAATACAGTATGCTTATTAGGGTTATAGCTTTTGGACTTGTGTGAAATAAAAGATTTCCCGTACAATGACTGGGTGTAAAATATTTCCTGTGCAATGGATGGATGAACTTTTACTTAAAACCATTGAAAAAAGCCTTCATTTCACTGAGCTTCAATAAAAGGTCACCCCCAAATCAATATTAAATGTTGATATATAAATTTACAAAAAATAGGTGCCAAATTTAATATGGAAATATCAATTAACAAAACTAAAATTATGGCATTTCATGGGAAGGACCCCATACAAAGTAAAATCTGTCTCCAGAATAAAATTTTAGAGAGAGATCTAATCAATTTAAATATCTTGGATATTATCTCTCTATCTGGGATGAAAAGATATCCCTGAAAAAATTACTAGTTATAATAAAAGTTTAGGAATTATTAATCAAGTTATGAAACCATCCCTTGTACAAAAAAACACCAGATTACGTTTATATAACACTTTGGCTAGACCAGTGTTGACCTATGGTAGTGAAGCATGGACATTAAAAAGACAACATGAAAGCAGAATAACGGCTTGTGAAATGAGATTCATGCACAGAACAGTGGGTTACACCAGATGTGATCGGAAAAGGAACACCGATATCTTAAAAGAATTGAAGACTACGCCAATTTTGGAATATATTAAACAGTACCAGCTAAATTGGAAACACCATCTTGAAATGAGTTCAAATCGGATCCCCAAAGCTGTTTATAATTATATACCAAGAGGACGAAGATCACTGGGCCGTTCTATGAAACGCTGGAGGGAAAATTTTCTATAGGATCGTAACAGGTCTTGGCCTAATACTTGGAAGGAAGGAAGGAAGGAAGGAAGGAAGGAAGGAAGGAAGGAAGGAAGGAAGGAAGGAAGGAAGAAGAAGAAGAAGATATATAAATATATTTGGGGGTGACCTTTTCTTGAAGCTCAGTGAAATAAAGGCCTTTTTCAATGGTTTTAAGTGAAAGTTCACCCATTCATTGCACAGGAAATATTTTATTTCACAAAAGTCCAAAAAGTTATAACCCTAATGCTTATGCATATATTAATTAAAATGAGTTAGAATTTTAATTACTCACCTCTTATTTGTAGATTTCTATGCAGACCATGGTTTGGCACTCTACATGTCATTGTCAATTCTTTCTAACTGTTGACTCAGTGGTTGGCAGTCCTGATCCCTCTGTTGGTTGACCGATGAACTTCCAAATCAAATCAATGGTAAAGAGAAAAATTTTTGCCTGAACCGGGAATCGAACCCCGAACCTTTAGCTTTCCGTGCTAATGCTCTGCCACTGAGCTAATCCAGGCTTCATTCCCATCCAAACAAGAATCCTTCCTTTACCTTACTCTACTGGCCCCACATTCAAATGCAATGAATCATCATTCACAAATACACAATGAATGGCTTCTACCTGAAGAAGACATGGATGGGAATGAAGCCTGGATTAGCTCAGTGGCAGAGCATTAGCACGGAAAGCTAAAGGTTCGGGGTTCGATTCCCGGTTCAGGCAAAAATTTTTCTCTTTACCAGTGATTTACAATAATTTAATTGTGTTCATTAATTTACTTATTTCTATCATAGTAATAGCTTTAGCTTCTCAATATTAATTTAATTCCAAATCAAATTTTCTTTTATCGGGAATTTCAATTTTTTTTTGTTCAGTCCCACCATATTGTCATTTCGACATTTTGATATTCTCTCCTGGCATGGCGTTATTGTAACCCACTTCTGAGGTTGCAGTGCCTGGAAAGCGGAGTTATGCTGCCCCGATGATATATATGATAGGTGAGATTGGTAATGTTGTGCCAGGAGAGGCCTTAATCCTAAAGTTAATGAATATGTTAATGATGGCCAGATGATGTTTGGGGACCGTTTTGGCCCTTAAAGTTTCATGACATTTGTCTTACAGGTGAGAAAAAACCCCGAAAAAAAAACATCACCTAGCAAACTTGTCCTAACCGGGGATCAAATCCAGGCCTGCTGCGTGACAAGGCAGCATGCTATCTCGAGACCACAACGTTGAACTTATTTTCTCTTTATTCCTGTTGATGTAAATTTTCTCCCAGATTGTGAGTCCTTAGAACTATCTATATGTTTCAGTAATTTGGTCTTTGAACTTTTATAGGAATAAATCACTATGAGGTTTAATTTATCTTAATTTAGTCTTTGTTTCAATTGTTTTTTTTCTGACCCTGCACGTGCAGATTTTTTATTTTTTTTATTTCCTCTTTTTAACATTTCTAAGGTGTTCTTTCAATCTTATATTCAAGTTCCTTTTTGTTTTTCCTATTCATATTTTTTCACAATCTTTACAATCAATTTGATAAATCCCTGATCAAATTTGATAAATCTTTGATCAAAATGATTGTGAAAAAATATACATACCCTCAGGGGTCCTCATCTAGAGGATATGTGGATGGCGACCACAAGGTGCCCAAGCTGAGCAAAACATTTCTTCCACTTACTTGTGTTTTGCACTCTTTTAACTTTACTATCTAACCTCCCTTGGTTAACTCTTGTTTTTTCGACCCCAACACTATTAGGGCATCCGAGGGCTAGGGAGTCTTTCCTTTCTTCCATTTCTTCTTTCCTTTATTTTCTTTTCTTCTCCAGAAAAGCCTGACCAGAGGCTATAAGATGGCAGCCCCATCACTGGTCTTGTCTTCCTTTGGCCAGCAACCAATCGAAGGGACTATTATTATGCTTTCAAATCTTATATGAGAATTTTCCGGAAGGATCAAACTATTTACGCTGGAGGGAAAATTTTTCTATAGGATCGTAACAGGCCTTGGCCTAATACTTGGAAGGAAGAAGAAGCAGAAGAAGAAAAATATACATAGGAAACACAAAATGGAACTTGAATATAAGATTGAAAGAACATCTTAGAAATGCTAAAAATGGGAAAATAGAAAAATCTGCAATAGCTGCACATGCATGGTCAGAAAAACCCAGAATCTAAACAAAGACCAGAAGTGTTAAATTTATAATAAAAACATTGAAAGACCAAATTACTGAAACAGATAAATCCAAGGAACTCACAATTTGGGAGAAAATTTACATCCACAAGAATAGAGAGAAAACAATAAATTTTGAAATTCCTGAGAAAAAAAGAAAAATATTTGATTTAGAAGTTCATCGGTCAGCTAACAGAGGGAGCAGAAATCAACCTATTAAGATTGCCAACAGCTGATTTGACAGTTACACTCTAATTGAACACAGGAAGTTACTACAGACCTTATGGGCTATGCCAGTGTCCCCCTTCCTACAGAGGGTAGATGTTGCCAAACTCATAATAACAGAATTTGTTTGTTTAGGGAGGGGAGGAGGGGCAAGGTTAGCAGTAGTGTTTCCAAATCTAAGTACTATACATTTAAAAAACATAGTTTTTCTTTTACAGCATGCAAACTAGTTTTATAGTAAATATGAAATGAAAGTCGACACTTTCACACAGGATAGTACAGATCCGCAAGAGCTCAGTGACAAGTGGTAACTGTTTTTTTTTTCTTTAAGAGGGGGTGGCTTGGACAGCTACAACTTACAACTATGTGCCTGCTGTGTTGCAATCTTCAGTTTTATATAAGGGTTTCTCTCAAGAAAATACTGTTAAAATGGCAACCCATTCCAAATATACAGTAACTTCCTGGGTTGAATCTGAGTGTAGAAAGAATTGACAATGGCATGTAGAGTGTCAAAACCATGGCCTGCAAAGAAATCTAGAAATAAGAGGTGAGTCATTAAAATTATAACTCATTTTAATTAAAACACACCTCATTGTGTAAATTCCTTTAAATATTAAATTATACCTGTGTTATTTGATGTGTGATACCAGGCTTTAGTCAGTTTCATACCGTCTTTTCTATTGGAATTATTCTTATGTTTATAAATATGTCTACTTTATAACAAAGAGATAGAACTGAACCAATCAGATGCTAGATTGACAATGACTATCCAGTCAGCTTAGACATACATCCATCTATTCGGGTACTAGCACAAGTAATGGAGGAGACTAGGAAACCAATACAAAACATGGAAGCTACATCAGTGGATAGTAGAACAAGAGGAAGACATTTATGGATACAATAGAGAACATACCAAAAAGGAGCAGGAAAGTACCAGAGTATTGAAAAGGATGTCAAAAGATAGAAAGATCTGGAACAGATGTGTAGTGGCAACCTCAATGCTGTGACGCAAAAGTCCAAAGAAGAAGAAGAAGAAGAAGAAGAAGAAGAAGAAGAAGAAAAAGAAGAAGAAGAAAAAGAAAAATAAGAAGAAGGAGAAGAAGAAAAAGGAGAAGAAAAAGAAAAAGAAGAAAAAAGAAGAAAAAGAAAAGGAATAAAAAGAAAAAGAAGAAAAGAAAAAGAAGAAAAAAGAAAAACAAAAATAAAAATAACAATAATAAGAAGAAAAAGAATAAGAAGGAGGAGGAGGAGGAGAAGAAGAATGAATGTTTATTATTTCTGAGTGCTGTGCACGTCAATCATTACTATACAAACCGTATCCTATATTTAGTTTGAAACTTTTGCTCTCCTAAAAATTAAAAAAAAAGTGAAATCCTATGGTTCTAACTTCATGATAATTGCTCGTGTTAGAATGTTCCACTTACCTGCTCTTTCAGTTGGAGTGCGACACTTGGGACAAGGTTTAGTCATCACCTTGATGGTGACCTTACTCGCTTCATCCCAGCGAGCCTGAGCAGCACGACCTGGATCCACATTGTACTGACAGTCTCCACCTGGTGCAGTGCTACCACTACCATCACTATCTGGTATACATTCCCCGAGGTGGAAACCCTGCAGACATTGCCGACAGAACACAAAACCACAGCCGTTGATACACGTGATGCGACGACAGTCTGCATCTGCAAGAATGCCCATACCACAGCCTGGCTGTGGGCACAGAACTCCTCCAGCTTGCAAGACGTACTCTTCTGCACCAAACCTCTGGTATTGTTCATACTGCAACACATGTCAGTAATAGTATCTACAGTACTTCTACTGGAAGATTCAACATACAACAATATTTACGTTAATAAATTAAATAGGAAGTAACATCATAAGGTCATAGTTAAATATGGGAAATAACATTATGAAGTTCTTAATTCATAAATTAATTTGTCATTTTTAACATCTTACCTCAAATTTTATGTTTCTTCAAACACGGGAACTAGTTTTCAAGAGAAGGATCTCTCTCATTTTCAATTTTCATTTGGGAGAAGATATATATTCAGAAGAACAAATTTAGATCCATGAATTTCGAGATTCCTGATGAACGTGATCTCATCTCAAAGTTCATCAAATCAACACCAGATGGCAACGTTATTGATGGAGATTCCAACGAAAATCCGGTAGTCATAATATCAGTTGGAAGTGAGAGAGATCCTTCTCTCGAAAACTAGTTCCCGTGTTTGAAGAAACATAAAATATGAGGTAAGATGTAAAAATGACTCATTAATTTAATATTATTAGGTTTGTCCACCGCGGTGGTCTCGAGGTAGCGTGCTGCCTTTTCACGCAGTGGGCCCGGGTTCGATCCCTGGTCGCGACAGTTTTTCTGGGTGAGGTTTTTATCGGGGTTTTTCCTCACTGTAAGACATCCATCCATAGTAATTCTGCCCGATGGCAGGTCTTTCACTGCAATCATAGCATTTTCATGCAATGCTTGCAGCTTTACTAGGAAATTGTAGGTGTAGTAGCTTCCCGTTGCTTTCCACACTGGTGAAGGATGATGATGATAAGGATGATGATGATGGCTGTATGATTTCGGGGACTGTTTGGGCCTAAAGTTTTCCTTACATGTGAGGAAAAACCCCGATAAAAACCTCACCCAGAAAAACTGCCCCGACCAGGGATCGAACCCAGGCATGCTGCCTGACAAGGCAGCACGCTACCTCGAGACCACAGTGGTGGACCCTGTAAGACAAATGTCAGGAAAACTTTAAGGCCCAAACGGTCCCCGAAATCATATGGCCATCGCAATCATCATTATTCATATTCATCTTAGGTTAAGCTTAGGATTAGGGACTCTCCTGATGCACCACTATCATCATCATCACCTATCATATCAACAGGGCAACGTAACCCCACCTTCCAGGGGCCCTAACCTCAGAAGTGGTTACAATTACGCCATGCCAGGAGAGAACACCAGAAATGTCTAAAAGGACAAACTGGGAGGCATTAAAAAAAAAATTATGAGGTTGTTATTTTAGAAACAAAAACTAACATTCAGACCAGGACTCGAACTCCGGATCTGTGACTCTGCACACAGAGTCAGATATTGTGAGTTTGAGTCCTGGTACAAAAATTAATTTTTCTTTCTAAATTTTTTTTTTGTTTCAGGTTAACTCCTAGACCTAATGGTTTTAAAACATAAGAGATAGCGAAAAAACACTCTCTGTACCTGAAAACCTATTTTTTCATGAAGACTGGTTGAGCAGTTTAGAAATCTATTAATCTCAAATATACAGTAAAAGCTCTTTATTCACGGGTAAAAATTGCGACACAGTTCCTGTATTCGCAGATAAAAATTTCTTTAATTGTGGATCCAGTTGGTATATTGGAAGGATTAGTTTCCTTTATTAACGCATCGGCAACTTTTTTTACTGTAGGCATGTGCGAAGGCAGCTTTTACAAAGAGTGATTCAAACCAAATGGACAAATTAACATCAAAGTAAAACAAACCTTATTGTCATTAAGCATAAAGTTCGTTGTTAAAAGCCACCACCACAGTATTTCATGTGCTGTTATGTCTGTTGCCGCCCTCGCCACGATCGGTGTATTATTGTTTCAACTTGTCATTCGCTGCAATAATTTTGATTGAGTAACATGTGTCTCTTGTGATTTGTTCCCAGTTTATAATGTCGAGTAAAAGGAAAGAAAATTAGTTCCAAAGCAGAAAATAGTAGTGTTGCCACTTAAAGTCATCATCATCATCATCATCATCATCATCACTCCAGGGATTAGGCAATTGCCCGTTCCGACTTCATAATGTATCAGCCCAACGTCTTCTTGGTCTTCCAACATTACGTCTTCCTCTTGCTTGATAATTTCTTGCTAACAATAGATATCTCTCCTTACTCATTCCATCCATGTGATCAAACCATTTCTGTCTGTAATTCGTGACTTTATCCAATAAAGGCTGTACTTTCAATTCTTCTCTTATATCCTCATTTCTTATTCTATCAAGTCTTGTACATCCTTTTACTTGTCTTAGGAACCGCATCTCTGCCGTCTGTATTCTATCCTTCTGTCTTTTCACTGGAGCCCAAGTTTCACATCCATACAATATTGTGGGAACTGCCATAACATTATACATTTTTATCTTGGTTTCTTTTCTAATTTTATTTTTGAATGTTCTCTGTATTGTTCCACACACCGTCTGAAATTTATTTAGCCGCTTAAAGTAAAAACAAAAATACCTGACCGTTTATACGCGTTGGCGAGTTGTTCGCATCTATATCACGCTGTTTCAGTGTTAATGAATCATGAAATCTGAAGACAAAATAAGGAATTCTATTGCAGAATTCACAGCTGAATACCAATCTGAACTGAAAGATCTTTTAAAAGCAGCAAAACAGAAAAAAATTAACAACTTCTTTGAGTCCATGCCTAAACCTGATAGTAATAATTAACCCTTCTTCTTCTTCTTCTTCATGGTTTAGGCTTATTTACTAGCCTGTTCCGGCTCCAAATTGCTGCTCTTTCCATCTTTTCCTGGGTCTTGCCAAACTTTTTCTTCCTCATGGTGAATAGTTGTATGCTGCTTTTGGTAATAATTAATAGAAATTGTTCAAAATCTCTCATTAAGTGATTTTATTTTGATAATTTTTATTTTATTTTGTAATTGTAGAACATACCCCCTATATACCCATACAAACTACCATTCCATATTTGCAGTTTCTGTATTTGCGGCATATTTGCAGAACATATCCCCCGCAAATAAGGAGCTTTTACTGTATATATATATATATATATATATATATATATATATATATATATATAGAGATACCAACCTGTGCTTGAGTGAGAAGTCTGAAGTGGTGCACTTCTGTAATGAGAGAGTCTCTGCAACCAGCTGGGCAAGGCAGTGTGTAACCATGTTCAGGATGAGACCAAAACTGTCTATCCTTCAGTCGCGATGAACAGTATGTCCGGAAACAGTCCAAGCATGTCACATGACGCAAGTCGCATGGAAATACCAGCACAGGATCACTGCACACCAATAACACATTTTATGTATCAGGTTCTACACTAGACACTTTACTATATTTTCAGAGCTTAATTTTTCCTACAAATATAAATAAATTACAAAATAAGAACTGTAATCAGAAAGAGTGTAAACAATAAATTGAAGCAGAGGAAAATAAAATATCGCACTTCTTGGTGTAAAACATGTGGTTTCAACAGAGATTTGTGGTTCCTAGATATCAATTTTGCTTAAATTAATTGTAAGTACAACTGTTTTTGAATTACAGTATTGTAATAAATACTGTATTACATTTAACTTTTACAGGAATTAATCACTATGAGGTTCAATTTATGATAAAATCAAATGTTTCTTACCTCTCCTCACATAAATCTTCTAAGTAGATCGCGATTTCGAGACCATAACAGTCTCATCTTCAGTACAATCTTGGCGAATGATGTTATGTCGATCGGAAGAAACACTTCTTCTTCCCTCTGTTGGTGGACCGATGAACCTCTGGATCAGGTCAGGATTTGCGGGAATTTCGAAGTTCATAAGTTAATTTTGTTTTTCTAATAAACAATAGGAACTCACGGTTTGGGAAAAAATCCACATTCAGAAAAACAAAGGAAAACTTATGACTTCAAAATTCCCGCAAATCCTGACCTGATCCAGAGGTTCATCAGTCCATCAACAGAGGGAAGAAGAAGTGTTTCTTCCGATCGACATAACATCAGTCGCCAAGATTGTACTGAAGATGAGACCGTTATGGTCTCGAAATGACGATCTACTTAGAAGATTTATGTGAGGAGAGGTAGGAAACATTTGATTTTATCACTGTATTGCATGTTTGTTGTTAGAATAACTTAGTTGGACTATCTGTGTTTTTCGATTTTCTGTGCATATCTCAGTCCCAATTAACATGGATAATTGGGAGTTTGCTGTAGTTTAATTTTAGGAAAAAAGTTACATTCGAACCAATTCCAAAAGTGTTAATTTAAAAATATATCATCAGAATATGAAGATTTACCACTTAAAAGTAATTTTTAATTCTCAATAAAAATACTTCTATAGAAATCATCAGATGACATTGTTGATAGCAATGGATATCGGCCTTCGGATGAAAGGAGAATTGTATAATTGAAAAGAAATTTGATGTTCCTATCGAAACTTTGAATGGCATAACGGTTATCACACTGACGTATAGAGTCAGAGATCGAGGGTTCGACTCATGGATCAAACATGATTTTTCTTTCTAAAATTATTTCTAAGCTACTGATTGGATATGTTAGCAGTTTGACAAGAGGATAGTTCTGTACCTTATGTCTGTGCAGGCAAGACATGGAATGTCATGCACGTTGGACTTGATGAGGTAGAGAGGCACAGCCTGGTCTTCTTCACCTTGTGATGGGTGTTCTGCACATTTGAAATAAAACTGTGCAAACTTAGGTCCATCATCTGCTCCAAACTGAAAGTATAAATAAAAAATGCAATCCTTCATCTAATGGTTTATGTAAGTTAATCTGTATAATCTTTGTCAAGATCAACAGCATTTATACGGTTGTGGAAAATGTAAGTATAACATTTATTTTGTTGAAAAATAGCATTGCAGTTTACATGTTAACAATACAAACATCATCATCATCAATAATAATAATAATAATAATAATAATACTTACTCACTGCCACTATCGAACCCGTAGGTTCATGACCGCACGGACATAAGCTCTCCATACATCCCTATCCTGAGCTAATTCTTTCCAATCATTTCCTGTGTAATCTACTTCTCTCAAATCATAGTTAATGTTATTCTCCCACCTCATTCTTGGTCTACAAACTGGGCGTTTTCCTTCTGGCTTTCCTACAAGAAGCTTCCATGCAAGTCTTTCATTCCCCATACGTGCAACATGTCCTGCCCATCGCAGTTTACGAGACTTAACTGTTCTTATTATATCCGGCTTCCCATAAAGACCATGTAGTTCATTATTATGTAGTCTTCTCCATTCACCTGTCTGTTCATCTCGCTTTGGTCCAAAAATTTTCCTAAGTACTTTATTCTCAAATACCTGTAATCTCCTTTCCTCCCTTAAAGTAAGAGTCCATGTTTCGCACCCATATAATATAACTGGTAGAATAATAGTTTTATATATTTTCAGTTTAACATTTTTTGAAAGGAGTTGGGACATCAAGAGTCTCTGCAATGCATAATAGCATGCATTTCCAGAATTGAGCCTATGTTTAATTTCTTTGTGCATCTCATTCCTATTTGTGATTATTGTTCCTAGGTATTTGAATTCAGCCACTTCCTCAAAATTTCCCTCATTTGTCATTAGCTGTCCACTTCCATTATATAATGTATTTCTACATGTGACCATATATTTAGTTTTATTGATATTTACTTCCAGTCCTAATTTTTTAGTGTTACTCACCTATATTTAACGGAAATAATAATAATAATAATATCTTTACATACAAAATTACGACACTATAACACTAATTAAACCAGAGTGCCTCTATGGAGCAGAAACATTAATTTTGAACAGAAAAAAAGATATCGAAAATATAGTGAAAAAAGAATGCAAAATTATAAGAAAAGTTTTAGGTCCAAAAGTCATAGGTGAAGCATTTAGACTCAGAAGTAAAAAGGAAATAAAAATATATACAGACATTCATAGTGATATTAGAAGACGAAGGTTAAAATTTTATGGCCATATTAAACGAATGAACTCAAATAGGCTTACAAAACAGATAATGGAATTCTACGAAAACAGAAGTAAAGCTCCAGTGGATACTATGAAGTGGATTGATGAAGTCAAAAAGGACTTAAAATTGGCAGAAATTACTAAAGAAGATATCCCAAACAGAGATATATTTAGAATTATGGTGAATAAGTGGCAAGTTGACCAAGAGGACAAACCGAAGAATAAAACTGGAACAACTTGGACAGATGATAGAAAACAAGCTCATCCGCAATAAAAAAAAAATAACTAGGATGATACAAAGAACGATCTAAAGAAAATTAATTGAAAGTGACTAATTTGAATATGGCAAAGAGACAGATTGGCATGGAGGAGGATTGTTGAGAAGGCCAAAATTTTTATCTTTGAAGTTGTCGCGCCTTAAGATGATGATGCATAATTAACTAACTGGCACTATTGAACCTGAAGATTCATGGCCACACAGACATAAGTTCTCCATACATCCCTATCCTGAGCTAACATTTTCCAATCATCCCTGTACAATCCACTTCCCTCGATTCATGGTTAATGTTATTCTCCCACCTCTTTCTTGACCTACCTATTGAGCGCTTTCCCTCTGGTTTTCCTATAAGGAGTTTCTAAGCCCCTCTTTCATTCCCCACTCATGCCACATGTCCTGCCCATCTTAGTCTATGAGACTTGACTGTTCTTATTATACAGTAAAACTTGCTCAAAGCAGAAATGCATGGGACCATTTTTTTTCCGAATTAGACAAAATTCCGCATTATAAAAGAAACTAAAACTTAATATTTAATTTTAGGAAGTTATATTTTGAGGTTATTTTAATTATATTATTTTTAGTCTGGACATCTTACCTCAATATTAATGTTCAGTAGCAGGTGTGAGAATTTTGGACAGAAAAAGAAATGAAGACATTAGAAAAGACTTAAATATTTTTAATTTAACAAATAGAATTGACAATATTAAACAGTACCAACTAAGTTATGTAGATAGGAAATAACACTATGAGGTTTTTTAATATTGTTTATTTTTTAAATTTGATAAATTCCCGATTTTTTGCAGTCTTCAATCTTTTCATTTTTGTTGGTTTTTATTAAATTACCTAAGCTGTAATCATTTTTCGGTGCTAATTTAATGTTGAATTTTTTTTGAAACTTGTCAAATACTAAAGGATGGTATGTGAACTTCTTGAATTTTTTGCCTATATTTTTATCTGTCTGAAGAGTACTTTCATTAATGATTTTTTGTTTTTTGAATTTATTTATTTAAATAATAAGTGAAATAATAAAAAATAGACAATATTAAAAAACCTCATAGTGTTATTTCCTATCTACATAACTTAGTTGGTACTGTTTAATATCGTCAATTCTGTTTGTTAAATTAAAAATATTTAAGTCTTTTCTAATGTCTTCATTTCTTTTTCTGTCCAAAATTCTCACACCTGCTACTGAACGTAAGAACTTCATTTCATCTCTCTTTGGTCTAAAATTTTCTTAAGAACTTTATTCTCAAATACTCATAATCTCCGTTCCTCCCTTAAAGTAAGAGACTACGTTTTGCATCCATATAACTGGGAGAGTAACAGTTTTATATATTTTCAGTTTTTTCGCCCTTTAGTTATATAAAATATATTGAATGGATGGTATGCCGTGATGTGAATTTGAGCAGATAATACTCTAAAGAAAGAATGTAGTGACCCAGAATTGGTGCTAGCAGTGAGCATTTCAATTACGACCAATCTCACAGTTTATAAATAAATACCAGTTACATTGGAAAGCTCATGTGCAACGAATTAATTGTATTAAACTTTCAAAAATCATGCTTCAATACCATCCTGAAGGTAAGAGATCTTTGGGACATCTTAGAAAAAGACGGACCGAGAATGCTTTACTGAAACTGTAACAGGCTTTGTGCCTTAGACTTGTTTGGAAGATGATGAGATTAATATTATTATTATTATTATTGGGGCACGCCGTAGCGTAGTGGTTAAGGCACTGCGCTACAAGCCGGAAGGTCGAGGGTTCAAGTCCTGGTGGGGTCAGTATTTTTAAACTGACCCAAACCTTCTGGCGGCACTATGGCCCTAGGGTCGACTCAGCCTCTAATGGAAATGAGTACCAGAAGCTTGTTCTGGGGGTAAAGGTGGCCGTCATGCAGGGTTGACAACCCGGCTGACATCAAGTGCCGATTGTCCAGAAAAAGTGGGAGCCTTAACCTCCCACTACCCGAAGGGCCTCCTGAGGCCTGTAGTGGGATTACTTTACTTTTTTTTATTATTATTATTATTAAAAACATATATGGGTAGGAAACTAGAGGAAGAATGCTCAAGATGGGGTTTATCAATTAATTATAATAAAGCAGGATATATGAACAGAGATCTTTCCAAGGAATTAGAAATAAATGGAAAAAAAGACTAAAACAGTGGAATATTTTAAGTATTTGGGATCAATAATTCAAAATGATGGATCATCTGAATTAGACATCGAAAAAATAACAATAAAGACAAAAAAAGTTATTGGCAAATTAAATTATATTTCATGGTGTAGGAATATAATCAAGAGGACTAAATTATTAATATCTAACACAATAATTGTGAAGCGTATACGGTGCTGAAGTCTGGCAAATTCCTACCAGAGAAATGAAAAGAATTTTAAGTATAGAAATGGATGTTTTACGAAGATCAGCTGGAAAATCTAGAATTGATAGAATACGAAATAAAGAAATAAGGGAAATTATGGGTGTACAAGAGAAGCCGGGCATGATAGACATCATTGAAAAGAAAAAATTGTTATGGAATGGATCCCAATGGAAAGGAGGAAGAGAGGAAGACCGAAGAAAACTTGGATAGAAGGGGTACAACCAGCTATGAATATCAGAGGAATGGAGGAAGATCAATGGATGGATAGAGAGGAATGGCATTTGGTTTCCGGAAGACGGCGGCAGCTGCCATGATGCCGGATGATGATGATGATGTAAAGAGTATTTTATTATATGGTGCAGAAACATGAACGTTGAAGCAAAAACACAGAAATAAATTATTAGTCACAGAAATGGACTATTTAAAGAAGATCGGCAAGAATATCAAAATTAAACAAAATAAAAAAATAATACAATAAGAGAAATAATGAATGTAGAAAATGATATTATACAAGAGATTGAAGAAATCCAACTAAGATGGTATGGACATATAATGAGAAGAAGGGACACAGAAACAAAGAAAGAAGTACTGAAATGGATACCTCCTGGAAAAGGGAAACATGGTAGACCAAAGCCAACGTGGATAAAGGGAATTCAAGACAACATGAAGAAGAGAAATATGACAGAAGCAGATACACAAGATCGGGAAGTGTGGAAGAAAAAAATTGTATATTTTGGTTGAGGATACCTGTAAAAATAACAGAAACAATCCTGAATAAAAAAAAATATATATTAAAAACAGGAATAAGAAATTGGCTGGCTAAAGCAAAGGATACACAAAAATGGAACAGACTTTTATTAGAAGACAGGACTCACAATGGGTTGTAGTGTCGATGATTATTTCTTTCAGAGGAAATTTTTGGTGGATAGCTTAATATTCAATAAAACACTTCCTAGTGTCATTTCCTATTAATTTTGAAATTAAATTTAAACTGTCAACTCACACATGTGTCGTTCTGACAATCTCCTGTAATGCGATTTGGCTGTAGTACATCATCCCAACATTGGGGGTCTCTGTCCACAGTAAATGCACCTTGGTGACAGCATACGCAGCGAACTCTTAACTTTCCAGGCTGCATCCGTCTGCATGGAAAAGCACAGTACACATAGAAATGTGCACGCTTTTTCTCTCTGTCTGCAACATAATAAAATGTATGACATGAGTTTAACACAAGTTCAATTCCTAGACAGGTGAAGATAATAATTAATATAATAAATTTGGGAATTTTTTACATTATGAGGTTTTCTTAATAAGAATCAAATGAATCGTGAATTCTTCTTACCTCATACATCTATGTTCTTTCAACACAGAACTGCAATATCGGGAAATACATCATTCTCATCTTCAGCTGTTTTCACGACTGTCAATTTTTTATTATGCCGGTAATTTTCTAAACTGCCATTTGGTATACTTTTGAAGAACTTTGTAATCAAGTCTGGTTCGTCCGGAATTTCGAAGTTCGTGCTTCTAGTACGTTTTTTTATGTATATATTTTCCCGATTCCGATTGAGGGTCTTTCCACTTTTTCAGCGGTTGCCCTTTTACCAGCCGGCTGCTGGCCCTTCACATCCACATGTGTCAATCACAGAGGTAGATGACCAACAGAGTGTAGGGGTGACATGTGGTTAGCATGTTGAGTCCCCCAGCCGTTATAGCTGGTTCCTCAACCTGGAGCCGCTACTTATTGTAGCTACTCAATTACCTCACGATGCTGGGTGGGCACCGGTCCCATACTGGCCGAAATACCATGAGAAAATTTCTTCCCCCATGGAGACTCGAACCAGCGTAAGTCCCATAGCTCTGCGCCAAGGCTTCTTACCTTAACCGCTCGGCTATGGCGCGGGACTATATCTTTTCCCAAACTGTTAATTCCAAAGGTTTAGTTAGATGTTTCAAAAGTTTTGCTTCTTTTTCAATTCTATAATTCTCTAATAAACTATGTGCTGCTATAGCTGATTTTTCAATTTCACCATTTTTTATGTTTCTAAAGTGTTCTTTTTTGTGAGTGTCTAAGTTCCTTTTAGTTTTTCGTATGTATACTTTATTGCAATCTTTGCAATTAATTTGATAAATTCCAGATTTTTCATTGTCTATTTATTTTTTATTGTCAGCTATAGCAGCAAATAGTTTATTAGGTAATCATAGAATTTAAAAAGAAGCAAAACTTCTGAAACATCCATCTTAGAAATAAAAATACACAAAAATTCAACCATCTTAGAAATATCGAGACTCAATAATATAGGGTTGTCATAGAAATTATTCAATAAAGTGAACTATAAATGCAAGATTACTTCAGTAACAGATAAGGAAAAACTTTAGTATTTCATTTTCATCTACTCAATGAATTCTTCTAAGATCTACAGAATTGCAGTTCGCATGCGCAAATGCTTAACGTAACCTCCAGGAGGTAGGATATATGTGAAATCAGAACGACCAACCTTCGCAATAAATTCCCAAACATGTTTATAAGAAATGGACGTACACCAACTTCCTAATCTAACAAAATTAATTGCATGCACATTCTTCAATAAACTATGAATTAACTTTGTGTACATTAACTTGTCCCATTGGAATGTAACAAAATGAAGTTAAATGCTTGAAATATTGTTTGAAACTAATTGTGAATGTTGGTCGCACCGATTTCACAGATATGTCCTGCCATTTAGTGAAGTTATATTAAGCACGTGTGCAATGCTATTCTGTTGAACTTCATATAGCACAAACTGCATACATAAATAAATATTTAATAATTGTAAAATATTAAAATTCATCGGAGAACATATTGTTTAAACAACTCACCTCATAGGATTCATGCTTCCATATCGCGATTTCAAACATAGTCATGTTCATCATCAGCCATTACTCCGACTGACGAAATTCTTCGGCCGTCAACTATTCTATTGTCGCCATCTTCAGTGCTGCCATCTATGGTTGAATTTATGAACTTCGAAATCAATGTAATTTCGTTAGGGATATCAAAATTCATTGATCTATTTTTGTTTTTCTGAATGTATATTTTTTCCCAAACTGTCAATTCCAAAGGTTTCTCTACTTGTTTTAAAAGTTTAGCTTCTCTTCCAATTTTATGATGTTCTAATAAACTACGTGCAGCAATTGCAGATTTTTCAATTTCACAATTTTTAATATTTCTGAAATGTTCTTTTGTCCGAATTTCCAAATTCCTTTTTGTTTTTCCTATATAAACTTTATTGCAATCTTCACAATTTATTTGATAAATTCCAGATTTCTTACTGTCTGGAACATTGACTTTTTTATTGGTACTTAGAAGATTACCCAGACTAAATTTATTTATTGGTGCCAAAGAAGATGGCGACAATAGAATAGTTGACGGCCGAAGAATTTCGTCAGTCGGAGTAATGGCTGATGATGAACATGACTATGTTTGAAATCGCGATATCATGGAAGCATGAATCCTATGAGGTGAGTTGTTTAAACAATATGTTCTCCGATGAATTTTAATGATTATACCTCATAATGTTTACTTCCCAACATTAATTAAATATAATTGTAAAATATGTTTAAGAATTGTTGCAAAATGTTTAAAATAGTACAATTTTTTTTTTTTTTTTTTTTTTTTTCCAGTGCCACAGGTCATTTCAACATTACTGGTGTTCTCTCCTGCAATTGGCATAATTGTAACCCACTTCAGAAGTTGGGATGCCTGGAAGGCAGAGTTATGTTACCCCGATAATGTGATGGGTGATAAAAGATAATGAAGCGCCAAGCAGAGTTCTTAGATAAGGTGGAGAAACTGTCACACAAAAATTCTTCTAAGTTCTACAGAATCGCAGTGCACATGCGCAAGTTGCAGGAGTTGCTGTAATGGTTAATGTAGCTTCCACTAGATGGTTCTGAAGTCAGCATTACCAACTTTGGAACTAAATTCCCAAATGCTAAAAAAATGTATGTAAACTAACTTCCCATTTCCTAACCTAAGAAAAAATTTACATGCATATTATTTAATAAACTATAAACTAATTTTATGTACACTAACACTAAATATGGTTTGGAATTATTTTCAATTGTTGGTAACTCCGGTGTGAGAGCCACCCAGCAGATGTTACATGAAGCATTTCCGCGCCTGTAGAACTCGATGTACAATATTTGCATAATTTAGAAATATTTAAAAATCGTAAGAAATGTTTATAAAATGGTTCCAAAATGTTTAAAATAGTACCAAACGATATTATAAATGGTTGAAAAGTGTTTAGTGCATCAGTGGCATAAGAATATTGGATGGAAAATTGTGTGACGGTTTGTGAACCTCAGCTGAGTTCTTAACCTAAACTTAACCTAAATTCCAAACCACAGACCTTTTAAGAAAAAATTCCTATGGTTTGACCGGGAATCCAATCGGGACCTCATGAACAGTAGTCAGAAACGCTAACCACTTGCCCATGAGGCTAGTAATGGAAAAGGTACATAGTGCAACAGTGGTATAATAATGTATGGGGAATCATAGAGTCACTCTCTATAAAGTTCAATCCCATTATCATCTAATACTATAATCACCTTCATCAGTTGTCAAACTATGCCTCTCTCTGTCACTAAGTTGTAAATCAATGAGGGTTTCATTGAGTGGCTTTGAACCCTCGTTATGTGACTCTAACCCAGGCTTTTTAGGAGACGGTCGAATCTTGACAGCATGTAGGATACTTTGCTGGCCAAGGTCGCATTCCTTAAAAAAAAAACACATAATTACAGTCCTAATAAAAGACAAACCACATATTATACCCTAGTTTAATACATTACAATACCTCAATGACAATAGAGTCGTGCAATTCCTTGCCTGCGAAAATTATTTTTACTTCATCCGGTGTCAACCCTAACCTAGGTGCAACTATTTCTTTCACATTTTTAATATCCCACTTTGGATCTAAATCTACTGATAAAGTATTTCCTGTATTCGTTTTAATATATACACTCAGAGAATTCGATATGGTTCGTCTACTGAATGAAAGAACTTGTAACATACTTTGTAATATTTTTCTTAAAAACGCAATAAGAAAACTCATTCCTATTATTGGCTAGATATCACAGATACGGAACGGAAGGATGGTGGGAGTGCGAATATATATTTAATCAACAGTTATTGGCTAAATTTCATTAGATTATTATTACATCACCTACATATTGCGGAACTTCGTCATTATCATTATGGATAAATGTAAATGAATTATCGTCCGTATCCTTTATCTCATAGCATCGTCCTCTATGGCGATTATTTACATAGATTATTTACGCTTTGTGAAACATAGAGAACGAAATGTGAAAAGTTCATACCAAAGGTAAATTTTTGTCGACCACGAATTTTCCTGTCCTATAAAATGGCAATCCAGAGAGTACCATAGAGAATCGAAGAGTACTATGATAAAACTAGAAGAATAATTATGATTATTTTCGGTTTTAAGACGACGTCTAAAAAACCGATTTCAAAAATTTCAGTCGACGAAAAAGTACTGAAGATGATCGCTGAAGATCGTAGATATGAGGAGAAGTAAAAGGCAGCGGTACACCCTATGTATGACGTATAGTATGGCAACAGTAAAGAACACCTGGAATATTACTTCAAATTGTTAATGTAATAAATGCTGTAATGTCAAATTCAAGTGCTTTACTAACATTATTCAAACAGGATATTAAGAACAATAAATTCTAAATAAATTAGTATATATGTACATTCTATTTATTATAAATCTATCAACAAATCAATTAGTAATATTACCTGACATCAGTGTCATCTATGTGCGAGAGCTGTACTATCAAGTTCGGTCAGCACATAGAAGGCAGGCTGGATCGTTAACAATCGATAGGGCCAGCGATAACTCACTTCACTAAAGCTACATTAAGCATTAGAGCATCTCGCGCATGTGCAGTGCAATTCTATAAAAAAAAAAAATCCTGAACGACAGATATTAGACTTTTCCGAGAATTGCAAAAACTGATTGTAGAAAATTTTTTAAATGATCAAAAAGAATAAAAAAATTTTTAATTATATTTTTTATTATAGAGCTATTAATATAAATAGCAATGACCTTAACATTTTGAAAATATGAAATTGAATTATCCGGCAAATAATAGCAGATTATTTAAAATATGAACTTGCAAGCCATCAACACACATATGAGAATGTTATAAAATTGCAGGAGGAATTAAAAACCTTGCAAACATTGGTTTCAAATAATATTAAAGAAACCTTCAGCAACATCCTAAGTGGTTTTGCTCTAGATGGGTAACCGTTAGGTAAAAACACGTGGCCTGGCATAACATTTTAACCGTCCGTGGATCCAGCAAACCATTCTGTTAGGGTTTTGGTGGTTTCCCTTAACGTTAAAACACCTGTCTGAATGTTATTTTCTTGCTCTTCACTAAATTAATTACAATTTTGATAAAATACTAAAAAAATTGTCCATTATAATGCCAGTAAACTAATAGGAAATGAAAGACGTGCATGGAAGCTTCTTGTAGGAAAACGCCCAGTTGGTAGACGTAGAATGAGTTGGAAAATAACATTAAATATAATTTGAGGGAAGTAGATCATACAAGAGATGATTGGAAAACATTAGCTCAGGATAGGGATGTATGGAGAGCTTATGTCCGCATGGCCATGAACCTACGAGTTCAATAGTGCCAGTGTGTTAGCTAATGCCGGGAAGGAAAGTATTTAATTTCTAAATGTGTCGGGATGGCAGCAACCTTCTCAATATGAACTTTGAAGCATTAATCTAATGCTAATTAAAAAAATCTAAGTCCTGTGTAGAGACAAAAAAATTGTTATAAATTCAGTATTTTGTAGACAGTCTGCATATTTGTATCTTAATTCTGAGACCATGGTAAAATTATTTGATGCTGCTATGGCTGAAAAATTGTTATTAAACATTAATTTAAAATTAAATCTTAATACAATCTTATCGTCACTTTTGCAGGTCTTATTCTCCACATTGAATTTAAAAAAAAAGTAATAATAATGTGAACCTACGTACGTACTTTTAAATTAGATTTTAAAAAGTATTTAAAAACCTTAAAAAGTACACTAGTATATGAAGACTTGCAAATTATATTTAAAAAACTGAGATAGTACGAAACTATATACACACATGCAAATTAGGGGTCTATAACAAAAAAAAAAACTTAGAACATATGAAACTGTGTATAAGTTATCAAATTATATGTTAAAAAATATTTAAAAATTTGCCGATTATATTTTTAAAAAAATTAAAAGCTTAGAAAAGACGAAACTGTATATAGGTTTGTAAATCATATTTCATTATATACATGAATAAATTAATAAATGAATGGAGGAAAACACGAGGATATATACCCATCAATAGGAACCTCAAACTCGATGCTATTCTTTTTGCAGACGATTTAGCTCTTCTGGCACTTTCCAAAAATGATTTGCAACGATCAATTTATAATTTACAAAAAATAGATGCCAAATTTAATATGGAAATATCAATTAACAAAACTAAAATTATGGCATTTCATGGGAAGGACCCCATACAAAGTAAAATCTGTCTCCAGAATAAAATTTTAGAGAGATCTAATCAATTTAAATATCTTGGATATTATCTCTCTATCTGGGATGAAAAGGATATCCCTGAAAAAGTTACTAGTTATAATAAAAGTTTAGGAATTATTAATCAAGTTATGAAACCATCCCTTGTACAAAAAAACACCAGATTACGTTTATATAACACTTTGGCTAGACCAGTGTTGACCTATGGTAGTGAAGCATGGACACTAAGAAAACAACATGAAAGCAGAATAACGGCTTGTGAAATGAGATTCATGCGCAGAACAGCGGGTTACACCAGATGGGATCGGAAAAGGAACACCGATATCTTAAAAGAATTGAAGACTATGCCAATTTTGGAATATATTAAACAGTACCAACTAAATTGGAAATACCATCTTGAAAGAATGAGTTCAAATCGGATCCCCAAAGCTATTTATAATTATATACCAAGAGGATGAAGATCACTGGGCCGTCCTATGAAACGCTGGAGGGAAAATTTTCTATAGGATCGTAACAGGCCTTGGCCTAATACTTGGAAGGAAGAAGAAGAAGAATCATATTTCAAAAAGAACTTAGAAAATATAAAATTGTAGGACTAGTAAAATAATATTGAAAGACCTAGAATATACTATCAGTGGGTTTACAATTGTAGGAATTAGAAAATAATTTAGAGGTTGTAGGGCCGATACGAATGAGCTGCATATTCACATGGACGGTGCACGCTATTTAATTTAATTTTGGGGCATCTACATCTCATCAATGTGATTCACACTGATGGCTCAAGGCCTATTATGGCTAATCTGTAAACTACTCGTATTTTATAAACTTCGTGAACCCTGGGTCAAATTATCACACAAACAACATTGAGTCTCGCTCGTGAGTTATGGCATCAGCTATCCAGGGGCAGCATAAGTTGCCGAGACATGGATGTTCAAAGTTGTGATTTTTTATGGCACTAATAATCTAAAATCCGATCATCAGACCAATTCCAGTAAATAAATGAAGACATTCAGTGACTAACACATATATCATGCAACAAGAAGAAAAGAAATTGTGAAAAACACACGAAGAGCATTACAAAATGTTAATGAAATAGAAACTTAAAGCAGGAATTTTTTTTTGTTCAATGTCACCTCTTTGTCATTTGACATTTCAGGTATTCTCTCCTGGTGTTGGCGTATTGTAACCCACTTGAGGTTGGGGTGCCTGGAAGGCAGGGTTATGCTGTTCCAATGATATGATGGGTAATGATGCGCCAGGAGAGGCCTTAAACCTAAACTTAATCAAATGAGGTGAATATATTGATGATAATGATGGCCAGATGATGTTTGGGCATTAAAATTTCCTGACAATTGTCTTACAGGTGAGGAAAAACACCAATAAAAACCTCACCCAGAAAACTGTCCTGACCAGGATCAAACCTGGACCTGCTTCGTGATAAGGCAGCACGCTACCTCGAGACCACAGCGGTGGATCTTTTTTAATAAATAAAAATATATATTGTATAGTACATGTCTATGTAGGTTATATTTTAAGATATATAATTACAATTTTAATACATTAAATAAATAAGCATTGTTTTATTATTACATACTTAATGCAGAATGCATTGACAATTCAGTTGTTTCAAAATGGCCACTTCTGTAGAATTATAGTTTAAAACATTGGAATCTAGAACATTTGAAAAGTGCACAGAAACAAATTATTATAAATGTTCAATTGAGTTGGTGTTTACTTGATGAAAATCCATATTTATTTATTTAACTTTCACAGGGAAAGAACACTATGAGGTTTAATTTAATAATTAAATTAATGTTTTTATTACCTCACCTCATATCCTTTTTTTTGGCGCAGATATGTTGACGATATAATAGCCATTATAAACCATAAACAAATAGAAGATGCCTTAAAACTCCTGAACCTTCAGAGCAAAACTGTAAAATTCACAATGGAAACTGAAACTGACAGACAATTCTCATTTTTGGATCTAACCCTAACTAGAAAACGAAAAAAACAAAATAGAATTTGGAATATACAGAAAGAACACACATAAAGATAACTACATTAAGGCATGAGGATTCAACCATTTTGCTCACAAAGAAGCTGTATTCAATAGCCTAACACACAGATTGGTGAATGTACCCCCTGAACCGTGAAAAATATGAAAAAGAAAACATAATTAAAGTAGCAATAGAAAATGGTTATGAAGAGAACATGGTACACTAGAAAATAAACAAGTTTAAAAGGCAAAAACAAATTAATGAAAGCACACTTAAAAAACAAACAGAAGAGAACATAAGATTAAAAAAATTCACGTACCATCCTGTAAAACACCACAAGTTCCAGAAAATTTTCAATAAGTTTAACATTCGATTGGCCCCAAAGAATGAATACAGCCTAAACAAGATAATTAAAACCAACAAAAATGAAAAAATTGGAGAAGAATATAAATCAGGAATATATCAGATCAAATGTCAAGATTGCGACAAAATCTATATAGGAAAAACAAAAAGAAATTTAAAAACTAGATTGAAGGAACACCTTAGAAATGTAAAAAAGGGTGAAGTGGACAAGTCAGCAGTAGCAGCCCATGCTTGGTCTGAAAAACATTTAATTGATACAGAAGCTAGCCTAATCAAACAAACAGATAAACTAAAGGAACTCACAGTCTGGGAAAAAATCCATATCCAAAAAAACAAAAAAGACAAACTCATGAATTTTGAAACTCCCGCAAATTTTGACCTGATCCAGAGGTTCATCGGTCCATCGATAGAAGTAAGAAGGAAACCGCCAAGAAACGCCATAACACTGGTCGACCAGAGGCTACTGACGATGGAGATAAGCTCCAAAACTGCAGTATAGAAGAAAAGGATATGAGGTGAGGTAATAAAAACATTAATTTAATTATTCCATATTTATTATTTAAATAAAAATAAAACCTAGTTTTATTTGATTTTCATATTTATTATATAATTCAGTGACAGCTGTTTCGGTACACTGTACCTTCTTCAGACATGTTAACAAATTATGAATTGTGTTCCAACTGACTGTTGCTTAGATCAGTTGGAACACAATTCATAATTTGTTAACATGTCTGAAGAAGGTACAGTGTACCGAAACAGCTGTCACTGAATTATATAATAAATATGAAAATCAAATAAAACTAGGTTTTATTTTTATTTAAATAATATTATAAATGTTTTTGAACAGCTTAGCGAAAAATATACCACATTAGCCATTGAGGATGTGGTGAAAATAGCAGAATTTACAGGTGAGTCAGCATGGAGAATAAATTCTGCTCATAAGGATATTGTAAATAAAGGACATCTACCAACATCTTATTAAATAGGCCCATATATAATGTTTGTCATAAATAAATAAAAAATGGTGGAAGTTCCTAACCATCTTACCTTGCATTCTCATAAAATATAATTTGCCTAAGAACGTTTCTAACGATGACAGTTCCACGTACAATTCAGTCATATGGCAAATAAAAGTAGTACCATGGTTCCCCCATAGATGGAGTGGATAAAGTAATAACTTATGCAAGTTTGTTTACAATACAATTGAATGAGTCATTTCGAAAAGGGATCATCTACAGCTGATCAAATTTTACAGAAGAGAAAAAAAAACTGATTCAACTTGTTCAGGATAAAGCATTGAATCTGAAATTGCTACTGAATAAAGTCAGACTAGGATTAGATACCCTATTATTTATGAGTTAAAAGTTTGTAAAGGAAAGAAAGAAACCCCAAATGTAGATATATGGATTATATTTTATATGGACCCTAAAAAAAAGGCAAAGGAATAGTGTAGTTAATCTGTTCTCACACGGAAACGATGGAAGTAGGTATCTAACCATGGAATAATGAAAAAAGTGAATTTTAGAAAAATTGTTGATGATCCCTTTTCAAAATGACTGATTTAATTGGAACTTAGCTAGGAATTGGTAAAGGAGTGGTGATTTGTTTGTAGTATTTATACAAATGCAGTTTCAAATTTAATAGCATTTTTAAGAAAAAATCTTCTTCTTCACTTCACGGGCTACGCAAATTGCCTGTTCTACCTCACAGTTGTTCTGTCCATCTTTTCACTGGTCTTCTTACATTCCTTGAACTTCTTGGCTGATTTTGGTAATCTTGTTACGTTCATTCTTTCTACATGTCTAAACCATTTTCTCTATATTCTTTGATTTTATCATTCAATGGATATGTAATTAACTCTGTTCTCATATCTTCATTTTTTATCTGATCCAATCTTGTGCAGCATTTTGTTCTTCTAAGGAAGTTCATTTCTAGGCTTTGAATTCTACTTTGTAATTTTTTGGTCATTACCCAAGTTTCACTCCTATAAAGCAGTGCGGAGTAGCCAATGTTTTATAAAATTTCAATCTAGTATTTCTTGTTTTGTTCTTTAATGTTTTATGTATAGTTCCGCATATCAATTGAAGTTTCGAGTTTCATATTTATGTCTCTTTCAGTTTTTGTGTTTATAGTAAAATTAAAACCTAAATAATTAAAATTTGTTACTTATTCCCGAGATTTGTTGTCTATTATGATTTTTGATCTTATATGTTCATTTCCACAAAATGCCATTATTTTTGTTTGATACTAGTAAAATTCATGGCAAGTTTCCGTTGTTGTGTTAAGTCACAGTAATAGAATATATGAATAAAAACTATAAAATAGTCACCTTGTAGATCCGTCTCCTCAACTTAAGTTGTTTTAACACTCTGTAGGCCTTTCGGGACTAGTCCCATCTGTACTTGATCTGGGTGAGAATTTTTTCTCTTCAAATATAATAGATCTGTACTTGTTGACGCTTATCCACAACTAAGTCAGTGCTTCAACGAGAGTCAACAAGTACATTTTAATAGATTAAATAAAAATGGTGAAATAGAAAAATCTACAATAGCTGCACATGCATGATCAGAAAAACACAGAATCGAAACAAAAGCCAAATTACTGAAACCGATAAATCTAAGGAACTCACAATTTGGGAGAAAATTTACATCCACAAAAATTGAAAGAAAATGATAAATCTTGAAATTACCGGAAAAAAAATTGATTTGGATGTTCATAATCAGCCAACAGAGAGAGCAGAAATCAATCTACAGGACCACCAATCGATGATTCAACAGTTGAATGCAGGCTTTCACGGCCGGTAATCATAATGTTGGGTCATTCCGGGTTATGTGGCCGTGGTCCATAGTACAAGCATAAGGGAAATATCAACAGAAAAGAGGAAGGTATCAAACTGGCTAAGGCCTGGTATCATACACTAGAAAATAAATGCATTAACACTAGGGACAACAAGGAGACGACCATTAGCCAATCAGCAAGAGCCACGCCCACTCACCCTGCACCCACCATTAATACAACGTCCGCAGCGCTCACTCTAAGTAGATCTTCCGACCAGGAAACACGCCTAGAAGCACTCACCACTGAAGATGCCCTCCACAGTTGAGGGCGAAACGTCTGGTATCAACACCAACTATGGACCACGGCCACATAACCCAGAATCACCCAACATGATGATTCAACAGTTAGAAAGAATTGATAATGATGCTTAAGCGTTGAAACCTACGTCTTCAAAAAATCTACATATATGAGGTAAGTTGTGAATAATCTAACTCTATTATCAACGTACTGGAAGAATTGGAAATATTTAAACAGACCAACAATGAACTGCTATTAAACGAGAACACACCCAGTACTTCAAACCCACTCTTTAAAGTTATAACGGACGAGCCAGTCTTACATTCGAAGCCAGTGGATGTAAATGTACTTGCTGCTGATGATGGGACTAGTCCCGAAAGGCCTACAATAACTTCATGTTTTAACGGTTGAGGAGACAGACCTAAAAGGTATATAATTTCATATTATAATTATAAATTCTATTTATTAATTTTCCACTATATTGCTTTTGCAAAAAAATCACCACACCTAGGTGTCACAGATTTTTAAAATCTATGGAGATATTCAAACCTAGTTAACATCTCGTTCTTGGGAAGCTAGATGGAAAATGGACGAAGTTCAAGGTCCACATCATTAGCAAATCACATTTTTAAAAATATGAAGTAATATTTTTACAACCCAGTTTTTATACCAGACTTTAGATGATGTTATACCTGTTCTTGTAGTGTATAAGGTGTTAAGTGCAAAATTGTATTTTTACAAAAAAATTGAATTTTATTTGTCACATAGCAGCCCATTTTGGAGCCATCACACTAAAGTTCAAAAGTGTACATTAAAATAGTATATTACAATGCAAGGTTGGAAGTTATTTTTATAGAAGTGAAGAAATGATTAAAAACTGAGCGATAGTGAGGTTTTTAATTTCTGAGATTCTGTAAAACACTTCACAAACGTGCATTGTATATTATTTTTTGCACAATGGTGTTTTCAAAACAATAAATAATAGTAAAATAATACCATCTTTGTTGGAAAAATTCGCATTCATTATAAAAAACTGATTAATATTAACTGTCTGGCCAATGTTTATATGGTAAATGCCAAAAATAATTTAGTTGAGACTACAGCAGGCCATGACACCAATCAGGGATAAAATGGCAACAAGTATGAATTTATTGTTTTATATGGTTTCAAATAAAGTTCAGTTCATTAAAAATGCAGTGATTTGTTTTGTAACTAAAGTATATTAACACTACCTCTTGCATATATTTTTGTATATACATTGTACGTAGCATACATAAAGGGCAGTGGTTTTACTTCCTGCACTAGGTAGGTAATTGTAATATTACAGTATAGTCATTTATAGGTTGGCAACCCCAAAATTTAGGAAATTGAACTTTCAATCATGGTTGCCATTGCTGTAAGTATGACAGAAAACACTATCGTGCAAAAAATATTTTATTTTTTTAAAACATGCTGGCATGATAACTCATTTTAGTCTATTTTGGACCTAATGCAGCACACATATACCAGATGTGGCATAAGTCAGTTATTAGTCATTCAAAATATCTCTGCAGGCAGACGCATCACAAAATACTGTTGCTACATGTAATGTAATATAAGGCAGTGTACAGTGGACAAAGAATCACAGTTGCCATTTAATAGCACTTGTTATCACATCATTCGCTCTTGAAGAGTGATTTCGTGTCGATTCAACAATTTGTATTATAGACCTATGTTTGTATTGTATAAGTATAGACACCTGAAAGTCTCCAAGAAAACTGATTAATTCACAAGACAGGAAGATAATTTACATATTGCAATGTGCACCACTAACAAACTTTCTACTATATCTGCACTGTCAGCGTCCTGCGTTCCATTCCCCTCTGCACTTCATAGATAGCAGCGTCACGTGTTCTATTCCTGCATAAATACGACTGCAGCGCCCTCCGTCAACAACTGCGCTTACTCCTTAAATGGGTAAGAACCACCGTACATGGTTGCAAGGGAAAAAAATCAGATTAGTTGAAAGTAGGGTTTGAATACGGGACCTTCTGAATATATCAAACACTACTGCTTGAGGTCTCTCTCTATCTATCTTCGGGTTTTTACAGCTGCTGCCTGCCGTCTTCCCGTGCCAAACCTCCAAAGCCTATGGTCTTGGGCATCTTCGATGCTTAGCCCTCTAGCTTGCATTACTGTCTTCATGTTTTCCTTCCATGTTAACCTTGGTCTTCCTCTTTTCTTCTTTCTGTTCGGATGCCATTCATATAGTTGCTTCGGCCATCGCTCATCTTCCATTCTTAAAACATGTCCTAACCACTTTAATTCCTTCTCCTCAATTCTTTCAATTATGCTTTCTTCTGCTTCCATTATGTTTCTAATTTCCTTATTTGTGACACGTTCTAATTTAGACTTTCTGGCACTTCTTCGTAAATAATCCATTTCTAGAGCTATTAGTCTATTCTTGTAGTACTTATTGATTGTCCATACCTCACTTCCGTACATTGCAACAGATTCCACCAATGTTTTACCAATATATTTTTTTGTGTCTTTCCAAATATGGCTTATCCCACCATATGGAATTTAATGATGATATTATTTTGCTACTCAATTCAATTCTATGTTTTATGTTCTCTTTGCCTATCCCTTCGATGTTATCCATAATCATTCCCAAATGTTTAGTTTGTTTCACTTGCTTTATTTGGATTCCTTCTTCCAATATTAAATTTTCTCTTTCACTGCTTGAGGTAATTTGCTAAATAGGGAATACATCTTGTCCAGTATCATGTCTATAAACATCTTCAAGTTACTTATTTTGAAGAGTGGATTGGAAGGCGCAGTAAAATCAATATTGGCCACCTTTATCATCAGATCTCATGTTATGTGGGGACTTTTGAAGGACAAATTTTTCAGTACAAAACGCTAAACCTGCAACATTTACGGGACTTGATTGAACAGGAATTTGAAAACACTTTTGGTAACAATGGGAAATTGTATGATAACATCTGCAAATCAGTGTTAAAACAATGTCATAAATGTTTAAACAACAATGGAAGCCACTTTGAACAATTTTGGTAGCTGTTTTTTTTGTATAGATGATGTAAGCTACAGAAAATAACACATATTTGCATTTTTGGTTAAATGACTTATGCTGCATCCTGTATATACAATTTTACACTTGGGTTGATTGTCTAAATCATTTTTTTGAAGATTTTTTTTTTTGCCTGAACTGAAATTTGAACCTAAAGACCTCCAGTTTTATATATTTGCACACTTACTTGTGCTATCTAGGCATTCTTATTCACATACAATTTTTTTTTCTCTCTCTTACAATTTAGAGCGTGGATTTTTATGTACTAAAAGGTAAGATGTGCAACATAGTATAATAAGTTAGACTTATGACTGTCTTTTGTTTTGCTTCCACACACAAACAGTTGAATAATATAATGAGAAGTAAGACTCCTGATTATCTTTTATTTTGGTTTCACACATGAACAGTTGACTAATGTATACAGGATATACCAAAATGATGGACGGGGTTTTAAGGTTATTTAATTTCCCTTACATGATATATATATATATATATATATATATAAGAACAAAAGTTACATGAGATTAAAGAGAAACTCTACGAATTTTCATAACATAGTTTATAAGCGTTCGATGTGAGCACCTTTCATCACAAGACACACATCTAGCCAATAGTTGAATTCCTCCCAAACCTTGGTCAGCATATTTGGAGTAATGGATTCAACAGTATCAACAATCCTTCTTCTCAAGTCTGGAAGGTCGACTGGAAGTGGTGGTACGTACACATGGTCCTTCACATACCCCCACAGGAAGAAATCACAAGGTGTGAGATTGTGGAGGGTGTGGGAATGAGTCATGTCTTCCGGACCGACACGTCATTTGGTGTTCGTAGACATCCTGGACTTTTCCTTTTACAGATACATCTAGTTGTTTCTAATTGTTTATACCATCGACGAATAAGTTTATCTGTCAGATGATCAATTCAAAATTGCCGTCAGAAAGCTCGCACTACAACAATGGAACCAGACCTCGCAAATTGCAACACAGAATGACTTTTTTTATTTAACTTTTACAGGAATTAATCACTATGAGGTTTAATTTAATGTAAAATCAAATGTTTCCTACCTCTCCTCATATAAATCTTCTAAGTAGATCGTGATTTCGTGACCATAACGGTCTCATCTTCAGTACTATTTTGGCAACTGATGTTATGTCAATCGGAAGACATAAAGAAGAAGAGTTTCTTCTGATCGACATAACATCAGTTGCCAAAATAGTACTGAAGATGAGACCGTTATGGTCTCAAAATTGCGATCTACTTAGAAGATTTGTATGAGGAGAGGTAGAAAACATTTGTGATTTTACCACACAGAATGACTTCTGTACAGGAATCGCCATTTTCACAAATTTAACGCTGACGAAGTAATGACAAGAAACAAATTACTGCATACAGAATATGAAACTTCTAGTTTTTCTTTCATTATAGCAAATAATCACACATTCAATTTCGTTTGTAAAGCTATACCAACTACTTAAAACCCTGTCCATCATTTTGGAACGCGGTGTACTATTACCCATCCAAGTGTTTTGTGCAGGCGGAAAATATGTTAACTAACAAACTATCTTTCTCTTTCTCTTCCTTACTATGTTGTCACTTCCTGTCCTTTGTATTATGTTGTTTGATTGACAGGTAGAGAGCTGACAAATACTATGTATTTTAATGATCCGTCATTCTGCGCGGTCAGTGCCAGAATGACTAACTTGACAACCCTGTTACTTTTGGGGTAACGTCTAGGAATGGGCTGTAACTTCTCATTACATGTTGCCACTTGTGATTTATTGAGAGGCTGGTGACAGAGAGACGACAAATACTGTGATTTTAAATGATCCGACCGCTTGAGCGTTCTGTGCTTAAATGACTAATTTGACAACCATGTTTAGATCTTTCACACGTGTTTAGAGATTCTCTCCCCACATTTGAAGTTGAAAAATTTCAATACGTGATCCGATGTACAGTTTTCTCCTACATCCCTTCCACAGATTCGGTAGATCGGCGACACTAGCGCTAAAATTCTTCCCCTCCGCCCGTGAACAGTTAACTTGGATGTGTAATATCTGTATTGCAATCTTATCTTTTATTACATAAAAATCTGGACTCTAGTTACAATCCAGCTTTACACGATCCAACTAGGTCGCTTCTAATTCAAGAAGGTTTTATGATGGGATTATTGATTTTACATTCATTGCTTTAGGTGTCTATATCCAGGGTGCAGAATAAGGCAGTTAATCGCTGCAAGGAAAAAAAAGATTGGTTGAAACTGGGGTTTGAATATGTGACCTTCAGAATATGATTTCAAATACTACTGCTTAAATAACAATGGAGGTCACATTGAACAATTTTGGTAGTTTTTTGTACACATGTTATAAGCTACAGAAAATTATATATTTGCATTTTCGGTTAACTGACTTATGCTGCACCCTGTATTTTAAAGCCTAAAAATCTGAAGTCTATTCATAACATTTAATTGTTCATTTTACACTTAAATATTGTTAATTATTAATTAAAGTAAAAATGCAATTTAAAAATTAATTTTAACATGTCATAAACAAATTAGTTTTCATAGGCATGGTCCTATAAACAACTAACTATAACAAATCTATGATTTTTCACAGCTGATAACATAGATAACTATAATTATGCTATATTTATATAATTATACTCTTGTAATAAGAATTTTTTAATCTCTGTATTTAAAAATATAGTATCTATAGTCTATACAATCCCATAAAATTACTACACCATTACAAATATACTCCATGCATTTTAATGTGAATACAATTTATTTTTTTAGTCACACACACACACACACACACACACACACACCACACACACACACACACACACACACAACACACACACACACAACACACACACACACACACCCACACACCACACACACACCACAAACACACACACACCACACCACAGCAACCACACACACACACACCCACACACACACACACACACACACACACACACACACACACACACACACACACACACACCACAACACACACACACACCCACACACACACCCACACACAACACACACACACAACACACACACACACCACACACACCACACACCACACCCACACCCACACACACACAACACCCACACACACACACACACCACAACACACACACACACACACACACACACACACACACACACCACACACACACACACACACACACACAACACACACCCACACACACACACACACACACACACACACCCACACAACACACACAATCACACACACACACACACACAGCCCACACACACACCACCCACACACCACACACACACCACACACACACACCAGCACCACACACACCACACCCACACACTACCACACACACACACAACACCCACACACCCCACAGCACACACACACACACACCACACACACACACACACCACGACACACACACACACCACCTCACACACACACACACACACACTACAACACACACCACACACACACACACACACACAGCACACACACCACACACACACACACACACACCACCACACCACACACACCCCACACACACACACCACCCACTACACACACACACACACACACACCACACACACACCCAACACACACATCACACACCACACACACACACGAAACACCACACACACAAACACACACACCACACAACAAAACAAACACACAAAAAAATAACAAACAAACAAAAAACACACACACACCACACACCACACACACACACACACACACACACACACAACCACACCACACACCCACACACACACACACACCACCCCACACCACACACACATCAACCACACACACATCACACAACCGACACGCAGCCACACAACACACACACACTACACAACGCTACACACACATCCACGCACACACACACACCACGAACACACACACACACACACACACACACACAACACACCACACACACACACACCACCCACACACCACACACACACACACACATCACACACACACACACACACGCACACAACACACACACACCACACACAAACACACACACACCATCCACACACCACACACACACACAACACACACACACACCCACACACACACACACACACAGCACACACAACACACACACACCACACACACACACACACACACACACACACAACACAACACCACAAACACACAACACAGCACACCACCACACACACACACACACACCAGACACACAACACACACTACACACACGACACACACGACACACACTACAGCACACACACACACACACACCACACACACACACCACAAACACACACACACACACACCATCAACTACACACACACACAACACACACACACACAACCACACAAACGCACACACACACACCCACACACACACCACAAACCACACACACTAAACACACACACACAAACACACACACCACCACCACACACACCACCACACAGACACACACACACACACACACACACACACACCACACCACACACCACACCCACACCCAACACACAAACACACACACACACACACAACACACACACACACCACACACCACATCACACCACACACACAACCACACACACACCACACACACCACACACACTAAACACACACAAACAACACACACACAAACACACACAACAAACAAACACACCCACACACACACACACACATCACACACACACACACCACACCACACACACCACAAACACACACACAACACACACCACCAAACACACACAAACACCCACACACACACCACACACCACCAAACACCACACACACACAACACCACCCACACACCACACAACACACACACACACACACACGACACACACACAAACACACAACACACACACACACACACACACACACACACACACACACACACAACACACACACACACACAACAACACACACACACAAACACAACACACACAACACACACACACACACAACACACACACACACACCACACACACACCCACACACACACACAACACCACACACTCAGCACACACACTAGCACACTGCACTCACCACACACACAGCCACACACACACAACACACACACACACACACACACCACCCACATCACACACACCACCACACACCGACACACACACACACACACACCAACCTCACACCAACACAGCACACCACACACACTCATCACACACACCACACACACTCACACACACACACACCCACACCACACACACAACACACACACTACACACACACACACACTATCTACACCACACCCACATCACACACACAACACACACACACGAGCCACCACACACCCACACAACACACACACACATCCCCCACACACACACCACACCACACACACACCCTACACACACGACACACACACACCCACCCCACAGCACACACACACACACACACCACATCTACACCCACACACATCACCAGCAGCACACACACACACACCACACCCATCACACACACACACACAACACACGACACACACACACACACACCCACACACACACACTCGACACACACACCCACACCACACACGCACACACACACTCACACAACACACCACACACACCACACCCACAACACACACACACACACCGAACACACACCACAGCCCCACCACACTACACACACACACACAACTACACATCACCCGTCACAACCACACACACATCTACCCAACACACACACCAGCACACACACACCCCACACTACCCACACACACCTCTCCCACACAACATCCACACACACACACACAACACACCTCACACACACACACCCACACACACACACATCACCCCCACACACACACACACACAACACACACACACACACACACCCCACACACACATCACGACACATACCACACACATACACCCTACGCATACACACACACATACATAACACCACACACATACCACACACTACACACACACATACACCATACAACCAGCACACCCACACATCCACCCACACACACACACACACACCACACAACACACACACACACTCACACACACACACACACAACACACACACACACACACACCACACACACACACACACACCCACACCACACACCACATGATCACATCACAGCCAACAGACACAGACACAGGACACAGAACAGAAACACACCACACACACACACACAAATATATACTATGTCCAGATGTGTTGGGACAGACAGTGCATGAATAGATTATGTGATACAACTGAATAGAAAAATTTCTAAATTATATATACGAGGGCGGATCGGAAAGTAACGCACAATAATCTTTTTCTGCCTTGGTATTGCAGCTAGAATGTTCAAATTTCACAGAGATATAGTTTGAAGTTTTCACTACAGATGGTATTTTTTTTCTCAGGTGCACCTCTTGTGAGAGAAGCTTGAACTATGCAACAAAGATGGCGCGCATGCTACAGTCGTCCACCTGTGAGGAACAGAGAAGTGTTGTTTGATTTTTGTGGGCCAAAGGGCATAAACCCAGTGAAATTCACAGGGACGTGTGTGGCGTGTATGGGGATGATTGTATGGACCGTAGCAATGTCTTCCGTAAAGTTAGTGCTCGCTGGGTGCCTAAGAACCTGACAGACGACCACAAGAACCAGCGAATGATGGCAAGCTTGGACCACTTAACGTGGTACACCGCACAAGGACATGACTTTCTGGAAGGAATCGTCACAGGTGATGAGTCGTGGGCATACCACTACACGCCCGAAACAAAGCAGGCATCAGCAGTGCGCAGATGGCTATACTCCAACCAAACGGACTTCTACGAACAGGGCATATTGAAACTGGTAACACGATGGGAAAAATGTGTTGAGAAAGTTGGTGACTATGTCGAAAAGTAGGTAAAAGATGTAAGTTCATTTGTGATTTTTTTTCCTTTTTTTTTACTATTAAACTTTTAAAAAAAAAATTGTGCGTTACTTTCCGATCCGATCCGTCCCTCACAGGTGGACGACTGTAGCATGCGCGCCATCTTTGTTGCATAGTTCAAGCTTCTCTCACAAGAGGTGCACCTGAGAAAAAAATACAATCTGTAGTGAAAACATCAAACTATATCTCTGTGAAATTTCAACATTCTAGCTGCAATACCAAGGCAGAAAAAAATTATTGTGCGTTACTTTCTGATCCGCCCTCGTACATTGGATATTATTTTTAGGTCTCACCTCATAAAACATCACAATTTTTATATTTGAAGGGAAAAATGTTTGCCTAGACTGAGACTCGACCTGGGACCTTTGGCTTGCCGGGGCCAAATGCTCTACCAACTGAGCTACCGAGGCAAGTTGCGATCTAGACACAATTTTTTCTCTTATATATGTTGTAATAAAATATCACAATTTTTACTGGATTGGTTTCTGAAGGCATCCTTCTATCTTCAGCCAAAACAAAAAAAATGCCTGTCTGATCTGGGATTTGTCCCAAGGTCTCCTAGGTTCTAACCAATTGGGCAATACAGGAACAGAGAAAAATCTTTCTCTTGAAGTGTTATAAGAAAAAATTACTATGAGGTTTAATTTAAGTTTAAATTAAAAAAAAAAATGTTTCATACCTCACCTCAAATCCAGTCTTTTATTTAGACTTCTTTCGAAACCTGGACAGCTTCATCTTCAGTAATATCTTGTTGACTGATGTTATGTCGATCAGAAGAACTGTTTCTTCCTATCTCTGTTGGTGGACCGATGAACCTCTGGATCAACCCAGAATCCGCAAGAATTTTGAAATTCGTTAAGTTTTTCTTTCTTGTTTTTTTAATGTGGATTTTTCCCCCAAACTGTGAGTTCTTTTTGTTTTTCTATTTGTTTAATTACCTTCATCAATATATTGTTTAATCATTTTACTTATAGCCAGTATATTAAACAAATAGTAAATCGTATAACTGTAGGCTTTCACGGCCGGCGTCTTGATCCCTATTAGGTTCGTCTTCCGGGCATATAGGCCGTGGTCCAGTCGTTCTTCTACTGCTGCGGTAGACATCTTCAGGAGATACTGCGTGCTCTCTGTGAACTCCTCAACAGTCGGCTGCAGACTGGCTGGTCGTTGGAAACTCCCTCCCTATTTATAGGCACGCCCCTGGTGGCGAGGCGGTTTACTACGCGGTCCGTGTTGCGTGCTGTTTTGTCCAGGCTGTCGCTAGCAGAAGTCATAGGCTTCGTTGTCGTATTGTGCAGTGCCGGGATCCAGATTTTGTTTATCTTCATGGTTTCTTCTTTTTTGTTAAAGGAATTTTTGTGTTTATATATTTCAATGGCTTCTCTGTACAGTCTGGTGTAATAATGTGATGTTTGGGACAATACCTGTGTTTCTTCGAATCTTATTATATGTTCTTGGTTGTTCATCCAGTGTTCCGCTATGGCTGATTTTTCCTTTTGTTTTAGTCTGCAATGCCTCTCCTTTTGTTTTAGTCTGCAATGCCTCAATGTCAGATACCTACATAAGCAGTCCAACCATCATCCCAGACAAAAACGCGGAATAATTAAAACCCTGGTGGAACAAGCCAAAAGGATTTCGGAACCACAGTATCTATAAGAAGAAATTAATCATCTCCAAGCAGCGTTTCAATCCAATGGATACAGCAAAACAGATTTTCGCCGAGCCATAAATCCCAATAAATACAAATCCGAAAACGGGAACAAGGAGGAGGCAAAGGGTAAGGTGTATCTGCCATATATCAAGACAATAACGGAGAGAATTGGTCGAATATTAAATAAATATAACATATCTACAACCTACAAGCCAACACAAAAAATCAGCAATATACTGCGCCCAGCCAAAGATACAAGAGAGTCCGTTAAGTACTGCCGGTATATATCGCATCCCTTGCAGTTGTGGACAGGTTTATATCGGCACAAACAAAAAGAATGGTTACCACAAGATTGCAAGAAACACAAGAGGCATTGCAGACTAAAACAAAAGGAAAAATCAGCCATAGCGGAACACTGGATGAACAACCAAGAACATATAATAAGATTCGAAGAAAACACAGGTATTGTCCCAAACATCACATTATTACACCAGACTGTACAGAGAAGCCATTGAAATATATAAACACAAAAATTCCTTTAACAAAAAAGAAGAAACCATGAAGATAAACAAAATCTGGATCCCGGCACTGCACAATACAACAACCGAAGCCTATGACTTCTGCTAGCGACAGCCTGGACCAAAACAGCACGCAACACGGACCGCGTAGTAAACCGCCTCTCCACCAGGGGCGTGCCTATAAATAGGGAGGGAGTTTCCAACGACCAGCCAGTCTGCAGCCGACTGTTGAGGAGTTCACAGAGAGCACGCAGTATCTCCTGAAGATGTCTACCGCAGCAGTAGACGAAACGTCGAGTAGAAGAACGACTGGACCACGGCCTATATGCCCGGAAGACGAACCTAATAGGGATCAAATAGTAAATCACTTTGTCTTTCTGGCAGTTTTGTTTCTGGTGTTGTAACAGATTTAGCAAAACAAATGTTAAAATATAAAATAAAATTCTTTCTATCTCACCTGATATCCTGTCTTCTAATTAGACTGGTTTCGTAACCTTAGTGGTTACATCTTCAATAGTTACATATTGTCATATTTGAAGAGAAAAATTATACGCTCAGACTGTGACTTGAAGCCGGGACCCTTGGTTCTCTCGTCCAAGTGCTCTACCATCTGAGCTACCTGAGCAAGTACCGATCTAAACGCAATGCAAATTTGCGTTCTCTAGTCCAAGTGCTCTACCATCTGAGCTACCTGAGCAAGTACCGATCTAAACGCAATGCAAATTTGCGTTTAGATCGGTACTTGCTCAGGTAGCTCAGATGTAGAGCACTTGGACTAGCGAACCAAGGGTCCCGGGTTCAAGTCCCGGTCTGAGCGTATAATTTTTCTCTTCAAATATGATTTATCCATCATTGAGATATAATAAAAACATCATATTACATAATGGTCTTGTAATTACTGAGGTTTACGAAACTACTCTAATTAGAAGACAGGATACGATGAGAGGTGGAAAGAATTTTATTTAAATTAAACTTCATAGTAAAATTTCCTATAAATGTTCATTATTATTTTTATTTAACAAAATTAAGTGCCAATTATTTTCATTAGGCATTTAAGTCTCTTTTAAAATTTCAGACAATCTACTTTAAATATTAGTCTAGTTAATTTTGGTAGCTTGTGAACCATGCTTTTCTCTCTTGTTTATTTTTATTCCCAACACATCTGGAATACACTGTACCTTATTTTTAAAACATCTCTTCTCCACCAAAACTGACTTTTTGTGCCATATTTGAAGAGAAATAATATACCTCAGACTGAAACTCGAACCCAGGACCTTTGGCTTTCCATGCCAATGCTCTACTGACTGAGCTATCTGGGCGAGTTCTACTCTAAATGCAAATTTTTCTCTTATATATGTTAAATTTATGTCTTCAAATATGATTTATCCGTCGTTGAGATGTATGAAATTAACAATAAAAATATCGGAAAGAGCTGTACTGACTTTTTGTGAAATTTTACTTAAAATATTTCACATTTTTTTTTATTTTGAAGTTTTACTATAATGTTTTAATTACTATAGTATTAAAAGTAATAATGATTAAATTAGTATATAAGGAATTAATTTATATTTTATTTGCATTTTTCTTAGATTTCTCTATACACAAATGAAAGGTACAGGGAGGGAAAAAAACAAGGTAAGTTACTTTTTCCTAGAAACTATTGTACAACACACACACACACACTTCCTTATCTTCATGCCAAACTTTTGAGGTAAACAAACCCATGAATAATAAATAAAAGACTATGGACAAGCTGAAGATAAAACAGAGATTGTGGAATGCAGGCTTTCACAGCCGGTAATCATAATGTTAAAAGATTCCAGGCTATGTGGCCGTGGTCTATAACTGGTGTTTCTTCCAGACATTTCTCCCTCAACTGCGGAGGGCATCGTCAGTGGCGAGTGCATCTAGGTGATGTTACCTTGTTGTAGACTCGGCTGTGAGTGATCTGCAGAATGTTGTACACCCGCATTTATACTCGTGCTGACCTCTGGATAGCTGGGCATAGTCATAGACGTCATCATCCAACTGGCTTCTGATTGGTTTGGAATGGTCTCCTTGTTATCGTAGATGTCATCATCAAACTGGCTTCTGATTGGTTCGGATTATTGTTATTGATAACAGTTCGATCCCTCAGGGGTCCCCATCTAGGGGATATGTGGATGGCGACCACAAGGTGCCCAAGCTGAGCAAAACATTGCTTCCACTTACTTGTGTTTTGATCCTTACTTATATCTTTAACCGATCTGCTATTTCTTCCACTTACTTATACCAGACACTTTTAACTTTACTATCTAATCTCTCTTGGTTAACTCTTGTTTTTTTCGACCGCGACGCTATTAGGGCATCCGAGGGCTAGGGAGTCTTTCCTTTCTTCTTTCCTTTATTTTATTTTCTTCTCCAGAAAAGCCTGACCAGAGGCTATAAGATAGCAGCCCCATCACTGGTCTTGCCTTCCTTTGGCCAGCAACCAATCGAAGGGACTATTATTATGCTTTCAAGTCATATACGAGAATTTCCCAGAAGAACGCTGGAGGGAAAATTTTCTATAGGATCGTAACAGGCCTTGGCCTAATACTTGGAAGGAAGAAGAAGAAAACAGTTTGATGACGTCTACGACTGCACCCAGCTATCCATTTATTTGAACTTTAACAATTCTTGTTCGTCCGAAGGCTGTCGCTACCATCACACCAACTGATGGCTTCTATTCAGAAGTATTTTTATTGAGAATTTATACATTACTTTTTAGCGGTAAAGCTTCATATTTTCGATGTTTTCATATATGTTAACACTTTCCAATTCTGGATAGAATCTAATTTCAGAAAGAAAAATTAATATTTAATTTTAGGAAGTGATATTTTGAGGTTATTTTAATTAGATTATTTTTAGTCTGATCATCTTACACATCATCCAGAGGATGGAGCTGACATCGACATCTAGGTTGTGCAACATAAATAAAGCTAATAAATTAATGAGTCATTTTAACATCTTACCTCATATTTCATGTTTTATCAAACACGGTAACTATAAGGTAGAATATGTTTATCACTCACCTCATATTGTTCAACAATATGAGGTGAGTGATAAACATATTCTACCTTAATAAATTAATGGGTCATTTTAACATCTTACCTCATATTTCATGTTTTTTCAAACACGGTAACTATATTAAGTTATGTAGATAGGAAATAACACTATGAGGTTCTTTAATATTGTTTATTTTTTATTATTTCACTCACCTCATACTTCATATGAAGTATGAGGTGAGTGAAATAATAAAAAATAAACAATATTAAAGAACCTCATAGTGTTATTTCCTATCTACATAACTTAATAAAGTTGGCTATCAAGTCATAGGAAATATGAAGTATGAGGTGAGTGAAATAATAAAAAATAAACAATACGGTAACTATAGTTTTCAAATGATCTTGTCATTCATTTTCAACCGCCATTATGACAATGAATGACAAGATCATTTGAAAACTATAGTTACCGTGTTTGAAAAAACATGAAATATGAGGTAAGATGTTAAAATGACTCATTAATTTATTAATTAAGAACCTCATAATGTGTTTCCCAATTTTAACTTTGAATATTCTACCTTAATGAATATACCTCATAGTGAGAATTCCTAAAATAAGTAACGGTAACTATAGTTTTCAAATAATCTTGTCATTCATTTTCAACCGCCATTATGACTGTTAAAATGACTCATTAATTTATTAATTAAGAACCTCATAATGTGTTTCCCAATTTTAACTTTGAATAAATAAAACTAGTCTGGACAAACTGACGATAAAACAGAATTGTTTTGAAACATGTTCAAGAACAAATCAACATTAATATTGAGGTAAGATGATGAGACTAAAAATAATATAAGAAAAATTAATGTTTGAATTCTGGACCTCTAGTTCTATGTACTAGTGTGCTGTCCAATTACACCATTCAAACAACGATACAAGCAAAAATATTTTAAAATTATTATGCTGACAAAAATTTCTTTATATATGTCTTACAATTAAGATAAAATATTAAACTATTAACTCTCTAGGAATGATATCTGAGCCTGTTGATGGCTCTGGTCTGATATTGCTATAAATTAACCTCTGGTTAAAACTAATTGTGATTAAAATAAAAACTATGTAAATATAAAATTTAATGAAAAAAATATTTAAATAATTGCACATTAGCAACCTGACAATTCTAGGAAGAAGAGACTATAATAAAATTTATGCTACGATAGCAGAGATCATATAACTATAATTAATAAAACTTTATGTAGAACAAGGAACTGAGAGACATGATTTCAAGTATAGCTGAGATCAGCAGAAAGCAAAAGATCCAGTTTTAAATGTTAAACAAGGAAATTTAAAAACAAAAATATAAATCATTTCACAGAATTATTGCACATTGGAAGCAGTTGTACCACACTTCCCACTTTAACAAAGCGGTACAATACTCCGGCACTAGCAGGAGGTGCCAACATGACAGCTGGTTGAGTAACAACAGGTAATTTAACAACCGTCGATATCTGCGGTTGAACTGGCTCGACGCGCAGTACTACGTTTGAAGTTTGAGGAATGTCAGGAGCGGACTGACAGGTGGTGGGAACGTTGAGGTCGGTTACTCTGACTAGTTTCCTAGTTGTCGTAAAGCAAGGTTCCGAGTTATGCCTTGCAAACAGTTTTTTCCTTGCTGATTTCGGAGGCGTTTGAAGTTGTTGGGATTTCAGTCGCTCGAGTTCCATTTCTGCGACATAGAGGATGTTTTTCAGTGAATCGTTGTTACTCTGATGATCTTTTCTTTTAGTTGGCACCGACCAACATTCACTCAGCGAGCGACCAAACTTTTCACAGTCTCCTGTCAAACAAAACTTCATTGTTAAATTAATATTGAGAAGCTATTACTATGATAGAAATAAGTAAATTAATGAACACAATTAAATTATTGTAAATCAATGGTAAAGAGAAAAATTTTTACCTGAACCAGGAATCGAACCCCGAACCTTTAGCTTTCCGTGCTAATGCTCTGACCACTGAGCTAATCCAGGCTTCATTCCTATCAAGCAGAAATCCTTCCTTTACCTTACTCTACTGGTTCCACATTCAATTGCAATGAATCATCATTCACAAATACACAATGAATGGCTTCTACCTGAAGAAGACATGAAGGGACTCCACACAGCTATAGCATTATTTATTATTAATATTGAGAAGCTAAAGCTATTACTATGATAGAAATAAGTAAATTAATGAACACAATTAAATTATTGTAAATCAATGGTAAAGAGAAAAATGTTTGCCTGAACCGGGAATCGAACCCCGAACCTTTAGCTTTCCGTGCTAATGCTCTGACCACTGAGCTAATCCAGGCTTCATTCCCATCCAAGCAGAAATCCTTCCTTTACCTTACTCTACTGGCCCCACATTCAATTGCAATGAATCACAAATACACAATGAATGGCTTCTACCTGAAGAAGACATGAATTAAACGTAATGTTGAGTGATTCCGGGTTATGTGGCCGTGGTCCATAGTTGGTGTTGATACCAGACGTTTCGCCCTCAACTGCGGAGGGCATCTTCAGTGGCTAGTGCTTCTATGCGTGTTTCCTGGTCGGAAGATCTACTTAGAATGAGCGCTGTGGACGTAGAGGACGTTGTATTAGTGGGGGGTGCAGGGTGAGTGGGCATGGCTCTTGCTGATTGGCTAATAGTCGTCTCCTTGTTGTCACTGGTGTTAATGCATTTATTTTCTAGTGTATGAAACCAGGCCTTAGACAGTTTGATACCTTCTTCTTTTCTGTTAATATTTCCCTTATGCTTGTGTATTTCTATAGCCTCTCGATATAATCTAGGGAAATAGTATGAAGTTGTGGCTAAAACTTGTGTATCGTCGACACCAGATTCTATTCGACGATACACAAGTTTTAGCCACAACTTCATACTATTTCCCTAGATTATACCGAGAGGCTATAGAAATATACAGGGTGGACCGCTCGAATGGACCTAATTTCAATTGCTTGTTACTGGCAAACGGTTGAAGATAGAAACTTAAAACAACGTTCATATTACAGAAAAACTCACCAAGTTTTGATATCCAGATCACCACATCTCTATATGAGCCCCAGCAGTCACTGTGACGATATCAAAGCGATGAACAATTTCTTGCCAAGTACGTTGGAGTATGTCTTCTGGAATGTTCTCAATAGCCTCTATGATGCTGCTCACGAAGATCACGAAGGTCTTTGACTGGGGTGGTGTAAACTTTATCTTTGACATAGCCCCAGAGAAAGAAATCCAGTGGTGTTAAATCGGGAGATCTCGGGGGCCACGCGATTGGTCCTCCCCTACCAATCCAACGGCCAGGGAAAAATGTGTGTCAAAGCCGTACGAACTTCATTGGACCAGTGGGGAGGAGCACCATCTTGCTGGAAAACGATGTTAGGCTGCAGTTGTTCAATTTGTGGAAAGAAGAACTGCTCCGCACATGTCAAGATATGTGGTACCACTGAACAGTTTTCTCGGCGAGAAAAGAAAAACGGTCCAATGACCTTATTATGTGACAAACTGCACCAAACATTCATCTTCGGACTATCACGAACATGCTCTTGAATAGCGTGAGGATTCTCCGATCCCCAGATCCGCACATTATGTCCGGTTTACCTTGCCTGACAAATGGAAAGTGGCTTTGTTCGAGAAGAAAGTCTTGGTCATGAAGTCAGGATCCGCGCCGAGACGGTCCAGCATCGTATTGGCGAATTCCACTCGTTTCGGCATGTCGTTCGGCTCCCAGACGTTTGCACTCAACTGCACTTTATATGCTTGCAGTTTTGAGGCGTTTGTTGGACAATCCGTTGTAATGTCGATTTTTGGTATTTGAAGTTCCCGCCGCGAGCTCTTCTTAATGACTTCCGTGGGCTTCGCTCAAATGCGGCTTGACATTTGCTACCATTTCATCGGATGCTCTGCGACCACCACCATGCTTCTTCAACACAGATCCTGTAGCTAATAATGTATCACGCCACTTCTTTATGCTTCTAGCAGTTGGAGCATCACGTTAAACACACGCCGGAACTCCCTTTGAACTCTAATGATTGATTTAACCTCCGCATACCACAAAACAGCTTGCGCTTTCATCTGCAGAGTCGCCATTTTCACAAACAATTAAATCTAAGAACGAGAAACGTATCTTTGTGCCATCTACCGACAGGATTCGAAACTTGGTGAGTTTTTCTGTACTATGAACGTTGTTTTAAGTTTCTATCTTCAACCGTTTGCCAGTAACAAGCAATTGAAATTAGGTCCATTCGAGCGGTCCACCCTGTACAAGCATAAGGGAAATATTAACAGAAAAGAAGAAGGTATCAAACTGTCTAAGGCCTGGTTTCATACACTAGAAAATAAATGCATTAACACCAGTGACAACAAGGAGACGACTATTAGCCAATCAGCAAGAGCCACGCCCACTCACCCTGCACCCCCCACTAATACAACATCCTCTACGTCCACAGCGCTCATTCTAAGTAGATCTTCCGACCAGGAAACACGCCTAGAAGCACTCGCCACTGAAGATGCCCTCCGCAGTTGAGGGCGAAACGTCTGGTATCAACACCAACTATGGACCACGGCCACATAACCCGGAATCACTCAACATTACGATTACCGGCCGTGAAAGCCTGCATTCAACATGAATTAAACATTTGCAAGAAGAGTGGCACAACTCAAGAAACATAGTTTTTCAGGAGATGAATTTAAAGGTTTGAAATAATTAGAACTTTACCTCTATTTGTCATAAATATCAAATTACTATATCAACTCATTGTATACAATCGCTTTCAAAAAGTTGCAGTATTTTTTTAGGGAAATCAAAAGGTGGAAAATTACTGTGATATTGTCAATGATCTAATAACATTTTATAAAATTTGTGTAGTGATATGTGACGAATTATACCTCAAGAATAATAAAGAAAATATAGTTAGTTTCATCAAATCCAAAAGATTACAATGGTTTGGACATACACTAAGAATGCCAAAGGGAAGATTGCCGAATGATATTTTGAATTGGAAGCCACAGGGAACAAGACCAAGGGGAAGACCCAAGGATCGATGGGAGGATGACGTAATTGAGGATTTGAGAGAGATGGGGATTTTTTATTTGAAATCTACTGCACAAGATAGGAAGAAGTGGCGTAAACTGGTTGAGAAGGCCAAGACATTCCACTGGAAGTCGTAGAGCCTGACGAAGAAGAAGAAGTAGTGATATGTTCTTAAAAGTACACTTCCTGCACTCCCACCATCATTTGGCGCAATGAACATAAATATTCCACTTAACGTAGAGGATTTTGAGAATGAATATAATCACATTGTACACATTGCTAACTTAAATGGTTTTGATGAAGACATAATAAAGAAGAAATTAAGGAAATTTAAACAACAAAAAAGGTTATATTTGAAAAGAAAAATATACGCCTAGACTGGGGTTTGAACCCAGGACCTTTGACTTTCTATGTCAATGCTCTTCCATCTGAGCCACCTAGGCCTCCCATCTAAACGCGTATTTTTCTCTTACACATAGTTAATTCCCTAACCCCAAATGCTACGAGCCGTTGCTACGGCTGGGTCCTGGGTTCAAACCCCGCGGTCTAGGCGTATATTTTTCTTTTCAATATTATTTGTCCATCATTAAGGTTTTAAAACGAATAATATATACATGAAAGAAGCACTACTGGCTTTATAAGTAATGTTTAAATTCCCCAATAAACGTCTTCTTAACAAAGAAGCCCGCCATTTTGCAAAAATCGTAGCGCAACGGCTTGTAGCATTTGGGGTTAGGGATTAACTATGTGTAAGAGAACAATACGCATTTAGATTGGAGGCCTAGTTAGCTCAGATGGAAGAGCATTGACATAGAAAGTCAAAGGTCCTGGGTTCAAACCCCAGTCTAGGCGTATATTTTTTTTTCCAAATATAATTTGTCATCTTAAGGTGTTTAAAAACTAATATTTAACATTGAAAGAAGCACTACTGGCTTTATAAGTAATGTTTAATTCCCAATAAAAGTCTTCTTAACAAAGAAGCCGCCATTTGCAAAAAATCGTAGCAACGGCTCGTAGCATTTGGGTTAGGGAATTATTACTATGTGTAAGAGAAAAATACGCATTTAGATTGGGGCCTAGGTGGCTCAGATGGAAGAGCATTGACATAGAAATGTCAAAGGTCCTTGGTTCAAACCAGTCTAGGCGTATATTTTCTTTTCAAATATAAGGTCAGTACTGCTAGCTTGGAAAAGAAAATTTGACACAATTGTGTTTTTTTTTTTGTAAAATAATAAATAGTTATATTATATTTGAAGAGAAAAATTTTCGCCTAGACGGGTACTCGAACCCGGGACCCTTGGCTTTCCGGGGGCCAAGTTGCTCTACCACTGAGCTACCAAGTCGAGTTAGGATCTAGACGCAATTTTTTTCTCTTATGTACGTAATTGTAATTCCCTCGCGCCAAATGCTTGAAACCATAGCTTCTATCTTTGCAAATGGCGGCTTCTTAGTTAGTAGACGACATTTATTGGGAATTTAACACTACTTTATAGCCAGTAGGGCTTCTATTGACGATTTTATTATTAAATTTTACACTTCTCATAGAAGGGATAATTATATTTGAAGAGAAAATTTTCGCCTAGACCGGGACTCGACCCGGGACCCTTGGCTTTCCGGGCCAAGTGCTCTACCAACGAGCTACCAAGGCGATTTACGATCTTGACGCAAGTTTTTCTCTTTTGTACGTAATTGTAATTCCCTCGCGCCAAATTCTGAAACCATAGCTTCTATCTTTGCAATGGCGGCTTCTTTAGTTAAGAAGACATTTATTGGGAATTTAACACTACTTTATAGCCAGTAGGGGCTTCTATTGACGATTTTATTATTATTTAACACTTCTCATAGAAGGATAAATTATATTTGAAGAGAAAAATTTTCGCCTAGAAGACCGGGACTCGAACCCGGTAACCCTTGGCTTCCGGGCCAAGTGCTCCCAACTGAAGCTACCAAGGCGAGTATGTTAAATTCCCAATACAAAAGTCTTCTTAACAAAGAAGCCGCCATTTGCAAAAAATCGTAGGCAACGGCTCGTAGCATTTGGGTTAGGGAATTCACTATGTGTAAGAGAAAAATACGCACTTAGATTGGAGGCCTAGGTGGCTCAGTTGGAAGAGCATTGACATAGAAAGTCAAAGGTCCTGGGTTCAAACCCCAGTCTAGGTGTATATTTTTCTTTTCAAATATAATTTGTCCATCATTAAGGTGTTTAAAAACGAATAATACTAACATTAAAACAAAAAAGGTTACATGAATACACCACTCTGCAACATAATTCCAAGAAAGATGAAACATTTAAGAAATTTACTTACCATCCAGAACTTCATAATAAATTTCAAAAAACTTCCCCACTTTATTATGTGAAATTCTTCCCTGTTTTAAACTGGCATCCGACTGTTGGTATTCCTGTAGGCCATCTCTTCCTTCCTCTGCTGGCGATAGATTAAATATTTTCCCCCAGGAATTTCAAAATGAATTTTTTCTTGAATTTTTATGTATATTTCTTCCAAACTATGGGTTCTTTAGATTTGTTTGTGTCATTAATTTTGACTTTACACAACTGTGTGTTTACCTGGCCAATTGTGAACAGCTACTGCCGATTATTCAATTTCTCCGTACTTTACATTCCAAATTTCAAGTTCTATTCTACTCTATAGTGTTCTGCCCTAGAACAAGTCCTTCACTGCAATCATAGCATTTTTATGCTTTGCAGCTTTACTAAGGAATTATAGGTGTGATAGCTTCCAGTTGCTTTCCACACCATGGGATGATGATGACCAGATGATGTTGGGGACCTTTTGGTCCTCAAAGCTTCCTGACATTTGTCTTATAGGTGAGGAAACGTCCCAAAAATAACCTCACCTAGGATGCTTGTCCCGACCAGGAATTGACCCCAGGCCCACTGCATGACAAGGCAATGCACTACCTCGAGACCACAACGGTGGTGACTACCAATACTGATGTTGATTTTTTTTTAACTCAATCTGTATCAAAGGATGATGTGTAAATTTCATGTATTTTCTATTTTCTTGTTTTTCTTTTTGAAGGGTATTTTTTATTAATTTTTGTTTTCTGAGCCTATTTATTTTCTTGTAAATCATGTTTTCTTCAAAGCCATTGTCTATTGCTAGGTTTATTAAGTATTCTTTCTCTTAATAAATTAATGAGTCATTTTAACATCTTACCTCATATTTCATGTTTTATCAAACACGGTAACTATAGTTTTCAAATGATCTTGTCATTCATTTTCAACTGCCATTATGACTACCGGATATTCGTTGGAATCTCCCTCTATAACGTTGCCATCTGGTGTTGATTTGACACACTTCGAGATATCGTGGCCATCTGGTATTTGATTGATGAACTTCGAGATGAGGTACGTTCTTCCGGATGTCCGAAATTCAGTAGATTTAAATATGTTTTTCTCTGGTATAAATATTTTCTCTCCCAACTGTCAAGTCCAAGGTTTTTCCAAATGTTTTAGAAGTTTAGCTTCTTTTTCAATTCTATGACGTCCAACAAACTTTTAAAAAGAAGCTAAACTTCTAAACATTTGGAAAACATTGTTGACTTGACAGTTTGGGAGAAAATATTTATACAGAAGAACAAATTTAAATCTATGAATTTCGACATTCCGGATGAACGTGACCTCATCTCGAAGTTCATCAAATCAATACCAGATGGCAACGATATCTCGAAGTTCGTCAAATCAACACCAGATGGCAACATTATAGAGGGAGATTCCAATGAATATCTGGTAGTCATAATGGCGGTTGAAAATGAATGACAAGATCATTTGAAAACTATAGTTACCGTGTTTGATAAAACATGAAATATGAGGTAAGATGTTAAAATGACTCATTAATTTATTAATTAAGAACCTCATAATGTGTTTCCCAATTTTAACTTTGAATTCTTTCTCTTGATTGAAATTTATTTGCTCCTGATTGTAACAACTGAGTCTTACCTTGTTGTTTCCTTTTCCTTGGCTCTGGTGGATCAGAAAGAATCGGTCTCAGACAAGGTGAACTACCGAGGAGTGAGTGACGAGTCGCATGAAGCAGTTGAACATCTGCAAACATGATGTAATGAGAGCCAGGATACAATAGTAGTAACAATTTCACATAAAAAAGTGGAGATTGTGATAAAATCCACATAAGGAAAACAAAACTAAATTTGAAAACCAGAGTGAAGGAAGAATCTCCGTCTAGGCGTATATTTTTCTTTTCAAATATAATTTGTCCATCATTAAGATGTTTAAAAACGAATAATATTAACATTGAAAGAAGCACTACTGGCTTTATAAGTAATGTTTAAATTCCCAATAAAAAGTCTTCTTAATAAAGAAGCTGCCATTTGCAAAAATCGTAGCAACAGCTCATAGCATTTGGGGTTAGGGAATTAACTATGTGTAAGAGAAAAATACGCGTTTAGATTGGAGGCCTAGGTGGCTCAGATGGAAGAGCATTGACATAGAAAGTCAGAGGTCCTGGGTTCAAAGATGGCCAAGGAAACGATGGACTTGAGACCAGAACAGGTCGCATTGACCTTATCCTGGAAAGGAAGAAGAATAATTAAAATTACAGTGGGAGGTAACACTATGAGGTATTTACATTAATGAAGGAGTTGGAGAAAATGCTTTAACATCTCAACTCATAAAGTTGCTACTTCTGAAACCGGTATCATGAAGACATGCAACTTTATGAGGTGAGATGTTAAAGTATTTTCTCCAACTCATTCATTAATCTTAATTATTACCTTCATCAGTTAAAGTTATTGTTTCTACTTGTGGTCCCGTATATTTGAAGGCTGGTTTCCGCAGACTGCTGTCACAACTTGGCACTTTGCAGATCAATCCGAGCGAAGTCAACACATTTGCAATGTCGTACAACCGCCTCACTTTAGTCTTAAAACGTCCTGGCCTCGTATCTGGCTCAGTTTCAGCCTTCTGACAACATGGCAATGTAACATCTTCTGTAGGAGGCTTATCACAACCTTCACTGATGAGTATCGTGGCTGCCAAATCCAGATTTACCAACTCATGCTGTAAAGTCAATACCAATAAAATTCATATCAAATTCCATTGAGGTGAAGTCATAAGATAAAAATTATAATGTACCTTTTGGCAGGTGCCGTTGTCCTCAAGTTGTTGAAATGGTGTATATAAAATTAACTGGAGCGCTTTTAGAAGTTAACTTCCAACATCAGGAGCTTGAGCTTCTGCTACTCGTTGTTGTTTACGATGATGTATACTCCAAGTGTTCTTCTTCTTCTTCTTCCTTCCAAGTATTAGGCCAAGGCCTGTTACGATCCTATAGAAAATTTTCCCTCCAAGTGTTTGCAGCAGCAACTGACTTGTTTGTGATGATCTCGTACACCCCAGTCAAACCCATTATACGAGATCGTCACAAACAAGTCAGTTGCTGCTACAAACAGTTGGAGTATACATCATCGTAAACAACAACGAGTAGCAGAAGCTCAACCTGCCGAAGATGGAAGTTAACTTCCGAAAGCGCTCCAGTTAATTTTATATACACCATTTCAACAAGTTGAGGACAACGGCACCTGCCAAAAGGTACATTTTAATTTTTAACTTTTATCTCATGTTGTAAAAAAGTAACAAATTTAACTTTAAGGAATTTCTTCTTCTTCTTCTTCCTTCCAAGCATTAGGCCAAGGCCTGTTACGATCCTATAGAAAAATTTCCCTCCAGCGTTTCACCTTCTGGGAAATTCTCGTGTAAGACTTGAAAGCATAATAATAGTCCCTTCGATTGGTTGCCGGCCAAAGGAAGGCAAGACCAGTGATGGGGCTGCCATCTTATAGCCTCTGGTCAGGCTTTTCTGGAGAAGAAAAGAAAATAAAGGAAAGAAGAAATGGAAGAAAGGAAAGACTCCCTAGCCCTCGGATGCCCTAATAGCGTCAGGGTCGAAAAAAAAACGAGAGTTAACCAAAAGAGGTTAGAAAGTAAAGTTAAAAGAGTGCAAAACACAAGTAAGTGGATGAAATGTTTTGCTCAGCTTGGGCACCTTGTGGTCGCCATTCACATATCCCCTAGATGAGGACCCCTATTAATAAAATAATATCCTCAACATTAATAAAATTCATGGTAAAATTCTTTTCAGATTACAAATGCTGAACTTGTTCACATTTTGAACAACTCCATCTAAACATCTGTGCATTGATGTTCCAGCTGACTTCCTACACGTGTATCTCATCAATATTTGCCTTTTATTCGTACATAAGTATGTAGCAATAAAATGTATAAATAAATAAAAACTACTCACTGTAGGATAAATTAAAAACTAATATAATAAATTTAGGAATTTTTCCATTATGTGGTATTCTTAATAAGAATCAAATGAATTGTGAATTCTTCTTACCTCATACTTCTATGTTTTTTAACACATAACTGCAGTATCGGAAAAAACATCCTTTCCATCTTCAGCTGTTTTCATGACTGTGAAGGTATGTATGAGGTAAGAAGAATTCACGATTCATTTGATTCTTATTAAGAAAACCTCAATGTAAAAATTTGACTGTGAAAACAGCTGAAGATGGAAGAGATATTTTTTTCCGATACTGCAGTTCTATGTTAAAAAAACATAGATGTATGAAGTAAGAAGAATTCACAATTCATTTGATTCTTAAATAAAAACTATTTAATATATATAGCAAATAACACTGAGGTTTCTTTTAATTATTAATAACTCATTAATATCATGTTTGAAGAGAAAAATTATACGCTCAGACCGGGACTTGAACCCGGGACCCTTGGTTTTCTAGTCCAAGTGCTCTACCAGTTGAGCTACCTGAGCAAGTACCGATCTAAACGCAAGTTTTTCTCTATATACGTTGCAATTCCCGCCCACCAAATGCTTTGAAGCCTTTGCTTTTATCTTTGCAAATGGCGGCTCCTATATTAAGAAGACATATTTGGGAATTATACATTACATTATAAATGCCAGTACGGCTTTTTTAGATGTTCTTATTATTAATTTCATACATCTCAATGATGGATAAATCATATTTGAAGAGAAAAATTATACGCTCAGACCGAGACTTGAACCCGGGACCCTTGGTTTTCTAGTCCAAGTGCTCTACCATTTAAGCTACCTGAGCAAGTACCGATCTAAACGCAAATTTTTCTCTATATACGTTGTAATTTGCATTTAGATCGGTACTTGCTCAGGTAGCTCAAATGGTAGAGCACTTGGACTAGAAAACCAAGGGTCCCGGGTTCAAGTCCCGGTCTGAGCATATAACTTTTCTCTTCAAATATGATTTATCCATCATTGAGATGTATGAAATTAATAATAAGAACATCTAACTCATTAATAATTTAGAAAAAAACTCATAATGTTATTGCCTACATATATTAAATAAAATTGACTATTCAAGTCATAAGGAAAACAAGATATAAACTGTATGAACAACTGTTAACAAGATGGCAGTATAAAAAATTCAAGAATTTAACATATTTTTTTTGGAAATTAAAAGATATTTAAAATTAAAAGAAATAAAAGAGCTTCCAATATATAATTCAACAATAGATGTTTGGAATTGAAAATTACACCAAAATTTGTTAGAAAAATGATAAAAGACAATAATAACCATAAAAAATAAAGAAATATGAGGTGAGTCAAAATAACCAACTCATTAATAATTAGATAGAAACTATTTTGAAAAGAAAAATTAACGCTTGAACCACTTCTTGAATCATGGACCTCTTGTTCTCCGTGAGTATGCTATCCATTACACTATTTAAGCTAGGATACAAACGTTAACGTTTCTTTATTCATATAAAGTTCTCAAATCGTCTGAAGGAGAATCAAAGGTCCAAGATTCAAGCGTTAATTTTTTTTTCCAAAATAATAATAATAATGTCCAGAATGGAAAATGTTAAATTTAAAAACTCGCGTCAAAATATTAAGCTTTACTGCTTAAAAAGGTAGTGTAAAATTCTCAATAAAAATATTTCAATAGAAGCCGGCCATCGGCAGCGACGTCTATCTGCTTTCAGATGATTTGAGAACTTTTTTTTGGTCTAATGCCACCAGATTGTCTGTTATGACATTTCTGGCTTTCCCCCATAGCATTGGCGGAATTGTAATCCTTTCTTAGGTTGAGCACCTGGAAGGCAGAGTTACGTTACCCCGATGATATGATGGGTGAGGATATAAATAAAGAAATGTTAACATTTGTATCGTAGCTTGAATAGTGTATTAGATAGCATATTCATACAGAGAACGAGAGGTCCTGAGTTCAAGCATTAATTTTTCTTTTCAAAATAAATATTTTCAGCATGGAAAATGTTAAATTTAAAATCTCAAATCAAAAAAATAAAATCTAGTTCTACTCTTGCTATCAATCTTGTGATTGAAATAGAAACAGATATATAGCTTATATTTGAAGAGAAAAATTTTCGCCTAGACCGGGACTCGAACCCAGGACCCTTGGCTTTCCGGGCCAAGTGCTCTACCAACTGAGCTACCGAGGCGAGTTACGATCTAGACGCAAATTTTTCTCTTATGTACGTTGTAATTCCCTCGCGCCAAATGCTTGAAACCATAGCTTCTATCTTTGCAAATGGCGGCTTCTTAGTTAAGAAGACATTTATTGGGAATTTAACACTACTTTATAGCCAGTAGGGCTTCTATTGACGATTTTTATTATTAATTTAACACTTCTCATAGAAGGATAAATTATATTTGAAGAGAAAAATTTTCGCCTAGACCGGGACTCGAACCCGGGACCCTTGGCTTTCCGGGCCAAGTGCTCTACCAACTGAGCTACCGAGGCGAGTTACGATCTAGATGCAAATTTTTCTCTTATGTACGTTGTAATTCCCTCGCGCCAAATGCTTGAAACCATAGCTTCTATCTTTGCAAATGGCGGCTTCTTAGTTAAGAAGACATTTATTGGGAATTACAACGTACATAAGAGAAAAATTTGCATCTAGATCGTAACTCGCCTCGGTAGCTCAGTTGGTAGAGCACTTGGCCCAGAAAGCCAAGGGTCCCGGGTTCGAGTCCCGGTCTCGGCGAAAATTTTTCTCTTCAAATATAATTTATCCTTCTATGAGAAGTGTTAAATTAATAATAAAAATCATAGATATATAGCTTACCTCGTTGGAAATTAGGAAGAGCATAATGAATTTCTGGCACATGACACCGAGTGATCGTTCAGTGCAGCCATCTGGTAGCACCATATCTGTGTGTGCAGCAGAGCTTGAATCCTGGTTATACAACAAATCACACAAATATATTATTCTTCCATTTATTATGTTAACACTACTTAACTTATGGTGAAATTAAATGTTTCTCACCTCTCCTCATATAAATCTTCTAAGTAGATCGCAATTTCAAGACCATAACGGTCTCATCTTCAGTACCTTCGTGGCGACTGATGTTATGTCGATCGGAAGAAACTCTTCTTCTTCCCTCTGTTGGTGGACCGATGAACCTCTGGATCAGGTCAAAATTTGCAGGAATTTCGAAGTTCATAAGTTTTTTTCTTGTTTTCCTGAATGTGGATCTTTTCCCAAACCGTGAGTTCCTTTTGTTTGTCTATTTGGTCCGAAAAACATTTAATTGAATCAAAAGCCAGTCTAATTAAACAAATAGACAAACAAAAGGAACTCACGGTTTGGGAAAAGATCCACATTCAGAAAAACAAAGAAATCTTATGAACTTTGAAATTCCCGCAAATTTTGACCTGATCCAGAGGTTCATCGGTCCACCAACAGAGGGAAGAAGAAGAGTTTCTTCCAATCGACATAACATCAGTCGCCAAGAAGGTACTGAAGATGAGACAGTTATGGTCTCGAAATCGCGATCTACTTAAGAAGATTTATATGAGGAGAGGTAGGAAACATTTAATTTCAACATAAATTAAACCTCATAGTGATTAATTCCTGTAAAAGTTAAATGCTACTTAACTTGCATTATTGCTCACTGCCAACAATTGACAGCTGTCAACCATAAACTGTATAATGTTCAATATCATTATATATTTGATATTTAAATCATTAGTACGAAGTGATATGTTGCAGAGACCTGGACTTTAGCAAGCAAAAAAAATTATTGACAACAGAGATGGATTTTTGGTAAAGGATAGCAAGAAAATCAAGAAAGGAGAACATTCGGAACCAGAAAATTAGAGAAATAATGAATATTAAACATAATATTATGGAATACAAAACGAAGATTGAAATGGTAGGGACATCCGAAGAAGATAGAGAATAATAGAATCCCAAAAATTATTTTGGGAATGCTGAAGGCAGGAGGAGGAGGGGGAAACCCAGGGAACAGTGGAGGGTGAAGTGAGAAGAAACATAAGAATTAAATTAATGTTTTTATAACCTCACCTCATATTTCGGAACTTATCTCCATCATCAGTAGCCTCTAGTCGACCATTGTTATGTCGTTCATTGTCGGTTTTCTTCTTCCTTCTATCGGTGGACCAATGAACCTCTGGATCAGGTCAAAATTTGCGGGAATTTCAAAATTCATGAGTTTATCTTTCTTGTTTTTTTTTTTTTTGGATGTGGATTTTTTCCCCAGACTGTGACTTCTTTCTGTTTATTGGTGTGTTTGATAAACGGAAAGAAGTCACGGTCTGGGGAAAAATCCACATCCAAAAAAACAAAAACAAGAAAGATAAACTCATGAATTTCAAAATTCCTGCAAATTTAGACCTGAACCAGAGGTTCATCGGTCCACCGATAGAAGTAAGAAGAAAACCGACAAGAAACGACATAACAACGGTCGACCAGAGGCTACTGATGATGGAGATAAGCTCTGAAACTGCAGTATAGAAGAAAAAGGATATGAGGTGAGGTAATAAAAACATTAATTTCATTCTTAAATTAAATCTCATAGTGGTCTTTCCCCGTGAAAGTTAAATAAATAGTTTAAAATTCACTGGAGAATTTTTTTTTCAAAAATTCACCTCATAAATTTTGTGCTTTTCATGATGAATTTAAAATGATTATTAACTCATAATATTTAATTCCCAACATTAATGTCAATATATCTAAACTCATCATCAGTAGTGTCAAGGATTAGACTTTAAGGTCTGTTCTGATCTCATGCTAGAATTGGTCTATCTTTTACTGGGTCTTCCAACATTTCTTCATCCTAGTGGTTTATAATAAAGAATCTGTTTCAGAATTCTAATGTTATCCATTCTGTTGATGTGGTCCATCTATTCATCTCTGTATTGTGTAATTCTATTTAATAGTTTGAATATACGAGGGCGGATCGGAAAGTAACGCACAATAATTTTTTTTAAAAAGTTTAATAGTAAAAAAAAAAAAAGGAAAAAAATCACAAATGAACTTACATCTTTTACCTACATTTCGACATAGTCACCAACTTTCTCAACACATTTTTCCCATCGTGTTACCAGTTTCAATATGCCCTGTTCGTAGAAGTCCGTTTGGTTGGAGTGTAGCCATCTGCGCACTGCTGATTTCACTTCCACATCTGTCTCAAAGCGTTTGCCGGCCAGGAATTTCTTCATGGGACCAAACAGATGAAAGTCCGATGGTGCAAGATCCGGACTGTATGGTGGATGCTGGAGCACCTCCCAACCAAATTCGGCGATTTTCTGACGAACGACAGCAGCAACATGGGGCGAGAGCATCTGGTCATGAAGAAGTTTAACGTTAATGTTGTGATGTTTGTCACGAATGGCATGACGCAACTTCACCAAAGTTTTAATGTAGGCCGCAGCATTCACAGTGGTCCCGTGTTCAGCAAAGTCCCAATAAAACACCATGCATATCCCAGAACACTGTCACAAGCACTTTCCTGGCAGATTGAGTCACTTTGAATTTTTTCTTTACTGGGGAACCAGCATGTTTCCACTCCATTGATGCCTGCTTTGTTTCGGGTGTGTAGTGGTATGCCCACGACTCATCACCTGTGACGATTCCTTCCAGAAAGTCATTTCCTTGTGCGGTGTACCGCGTTAAGTGGTCCAAGCTTGCCATCATTCGCTGGCCCTTGTGGTCGTCTGTCAGGTTCTTAGGGACCCAGCGAGCACTAACTTTACGGAATTTCAAATTTTCATGAACAATATCGTACACCGCACCATAGGAAATGAACTTCTGCGATAAGGCTCGCAGTTGCACATGCCGGTCGTTCAGAATTGCCGCCTCAATGCCTCTGACATTTTGTGGGATTGCTGCTGTTGTCGGCCGGCCGGAGCGTGGCGAATCACTAAGGTTCACGCGTCCCTCTTGGAAGAATGTGCACTACCTGGAGACATTGCTACGGTCCATACAATCATCTCCATACATGCCATGCATGTCCCTGTGAATTTCACTGGGTTTATGCCCTTTGGCCCACAAAAATCGAACAACACTTCTCTGTTCCTCACAGGTGGACAACTGTAGCATGCGTGCCATCTTTGTTGCATAGTTCAAGCTTCTCTCGCAAGAGGTGCACCTGAGAAAAAAATACCATCTGTAGTGAAAACTTCAAACTATATCTCTGTGAAATTTCAACATTCTAGCTGCAATACCAAGGCAGAAAAAAATTATTGTGCGTTACTTTCCGATCCGCCCTCGTATTTGGTTCATTTTGTATATTTTCATTTCATTTTCGATGTGTTATTGTGCAGCCAGCCACACTCCTCAGAAACCTCATTTCTGTTTCTATTCTTTGTTCCTAATTTTTGGTTAAGACCCAGTGTTCCGATCCATATAGTAGTGTTGGAACTGCCATTGTTAAATTAAATTTTAAGTGTCTCCTTTCTAATTGTTTTGAGACTTCGTTTTATGGTGCCAAACATATAATTACATTTATTTATTTTGTTTTCAATGTCTTCACTTTTTATAACCGAAGTAGTGATCCTTAATTTTTTTTCCGTAAATTAATGAGTCATATTTTTACATCTTACCTCATATTTTATGTTTCTTTAAACATGGGAACTAGTTTTCAAGAGAAAGATCTCTCTCATTTTCAACCGACATTATGACTCATTTATTACGACTACTTGATAACATAACCTCAAAGAGTCATAATGTCACTTGAAAATGAGAGATATCCTTCTCTTGAAAACTAGTTCCCATGTTTAAAGAAACATGAGGCAAGATGTAAAAATATGACTCATTAATTTACGAATTTAGAACCTCATAATGTTATTTCCCATATTTAACTATGAAGAAATTATTTTTTTTGTTTATAATTTGTGGGTCAGCTTAAATATGGTAATACTTTCAGAAAAGGCTATCAACTTGAAGTGATCACATCGATAATTGAGTCTTGCTTCAAGTTTATTTACGAGAAAGAGTTATACCTGAGGTGGTACTGCATAATTGCAAGGTGTATTGAGCAAGCCACAGGTTTGCAGATTTAGCTCGCTCGGCTGCATCACCTGCAGTTCTGATGTGTCGTTCAAGTCTGCCACTACACGCACTAACTTCGACTTCTGTTTCTGCTGTACCATCTGCAACTGAACACCAACAAGATTAAATTATTAAAATTCATCGGAGAACATATTGTTTAAACAACTCACCTCATAGGATTCATGCTTCCATGATATCGCGGTTTCAAACATAATCATGTTCATCGTCAGCCATAACTCCGACTGATGAAATTCTTCGGTCGTCAACTATTCTATTGTCGCCATCTTCAGTGCTGCCATCTATGGTTGAATTTATGAACTTCGAAATCAATGTAATTTCGTTAGGGATATCAAAATTCATTGATCTATTTTTGTTTTTCTGAATGTATATTTTTTCCCAAACTGTCAATTCCAAAGGTTTCTCTACTTGTTTTAAAAGTTTAGCTTCTCTTCCAATTTTATGATGTTCTAATAAACTATGTGCAGCAATTGCAGATTTTTCAATTTCACAATTTTTAATATTTCTGAAATGTTCTTTTGTCCGAATTTCCAAATTCCTTTTTGTTTTTCCTATATAAACTTTATTGCTATCTTCACAATTTATTTGATAAATTCCAGATTTCTTACTGTCTGGAACATTGACTTTTTTATTGGTACTTAGAAGATTACCCAGACTAAATTTATTTATTGGTGCCAAAGAAATGTTGTATTTGTCAAAATTTTTTTGAAATTTCCTATGCATTTCAGGATGGTAAGTAATTTTCTTGTATTTTTTCTTTTCTTTGCAATTTTGTAGAGTAGTATATTCATTAAGTCTTTTATTGTGTTTGAATTTCTTCAACTTATTAAATATAATACCAACAAGATTGTTATGCATATATTTTTTTAAAAGAAAAATTAATGCTTGAACCAGAAATCGAATCCCGGACCTCTGGCTCTGTCAGTGTGCAATCCATTACACCATTGAAGACCCAATACAACAGCTAAATTTTCTTTCCACTTATACAGTTCTCCTATGTCCCAAGGCAGATAGCTTGCACTATTAACACCACCATCAGACGACTTCTATTCAAAGTATTTTTAATGAGAATTTTACATTACTTTTAAACAGTAAAGCTTAACATTTTGATGATATATCGTCGTCATTCTGGCAGATTTCACTAAGTCCAAAATTGTTGTTTTGAGATACAGCGATATTAACCCATTCGCTTCAGTTTTAAATGTTCAATGCATTTCCCCAAAAACCGGATATAAGTTAGTGTAAATTTTGTCTATTTTCAGACATTCAAAACGAACAAAAGATAACGGTACTCGATATCAACATAAGGGTGAAGGCCAAAACTCATTCCTCTAACTACCTCACTGGCACTATCCAACCCATAGGTTCATGGCCGCGCGGACATAAGCTCTTCATACATCCCTAGCCTGAGCCAATATTTTCCAATCATCCCCTGTATAATCTACTTCCCTCAAATCATAGTTACTGTTATTCTCCCATCTCATTCTTGGTCTACAAACTGGGCGTTTTCCTATAAGAAGCTTCCATGCACGCCTTTCATTCCCCATTCATGCCATATGTCCTGCCTATCGCAGTCTACGAGACTTAACTGTCCTCATTATATCTGGCTTCCTATAAAGACCATGTAATTCATTGTTATGCAGTCTTCTCCATTCATCTGTCTGTTCATCTTTCTTTGGTCAAATAATGTTCCTAAGAACTTTATTCTCAAATAAAACTCATTCCTCTACTATTCATAAATGTTAACAAAAGATTACCCTGCCAAGAGATGTACAAAATATTGCAAAATATAAAACAGCAGCGTTAAAGCAAGTGTACCTCTTCATCTGAGTTCAAGGATATTTAACTGCCGGCGAGTCTACCTCGTCTTTTGAGGCAAATGGGTTAAAATTTGATCACACATCAGAAGTCTGTTACGCCAAAAAATATTATTTTTTTATTATTTTGAGAATTTTCCTCATAATTGAGGGTTTTCTCCAACCAATCTTAGTAATTAACATGAACTAAAAAAATAAATAAATATAAATGACTACGGACTTAGGGTCGTATGCAAATACATTAGCCTCTACTCAAATTACTTCCAATCACTGGTGAGCTGAGATCGAATTAACGGCCGCCTTACCGGTCATGCCTGAATGTTGACGTTTTCGTAATATTGGCAACGAATTACCCAGAATTCTCAGCGATAAAACCACTTCCGTTATTTTCGTCTGCTATAGAGGAACGCATTTACGCTTGCGTCCTGCAAATAATACCGTATACAACGACGTCTGCGTTGCGCAATATTACGCCGATTCTCCTGTTCTTCCAGTTGAATTCTTTGGTAGACTCTATCAAATTCCTCTTCTCCGCGTATACCGAAAACATGATCGAAGTCTTCAAGGTCCGACATCTTGGATAAGTTTCAAACTACATCGATTACCATCGGTTCCCTTCGGGATTTTCACATAAGTTTATATCTTGAGCTACGATCTTAAGGTACCTTGTCAGGTAGCTTACAATTAGTACCGCGTGAATAGATTTCTGAGTAAGAAAAATGTGTTTGGATAAAACTTTATCAGCAGAGAACGCCTTTTACTGTCTAATGCGTTCAAACATCGACCCTTAGACTATAAGTTTACAACAAACATTCACAATTTTCCCTTAATTAAAGTTTTCCATTGTTCTCTGTCCTCTGTGTCTTCATCTGTTACACCAAATTTCCACATTGAATTTTAAATGTTGTTCTTCCAGGTTGTTCTTGGTCTTCCTTTTCTGCTCCTTCTTTCAATTTTCCATGCATGGATGGCCTTTGGTTCTCTTCCATCCTGCATTCTTCTTACGTGTCCATACCATTTTAGCCTTCTGTGTTCAATCTCATCCATTAAGCATCTATAAATTAGAAAAGGACAGGGATAGCACTTAGTGGGTTTTGCCAGACTGTGAAGAATAATTTTCGTAATATAGTAGTGTATATGTCTCAAAACAGCCAATTTTGGACTTAGGGTCGCATGCAAATACATTAGTCTCTACTCAAATTACTTCCAATCAATGTGAGCTGACTCACCGTGAGCAAGTGCAAAGATCGAATTAGCTACCCTCTAACTGGTCATGCATGAAAGTCGTTGTTTTCGTAATATTGGCAAGAAATTACCCAGAATTCTCAGTGATAAAACCACTTCCGTTAATTTTGTCTGTTAAAGGAATGCATCTTTACGCTTGCGTCCCGCAAATAATACCGTATACAACGACGTCTGCATTGCGCAATGTTACGCCGATTCTCCTGTTCTTCCAGTTGAACTCTTTGGTAGACTCTATCAAATTCCTCTTCTCCGTGTATACCGAAAACATGATCAAAGTCTTCAAGGTCTGACATCTTGGATAAAGCAGCAAGGTACGCGGCAAGGTTTCAAACTACATCGGTTCCCTTCGGGATTCTCACGATTCGTCACTCTCTTAAGTTACCTCGTAAGGTAGCTTACGATTTTCAACAATTATTATCGCATGAACAGATTTCTGAGTAAGCAAAATCGTATTAGGATACAACTTTTTTAGCAGAGAACGTCTTTTACAGTCTAATTTGTTCATAAATTCGACCCTTAGTGACTTCTGCTTGAACGCCGACGATATTTAGTTTAACATGTTCCAGTCCTGGACAAATTAATTTTTTGAAAAGAAAAATTAACAATGTATCTGCCTTCGGACATATTTTTTATGACGTAAAACTTTCCTCATTAGAGAATTGCCACAAGCACAAAGTGATGCATACAATTAATTTTTGAAATTAATGAAATATATTTTGTAAATACATTAAAAAATTTCAAATTGTAATAGAAGTATATTCTATAAAGTAGAAATTTTGTAAAGATGGTTTCTTAAAATTGAAATTGACCCTCTAATGGCAGAGATGATAATTTTAGGAAGATACTAACTAACTCACTGGCACTATGAAACCCATAGGTTCATGCCACACAGACATAGCTCTCCATACATCTGTATCCTGGGCTAATGTTTTCCAATCATCCCCTGTATAATCTACTTCCCTCAAATCATAGTTAATGTTATTCTTCCACCTCATTCTTGGTCTACCAACTGGGCGCTTTCCCTCTGGTTTTCCTACAAGAAGCTTCCATGCACGTCTTTCATTCCCCATTTGTGCTCATCACAGTCTACGAGACTTAACTTTTCTCATTATATCTGGCTTCCTATAATTTAAAAAGATACACTCTGTCCAAATCTAAGAAATTCCAAAATTTAACTAAGAATCCTGGTATAGTACCTCTTGCCCCGATCATCAATCCTGTGACAGTTATACTATCTAACTGGTATTTATCTTTGTAATAGTCAACTGTTGGCTTTCATTTAAGAGTCAACTTCCTCAGGTTGGCCACTATGAGTCTCAAAGCGAATTGTGGGGTCTAATATCATACCAATTTTAGAAGATGGTCAAAATGCAATAATATCTATTTGACTATTACTCCCATTAGTGGCCATGCCATGAACTTCTGCAGAACTGAATAATGGAAAGGAAATTTAGCAGTTGCATCTGGTCTTGAATGGTGTAATGGACTACATGCTGATCTACATCCAGAAAAACAAAGATAGGATCATAAATTTTGATATTCCCGAGGAAAAAAGATTTGATTTGCATGTTCTTCAGTCAACCAAAAAAATGCAGTGGGAGTCAACATCCATGGCCGACAATACATAATTCAACAAATGATATGCAAGTATATTGAAAATTACTTTTTTTTAGGAATTAAAAAAACAACAAAACATTATATTTGAAAAGAAAAATATACACCTAGACTGGGATTTGAACCCAGGACCTTTGACTCTATCCAAGTGAGCTACTTACGCCTCCAACCTAAACATGTATTTTTCAGTTATACATAGTTAATTCCCTAACCCCAAATGTTATGAGCCGTTGCTACGATTTTTGCAATGGAAGCTCCTTTATTAAGGACTCTTTTTATTGGTAATTTAAACATTACTTATAAAGCCAGTAGTGTTTCTTTTAATGTTCCTATTATTCGTTTTTAAACATCTTCATGATGGACAAATTATATTATATTTCTAGGTGTATATTTTTCTGTTCAAATATAATTTGTTCATCATTAAGATGTTTAAAAACGAATAATAGGAACAACAAAACAATGGTCAAATACTGAGGATGGAACTGAAGAAGAAAGTTCTGAAACTTGTCTAAGAAGAACATTATGAGGCGAGCTGCTAAAATTTTACTTAAATTATTGAACATGTTCAAAAGAACACGACAATCTAAGAAGAACCTCATAATGCTACTTGCTATTGTAATTTATTATAAGGCATGAAAACAATAGTAAGTTTGAAAAAAGAAACATTAAAAAAATTACACAGTACAATGTGTTGAGTTTATGTACCTGTTCTCTCATCCCGAGCCGCTCTGCCAATCCTTTCAACTGTGATAATGTGTAGTTCAACTGTTGGCAGCCATACCACACATACCTATTCTTTCCAACCTGAAACAGTACATTTCACTAATAAATAAAATTCAGTGATTATATTTAAATTAATATTGGGAAGTAAACATTATGAGGTTATATCATTAATAGTGAGTGGAGAATATATTTTAATCGACTCACCTCATACATTTTCAAACTTCTTTGATACCGATGGTTTCAGACAATATCATGTCCTTCATCAGTCATGGCATCCACTGATGAAATTCCGTGATTGTTGATTTCTTTAGTGACATCACCTCTTGTGCTGCCATCTTTCGTTGGGATTTTAAACTTTGTAATTAAAATTTTTATCCACCGGAATATCGAAATTCATAGATCGATATTTATTCTTCTGAATGAATACCATTTCCCAAATTGTCAATTCCAACGATTTATCCAACTGTTTTAAAAGTTTCGCTTCTTTTTCAATTTTATGATGTTCTAGTAAACTATGTGCAGCAATTGCTGATTTTTCAATTTCACAATTTTTAATATTCCTAAAATGTTCTTTAGTGCGTGTTTCTAAATTCCTTTTTGTTTTTTTCTATGTATACTTTGCTACAGTCATTACAATTAATTTGATAAATTTCATATTTCTTACTGTCTGGGATGTTGATTTTTTTATTGGTATTTAAAAGTTTTTCCAGACTAAATTTATTAATTGGTGCCAAAGTAATGTTGTATTTGTCAAATATTTTTTTAAATTTCCCATGTACTATTGGATGGTATGTAATTTTCTTGAAATTCTTCTTTTCGTTACTAACCATTTGTAGGGTAGAGCATTCTTTAAGTTGTTTTTATCTTTCTGAATTTCTTTAATTTGTTAATTTCATCAGTGGATGCCATAACTGATAAAGGACATGATATTGTCTGAAACCGTCGGTATCAAAGAAGTTTGAAAATGTATGAGGTGAGTCGATTGAAATATGTTCTCCACTCACTATTAAAATTCAATTCATTGAATTCTTTTTTTACTGTTTAAAAACCTCTCAGTTTCTCAATTAATTGAAAAAAATCTCATGCATGTGTGTAAATATCTGATAATGAAAACATTATATTATTTTTGGTCTGGACATCTTACCTCAATATTAATGTTGATTTGTTCTTGGACATGTTTCAAAACAATTCTCTGTTTTATCTTCAGCTTTCCCAGACTGGTTTTATTTATGTTGCATAATGCAACATAAATAAAACCAGTCTGGGAAAGCTGAAGATAAAACAGAGAATTGTTTTGAAACATGTCCAAGAACAAATCAACATTAATATTGAGGTAAGATGTCCAGACCAAAAATAATATAATTAAAATAACCTCAAAATATAACTTCCTAAAATTAAATATTAATGAAAACATACCTTGGCTGCCATCTGCAAACTTTCCAAAACATTTATAATATCATATATTCTGCGCCGCTCTGTACCTAATTTTGTTGCTGCCATATCCAGGGAGATCATCATATGTTCGCCTGGTTTTATATTCAATGGAAACAATTGTAAAAACCTAGAATACAACATAATGTTAGTATATAACAAATTATTAGAATAATTAATTACCAATACTGGTTTTAACTGAAATATAGAATATGGCTCACTATGCTAAACCATGTGACACTGTTGCACTATTTACTTTTTTCATATCTACTAACATTTCCTAATATTTTTATGGGCTCAACTGCACTTCTACTAGCGCTTGATTTTTCAGTTATATTATTGTATACTATAGCTCTTCTTTTGTATTTACTAACATTATTTAATATTTTAAACTTTTTCAGGATATACTTTCCTTTAGGTCCGGAGAAAATTTTTCTAAGTTCTATAGAATCGCAGTGCGCATGCGCTAGTGCTCCGATTATCCCACGTAGATAAATGCAGCCTCCAGCAGTTGGCGGTGTATATATGTGTGAAATCAGTATGACCAACATTGACAAAAAATTCCCAGAACTTGTCTAAAAATGTATAATTTATTTTACGTATCAAATCACTTTTAAAAAGCAAGGAACCTAAAAGCTAACCAAACCTAAATCAATTACTGTAATACAAATCAATTACTCTAACGTAGGTGAAATCCAGGGAACGTGGAATCACATTTAAAAAGCAAGTTCGGGTTGTTGATGGTGGCAACGCTGGAACAACATAGGAAGTGGAGGGAAAAACACAAAGAGCAGGAAGTAAGAAATGTAGCACGACCATGTTTTACGCAAATATATAAATATGGAAAAAAACTCGTTGGAACATTGGAATATGTTTAAAATGTGCTAAAAAGTGTTGCAAAATGTTTTAAAAGTGTTTAAGAGTGTTTAGTGCATCAGTGGAATAAGATATAAAATTGGAAAATTTTTCGGACCTAAAGGAAAGTACAGCCCTTTTTCAAACAATTTTTATAACATTATTAGACAGTTTTGAAGTATTTATTTAAATATGCAAATTACAATATTATGACACTGTTAGAAATATTGTGATGCTAACTGCTATTTTCTCCACAGAGTATATTACTTAGTCTATGATTTCTCTCTCGCTGTTTTGGGTTATCGCTGGTTGGATCAGCGTTAGGGAGCGATAAGTGTGTACACCCATTTTTAATAAACGTTTGGTAATTTTAATATTATTAATATATTTTTTAACATAGATTTGGAGATTTATTGCAAATATTGGTCATTTAAATTTCATAGCGACAGATAGTAATTGAGGATGATAATCAATATGTGGTTCGAATGTGGGTTATCGGTGGCTCTACAAACTCTGGCGCATGCGTACTGTTATTCTATAGGACTTTGAAAATATTTCACGCTAGTTTAAGTGCAGTTTTTCCGTTGAAAATATTTCACGCTAGTTTAAGTGCAGTTTTTCCATTTTTATGTTTTGTAGCACTTTTTAAAACATTAAAAAAATTTTTTTGTACAACATGTGAGATGAAGTGAATCATTTTTAATACTTAATTATTGATATCTGAAAGTATTCAATGATTGAAGAGTCACTTCTTGATGTTTTATTTTAGGAAGCAATATTTTGAGGTTCTTTAAATCAAGTTTATTGAGTCTGTATTATCTTACCTTAATTTAATGTTGAGTCACTCCTTCTCTTACCTCATAGTTTATGTTTTTTAAATGTGGGAACTGCAGATGTTTTTATTATTAATTTAACACTTCTCCCTTCTCTCGGTCCGGGTGAAAATTTTTCTCTTCAAATATAATGGGAACTGCAGTTTTCAAGAGTCCCTCTTATCTTCAGCCGACATTATGACTACTGGGTTTTTGTTGGAATCTTCATCTATAACATTGTCATCTGGTGCTGATTTGATGAACTTTGAGATCAAGTCATTTGACTCATAATGTAGTAGTAGTAGTCAAATGTTCTGAAGCTCTTGATTTGTCATCATTCGCTTGCGGGCTTCCCAATAATATTCAGCAATTTGGAATGGTGTTCCAACTATTTTCTGAAGATCAGCGCAGAACATCAAGTGATCCTTGTTCATTATCGTATTTGTGTCCTTGCATACTATGCAGTGTGGAGAGTCTAGTAGCTTAATTCTATGTAGATGTGCTGCCAAGCAATCATGACCAGTTTCAAGACAAAATGATGCAACTGCAATTGATCGGGGGCTGTTTGGTATTGTATCTGGTTCTAGTAATGTCTTCCATATCTTGGTTTCACATTGGATTTTGTTTTGTTCGGCTATTATGGGATTTTATTTTCATTTTGGTGTAGAGTTGTACTGATTTGTAAGATAGGTAATTGATCTTACTCTGTTGGATGAGTGCAAGCTTTTTTTACAAGCATATCAGCCTTCCACGCCACAATGTGCTGGAATCCATTGTAGAACAACATTTCTGTTTAGATGCAATTTTTGGCTTCTATTATTCTGTGGTCTTGGATGGTCTGGTTATGTGTTAGTGCCATTATGGCTGAGCTAGAGTCAGAAAGTATTACAGTATTTTGGAAGGAATTGATATGAAGAAACAATTGTTATAGGGCTGTAAGTATTGCTTGTAGTTCACCGCTATAATGTGTTGTATATTTCCCAAGAGAGATGTAAAATGAGAAGAGTTTACATGTTATTCCTGTTCCTGCTTCTCTATTCATTAGCGACCCATCTGTATAGACATGAACGCACATTTGTTCTGGATATCTAATGTTGATTGTTTCTAATCCTAATTGTTTCATTACTATTGAGCTTGTAGTTTTTTATTGATCTTTCTGTCAGGTTTAATGAACAGTTGATGCTGCCAAATTCGAGAGGGGATATGTTAGCTGAAGATAAGAGGGACTCTTCTTGAAAACTGCAGTTCCCATGTTTAAAAAAAACATAAACTATGAGGTAAGATAAGAAGCGACTCATTCATTCATTCATTCATTCATTCAAGAATTACAAACTTCATTATGTTATTTCCCATATTTAACTATGAACCTCAAAGTATTACTACTAAATTTTAAAAATATTTGTGTATGTATGCCAAATCTTTCTATAATTTATTTTAAGTTCTACAGAACTGTGCGCAAGGTTTTGTCAATAGTGTGCAAGCGATATGATCACCTTCACAATAACAAATTGCACTACACTTTTTTTTATTTTGTTAGGTTAAGAAGGTTAAGTCAGTGTATATCAAATTAGTTTATGGTTTACTGAATAATATGGATGTTATTTATGTACTACAGAATCATGAGTTGCTGTAATGGTTAATGTAGCTTCCGTTAGATGGTTCTGATTACCAACTTTCAGAATAAATTCCCGAACATTTAAAAAGATGAACATAAACCTAACAAAACAAACTTCATGCATATTATTTAATAAACTATAATCTAATTTTATGTACACTAACTTGTCCCATTGAAACCCAACAAAATGAAGTTAATTTCTTGAAACACGGTTTGGAATTATTTGCAAATGTTTCTAACACTTATTTGAGAGCCATCTAGCGGATGTTCAATAAGCATTTGCGTGTCTGTAGAACTCAATTCACAATATTCACGTAATTATATAAATATCTGAAAATCGTAAGAAATGTTTATGAAATGGTTCCAAAATGTTTAAAATAGTACGAAATGTTATTATAAATGGTCAAAAAGTGTTTAGTGCAATAGTGACATAAGAATGTGGAAAATCGTGGCAGACAAATACAAGACCTCAGCCGCCATCTAAATTCAATCTGTATCATCATAATATCAACAATAATTACAAGATCAGTACAATAAATAAACATTGTTTTTGCAAGTGCCATTTTCTAAACATTTGCAAAACATTGATTACAGATGCATTTCAGTTGTGCACTAAAATATGTAAATGAAGAAGAAACAATCTTTCAAAGAGTGTTTAGTCTTTCTTTACTATATTATCTTCACTTAAGCATAACTGAAAAAAGTTAAATATATTAAATGACTACAATCTCGACATTCACTTGTTAAAATGGTAACCATAATGTAATCAATACTTAATGTAAAAAAGACCTAAGGCATGAGTATCAGTTACTGATCAATTAGAAATAATCCTAACCTTGAACTATTTAACAACTTGCTTGATAATAATTGAATGAAGCTACATAGGTCTACTTGTTAGATATAAAAAAGCTTAAAACTAAACGGTCATTGACCTATTAGGTTTATTTTATAGTGAACGGTTAGTTTCGTAAGTAATTGCCAAATAACATTATACTTACTTGTTACACAGTAAACTAAGAGATTTGTCTTTTCTCGATTTGGAATTTTCATCGAACTGATTCTGTGGATACTGAAGAGTACATTCCCTTTTCAGTTCTTTAAAGCTTGAAATTGATTCACTGGTCACACAATCTGATCCTCTGTTATTTATTTCGAAATTGGTGGCAACTTTCGTCAATAATTTTAAATTTGCTGTAGGTGATAATGGGTTCCCTCCATCTGTAGGCCTGGAATTATTTATTTCTCCCAAAACTTTCCTTCCAGGAGAAGACGAAATACAATTAAAATGTCCTTCTTCATTATTCTCCATCATAGGACTTTCTGAAACAAACAAATTATGGAGAGATGTAGATCTATCTTCTGCAAACAGGTTAACACTAAAAATAAAATTAATTAAGCAATTTATAGAATAATAATGCAGAAATAATATACACACGAAATATATTGAATAATATACCATTAAAGGATACTTATTTTCTCATCACTAATCATGAACCAATGTACTATTTTGAGACTCTTTCATTTCAGTCCTTACCGCCAATTAGTTAGCAAATTGCAAAATATTCTAATTTTGGCGCGAGACAAAAAACGTGGAACATCAAAGATGATAATTCTAATAGTTATTCTTTTGTTCATCCGTCAAAGACTTTAGTTACACGATTTCCCTTTAACATTTTGTTAACTCATTAATAATTTTAACTGATAATTTATTATTATTATTATTATTATTATTATTATTATTATATCAGAAAAAGTAAATGCACTATATATACATTTTAAATATTTTATTGTATAAACGTTCGATATATCGATCATACTTAATTTTTAGCAGCGCTTTAAGGTACGTACGGAAAGTGAGGGAATTACTGAAAGTAGGGTTATTAGTGCAAGAGCGACATAAGTATTGCGCGACAAAAATGTAAATATTTTTTAGGAACTTATTAAATAATTTATCTACAATAATAATTACTTTAAACGAAACATTAAATTAAATGTCAAATGTGCCGAAAATAGGACATTAATGCTCCATTTTCCAAGCTAAATTAATGTTTATATGAATTTAAACGAATATACTTATGTGGACACCAGTTCTTCATCATCATCATCATGAACAAATTCGTTTTAGGCCATGTGGCCTGTACGGTAAACCTAGCGAAGATGGTCTTGATCTTTCCACCGATGTTTTGGTCTTCCTTATCAGTGTGATCATTCCAGTCTTTGCTTAAGTTTCTTCGAGTAGTAGGAAGTCCCCTGGGTTGGTTACCAGCCATCCGCAGAGCAAGACTAGTGGTAGTGCTGCTACCTTATAGCCTCTAGTCAGGCGTTCAAAATATGGAATTTCCTCCATATTCGATGGAACGGTTATACCGCCGTGACTCGGTCCCCATTGCCTCGTTAGTTAAAAGCAGGGTGTACCACGTGCAGGTGAGGTTGAGAATTAGGTAGGAGAGGTTATAGAATGCACATCACTATCTCTTACACCCCTTCACCAGTTCTTCACTACAATTCTTCACTAATTTATTATTTGTATGATCAGTAAAATTAATTAACTTTTCACAGAATTAACACGCTTAGTTTATTGTGGCACAATTAAAAGAATATTTAAAAACACAAGAAAGGAAACAAAACTAAAATTTTATAAAGCAGTGACAGTCCCCATTACTATTGTATGGTAGTGAATTTTGGGTTTTAATTAAAAGAGAAGAGAAAATCATAGAAGCAGCTGAAATGAGATTTCTGAGAAGTGTGGCTGGCTGCAAACTTCTAGATAAAAGAAGTGAAGATATTAGAAATGAACTAATTATTTTTAAACTTTTAGATACAATAAAATAATCTAGAAAAACTGGAAAAAACATGTTCAAAGAATGAAAGATGATCGCATTCCAAAAATTATACTTAATTACAAACCAAAAGGAGAGGAATGTCGGTGGACCGAAAAAGAGATGGATTCAACTTTTTGAATGAGAATCTATGAGATCACGTGGGCTTAATCCGTGATTGTTGTTGATGATGGTAGTTTATTGTGAAATTACAGAAGACTCAAATTATTTACGCTTAGTTCGTTTATAAACACATATTATTGTAAACTTATTTGTGTTAAATTGAAAAACTCGCAAATGAATCTACTTATGTAATACGTTTTTTGGACATTGGTCACATCCAAATTATTCTTTCCCTCCCTTTTATCTATAATGAAGATTATAGAATTAAAGTTAAGATAACTGATAGAAGCCATGTCCACGTGTGTTAGCGATATTATTTCTGGTTAATCTGGTTTGTTTGCTTGTTAAATAAAAGTAAGCATTAAATGACTAGTATTTTTTTTAAGTTTAATAAAACTTAAAACCTAGTTATAAAGGCTAATATTATTTGTTAGAAAACAAAAACAATGGCCTTTCGGGGAAAATATGCAGTTCGATCGAAAATAGTTTTGGACGATGAATTATCGAACAAGTACAGAATTTTAAATATTTAGGATGTCACCATATCTTACAATTGGGAAAATGATATCTTCTTGTAATCTTGTAAGCCCATGTTTTCCTTAACAAAGATTTAGGCGCTCTCCCCTTACAGGGAAGAATTTGAACCATACTAATTTAGTTACACTTGTTTTCGTATAGATGTCATTTGAGTGGTCCGTGGTAGCGTTCCGCCTCATACTGACATCTAGGAAACCAAGGTAGTATTAGGACGGGTAAATTCGGTAAATTTTGCTTAGAGGCCTTTTCATTCAGGCTTGAGGATCTTTTACGAGCCTGAAAATCTTCAGCCTCGGGACACACGGCTTAAAGTTTAGTGTAATCTCAGATGTGACTGTTCCTACTATTGTAGTATCCATCACGCATAAAATAGGCCTCATCTGGGAATAACACGCGTCTAGGAAAGGCAGCATCGTGAGCAGTCTGATGTAGAAATCACTGTACAAAGTTCATACGAGGTACAAAATCCTGTGGTCCTATTGCCTGCACATTCCGAAGGTGGTATGCGTGTGGGTTGTACTCCCTCAATACCCTCCAAATGGACTTACGTTCTTAGCACGCGTGCTGTTTGAAGGTTTCGACAGTAACTCGCTCGACCACAGCGTCCTCAAAATCAAGTCATCATCATCATCATCACTCCAGGGATTAGGCAATTGCCCGTTCCGACTTCATAATGCATCAGCCCAACGTCTTCTAGGTCTTCCAACATCACGTTTTCCTCTTGCTTCATAATTTTTTGCTAACAATGGATATCTCTCCTTACTCATTCCATCCATGTGATCAATCCATTTCTGTCTGTAATTCGTGACTTTATCCAATAAAGGCTGTACTTTCAATTCTTCTCTTATATCCTCATTTCTTATTCTATCAAGTCTTGTACATCCTTTTACTTGTCTTAGGAACCGCATCTCTGCCGTCTGTATTCTATCCTTCTGTCTTTTCACTGGAGCCCAAGTTTCACATCCATACAATATTGTGGGAACCGCCATAACATTATACATTTTTATCTTGGTTTCTTTTCTAATTTTATTTTTGAATGTTCTCTGTATTGTTCCACACACCGTCTGAAATTTATTTATTTTGGAGTCAATATCTCTTTCCACATTGTAACCAACATCACAGCCCAAATATTTGAAACTAGACACCTGTTCTATACTTTGATTTTCTAAAATAATTTTGGATCTCACTGGATCTCTTCCTCTAAAAGCCATGGTCTTCGTTTTCCTTAGAGAAATCTTTAGATCGTAACGCTTCCAGGAGACATTTATCTTACTGAGAAGCTTCATGGAAGCCTCCCGCCGCCTCCGTCGAGGATGAAGATTCACCGTTTCTCCAAGACGTCGATGAATTGCAGCAAATGTAGTATGTAACAGGATGTCTCCAGTTGTATCGCTGCTGTTCATACATGCGACGAGCCTCTATTCCATTTCCTCTCGCCTCACCCTAAGTCTCTGGGTTCAGGCAACTCGTACTTCTTCTTAAAGTGTAGTATGTAACAGGATGTCTCCTGTTGGAACGCGGCTGTTCATACATGCGACGAGCCTCTATTCCATTTCCTCTCGCCTCACCATAAGTCTCTGGGTTCAGGCAACTCGTACTTCTTCTTCTTCTTCTTAAAATGTAGTATGTAACAGGATGTCTCCAGTTGGAACGCGGCTGCTCATACATGCGACGAGCCTCTATTCCATTTCCTCTCGCCTCACCATAAGTTTCTGGGTTCAGGCAACTCGTGCTTCTTCTTCTTCTTAAAATGTAGTATGTAACAGGATGTCTCCTGTTGGAACGCGGCTGTTCATACATGTTCATACATACGTGTATAAAGATAAACACTAACACCTGACACTCTCCCACTAAATATCTTACGACATCGAAACCGGATGTTAGACCACTGTTAATTGTTCATTGTGTAAACAATAGATTCATATAATTCAATCAAACAAATTGAATTGGTTAGATCATATTTTTCTCAGTTTATTACAATTTCAAATCTCAGAAATTAAACTTCGTGAGATATGAACAGACAGGTGAATGGAGAAGACTGCATAACAATGAATTACATGGTCTTTATAGGAAGCCAGATATAATGAGAAGAGTTAAGTCTCATAGACTGCGATAGGCAGAACATGTGGCACGAATTGGGAATGAAAGACGTGCATGGAAGCTTCTTATAGGAAAACCAGAGGGAAAACGCCCAGTTGGTAGACCAAGAATGAGGTGGGAGAATAACATTAACTATGATTTGAGGGGAGTAGAATATACAGGGAATGATTGGAAAACATTGGCTCAGGATAGGGATGTATGGAGAGCTTATGTCTGTAAGGTCATGAACCTACGGGTTCGATAGTGCCAGTGAGTTAGTTAGTTAGTTAGATTTTCTGTTAGCATCCAGTGACTATCGTTACACAAATGGTACATTTTAAGTTAGGCCTACGTGCATTTTCTTTTTGTGTAACGTTAGGGTTTTTTAATCAATAAACTGTCTGACATCTTAGTCCATATGACATATCCAGAATCCTAGGTTTGTGTCCAGTACGGGGTGAATTTTTCTTGTTGTGTCTGTCATTATTTTGAGTAGTTTTCTATCACCTGACACTCCTTACTATATTAGAAGATTTTTTACAAGTTTTTATATTTCTTGGATTTGTATTGTTTTCTTTCAATTCATAATTTTTCTCCTGCCTTCTCTATCTCTGGCAACCGTCCACCAATTCTTGAGTTTTAAAGATTTGACATCCTGTAGTTCTCCATGCATCCATCTCGAATTCGCTCTTCCAGTTCTCTGTCTTCCTTCTGGCCTACCATCTATAATTCTTCAACTTAATTTTTGGTAATTCTCTGCGTATGTCCTGCCCATCTTAGTCGGTTTACTTTAATATCTGTAATGATATCTTATGATTTATACAACTCATATAAAACCCTGTTACATCTCATTCGCAACTCTCCAATTTCCTTAATAGGTCCATATATCCTTCTGAGTATCTTTCTTTCAAAAGCAGCCAGTTGAGATTTGTCATGTTCAGTCAGAGCCCAGGTTTCACTCCTCTAAGTTAACACTAATTTAATTAGTGTTTTTTACAATCTGGCTTCTGTTTCACGTGTCGGATATTTTCAATTTAAATGTATTTATTGAAATAGTATCTTATGATGCTAAGTTGGGAAGTAGTTTTTACAGAATGAGGAAAATATTTAAAAAGCGAACGATAGCGAAGTTTTTAATTTCCAAGATTTTGTAAAACATTTCACAAACGTGCGTTGTACATTATTTGTTGCGCGATGGTGTTTTCAAAATAATAAATAAAAGTAAAATAACACCTTTGTTGGAAATATTTGTTTCATTATAAACAATTGACCAACGTTAACAGTGTGGACAATTTTTATTAGTTGAAACTACAGGAGGCGTGAGACCAATTTAGTGATAAAATGGAGACAAGAACGCATTTATTGTTTTATATTGTTTCAAATAAAGTTCAGTTCATTTAAAATGCAGTGATTTGTTTCATATAATATATATTAACACTACCTTTTGGATATTTTTTGTATATACATTGTATGTAGTATGCATAAAGGGCAGAGTTTTACTTCCCACACGCGTGTTTGTAATATGTAATATTACCGTATAGTTATTTTTATTACAGTATAGTTATTTAGGTTGGCAACCCCGAAATGTAGGATGTTAAACTTTGAATCATGGTTGCCATTGCTGTAGGTACGACTAAACGCACTATCGCGGAAAAAAATGACATTCCTTAGCATTTTGTATTCTTTCTTACTGGATATTATTATGTTTATTTAGTCCCATCAAACATGAGTCCATAAATTAATAATTTATAAAGCAATGTCAATTTTACTATTTGGGACTCGCTGATATCAAGTGCCAATTCTAACAAAACCATAATAGTCTTGTTCAATCAAGTTTATATGGCCACCGCCGGAATACTATAACCCTAAATTGACAAAACAATAATTTCCTCTGCCAGTTATTTAAATGTTCCGGACCGCAAAGAAAACATGATCATGTAAAACTCTAAATTATTACATTATTATGTAATTTGACGCAAATGTAAGTAATTTCTGCCCATTTGTTTTTCCATTGTTTTATAAACAACTAACTAATACCCGGCGTGCGTTTGTTACGCCTAAATAAATTAAATGTGTTTTTTTAAATATTTAGTTGAATAAGTAAAAAGAAAAATAATTATAAATTTATATCGTAATTATTTTTAGATATCCCGTGCTGGTCACCCGGAATTGGCCAGGAATCTAATAATCCCGATCTTCTTGACATAAATGAGCTGAAAGACAAAATGGTTATTGTGAGTTATCCGTAAAAGAATACCCGCTGTGCACAGTTCCGCTTGCCCGGGAATCAAGCCATCTCGATCTTCTTGGCTTCAATGAGCTGAAAGATAAAAATAGTTATTTGTGAGTTACCCGTAAAAGACAGACATATGCTGTCGCGAACTTCTTTGTAGATTTTTTTAGATATTCAATTCTGTGTACATTATGTTGGTGTGTATGTTATGGTTTAGACAGCGTAAGCCATTTCAGCATCCAAAAGGCTAAAAAAAAAAAAAGAAAATCGTTTTTCTCTACAAAGGGCGATTTTTAAGGGTGAAGGAGTTGAGTATTACATCTTTCTTATTTCTTATAGCCTAAAACATTCCCGCGAAACTCTCGAACATCTTGTAAAAAGAAAAACCATCACAATCGGATGAACGGTATGGAAGCGCATAAAGGACAAACAGAGATATATATATATACATAATATATATATATATATATATATATATATATATATATGGTATGATAAGAAAAATAAATGCCTGGACGGGATTCGAACCCGGAACTCTGAATCTGTACCTCAGCGTGTTATCCATTACACCACCAGGCGAATCCAATTCAAATACTTATTTTTCTTATATATGTATTATATTCTCCATTATTACTAGATGTCGCGAGAATTTGCTTACTTGTTATAGTCAGCTACTAAATGGCAGTGAAGACCGAGTTCTCGCGACATCTAGTAATAATGGAGAATATAATACATAAGTAAGAAAAATAAGTGTTTGAATTGGATTCGCCTGGTGGTGTAATGGATAACACGCTGAGGTACAGACTCAGAGTTCCGGGTTCGAATCCCGTCCAGGCATTTATTTTTCTTATCATTCCATATTAAGCTTGCATTGCTCAATGTTAAACATTTAATTATAACACACACACACACATACATACATATATAAATAAATAAATATATATATATATATATATATATATAATTATAGAACAAGTGTCAGATTTCTCTTACTTAGGAAGTGTATTTGCAGAGTATAAGAGTGACATTGATTCAAAATTACAAAAATATAATAAAATGAATGGGGTAATACGAAGACATTTTGGTAAACAGATGAGGACAGAGACAAAACTAAGATTACATAACGTCACATCAAAAGCTGCTCTAAAATACGGAAGTGAAATTTGGATTTTAAATAAAAGAAACTCTCATAAACTTCAAGTAAGCCAAATGCGCTTCTTACGATCATTGTTAGGAGTTAATAGACTGGATCACCAAAGGAACACTACTATCAGAGGAAAACTTGGAGTAGCAAGTTTAAATGAAGATATCCAAAGATACCAACAAGAATGGAAAAATCATCTGAGAAGAATGGCAAGAAATAGACTTCCAAAATTGGCATTCCAATATACCCCAACTGGACATAGGGACCAAGGAAGACCAAAACATCGGTGGAAAGATCAAGACCATCTTCGCTAGGTTTACCGTACAGGCCACATGACCTAAAACGAATTTGTTCATGATGATGATGATGATATATATATATACATAGACTAGCGTACCCGACAGAGGTTAACCTGCCCGAACGTTCAATTCCCGTGTCATGGCCAGACAATATAAGTGTGCTACTTTTTTACCATACAATTCACTAATCAAGACGGAATTAGATATTTTTAAGTAAGTTCGCAAGAAAACCTCTCACTGCCATCTGTTGTGGCTCAAGAAGCGCGCATGATGACGTCACATTGTTGTCGCGCGGAATATATCCATCTACTTATCCCGATCTTCTTGGAATAAATGGGCTAGTTATTATTAATTATCCGTAAAAGAATACGTCCTGCCCGAACGTTTGCTTGCCTGCTGTTAACGGGTTCTTAAAACGTTTTCTCGATATTTGAATTATCGATAAACCATATACTAAGTGATATTTAACATGAGTTTGACATTTCAATGTTTTCGTTTTGTTATTGTGTTATACTATTTTACACGCTTTATATTAGCTTGACCTCTATCTATGTAACTGAATATTTTAACGCGATTTTCACACACTTAAAATCATTGGGTCGACTTGAAACTTTGCATACTTGTAAAAGACCCGTGACAATATAATAATTTCATATTTTGTTTCTAAAATCATGGCTAGAATCATCAGAAAATAAAAAAAAAGTGTCTTTGTAACGGAATTTTTGAACACGATTTTCACCCACTTAGAAACATTGGATCGACTTGAAACTTTGTGTACTTGTAAAGGACCCGTGACAATACAATAATTTCATATATTGTTTCTAGAATCCTGGCCAGAATCATCGGGGGAAAAAAAATGAAAACTGGTATAATAGGTTGCGGACTTGTCGACTTTTTAGTCAATCGTTGTAAGAGCTCAGTTGGTAGAGCGGTACACTCTAGTGGTATATAATTTCTGTAATCCATAGGTCGCTGGTTCAAATCCGGCTGAGAGTTTATTTTTAGAAGAGTATTACTTTCAGCTCATACTACAATAGAATCGAATTTAAAGATATTTACATTTTTATCTTATTCTGTAAAATATTAAAACTAAAAACGCTTTTGATGGTAAAATTATTTATCCCAAGCATGTTGGAAATTAAAATTATTTTTCATTTTTTAGTTCGGTTTTCTAATAAAGCGTGTTGTTTTAGTTTTTTTAAAGCTATTATTTATTTACCATAAAATTCACTAATAAATACATTATTAGATATTATCAAATAAGTTCGCAAGAAAACTCCTCATTGCAATCTGTTGTGGCTCAAGAAGCGGACATGATGATGTCACATTGTTGTCGATTAGAATATGACGATAATGCAGATGACTACATATCTGACATAAAAAAAATCCTATAATCCGATCGCAGCGCCACCTACTGAGTCCAATTGTGAATCTAAAGCATCCAGGGACACACTCAAACACACACATATATATTAAAATCGGTTCGGTCCTTCAGGCAGGTTTTAATTTCGGATTTCAAGTAAACCTCCACTTCTAATTGTCGGATTTCGCTCATTTTCTGTTAATACCTACTTCGGTTTATTTTAATAGGGTATACTGAGTTTTGTTGTGAAACATCGAAAAATGTGATCGCTAGAGCCATTTTTTATTTTTCGCTTCAGGTGAACTCCTACACCTAATAGTTTTAGTGGGTCCAATTGTGAATCTAAATCATCGAATGACCCAATCAGACACACACACACAAATTTAATTAAAATCGGTCCAGTCTTTTAGGAGGTGTTCAGTGACAAACACGTCTACAGTAGAATTATATATATATATATATATATTGTACATTACAATATTCGACACTAGATAATACCCGTCGTGCGTTGCTACGCCTAAACAAATGAAATATTAAAGGTTAATTACATTGTATGTAATAAGCTGAGATGAACCAAACATTATGGTTGCTAGTTTTTAATTTCGGATTTCACGTAAACCTCCACTTCTAATTGTCAGATTTCGCTAATTTTTTAATAATACTTATCTCAGCTTATTTTAATAGGATGTACTGAGCTTTGTTATGAAACATCGAAAACTGTGACCGCTAGAGCAATTTTTAAATTTTCACTTCAGGTGAACTCCTACCCCTAATGGTTTTAGAGGGACCAATTGTGAATCTAAACCATCCAGGGATCCACTCAAACACACAGAATAAATTTCATCAAAAACAGTCCAGTCATTTAGGCAGTTTTTAATTTCGGATTTCAAGTAAACCTCCACTTCTAATTGTCGGATTTCGCTCATTTTCTGTTAATACCTACTTCGGTTTATTTTAATAGGGTATACTGAGTTTTGTTGTGAAACATCGAAAAATGTGATCGCTAGAGCCATTTTTTATTTTTCGCTTCAGGTGAACTCCTACACCTAATAGTTTTAGTGGGTCCAATTGTGAATCTAAATCATCGAATGACCCAATCAGACACACACACACAAATTTAATTAAAATCGGTCCAGTCTTTTAGGAGGTGTTCAGTGACAAACACGTCTACAGTAGAATTATATATATATATATATTGTACATTACAATATTCGACACTAGATAATACCCGTCGTGCGTTGCTACGCCTAAACAAATGAAATATTAAAGGTTAATTACATTGTATGTAATAAGCTGAGATGAACCAAACATTATGGTTGCTAGTTTTTAATTTCGGATTTCACGTAAACCTCCACTTCAAATTGTCAGATTTCGCTAATTTTTTAATAATACTTATCTCAGCTTATTTTAATAGGATGTACTGAGCTTTGTTATGAAACATCGAAAACTGTGACCGCTAGAGCAATTTTTAAATTTTTACTTCAGGTGGACTCTTACACCTAATGGTTTTAGAGGGACCAATTGTGTGAATCTAAACCACCCAGGACCCACTCATATATATATATATATATATATATATATATATATATATGTATTAGTTCCTAAATAATAGGACATCTAATCGAAGTTTATAAATTAAATTGCATACCTTCATCATGAAATTAAATAAACAAAATTTAAAAAAAAGTTTAAAATTAGAATCATTTCCCATAAAACTAGATATTCTTCTTTCCTTTTAAACCCTAGCTATAATGTAATTTCCGACAGTTTCTGGAATAAAGTTTTATTTGGGACATTTACTTGTTCCTAAAAGTAAATTTTATGAAATTTGAATAACACCATAAAAAATATCCTAATTTGCAATCTCGAGTTTTTTATTAAATTTTACATAATTTAATTCCTTTTTGTGCAATTTATTCCAATTATATGTAATTTATAATAATATATCAATACATTTTGGGATTTGGAAATATCGAAAATAGGATTTAATCATTTTAATTAATCATTTATTTAAGTTAAAAATCATCTGTAAATATACTTTTAAAATAATTTATTTCATAAAATTTAGTAAAAAACGTAATTATATGAATAGAGAGAAAGAAAAAACATAATTATGAAATATTTTAACATAAGTTTATCATTTTATAAAAAAAATGGCAGAACGTAATACAATGTATACATTGCTCCTCATTAATTTCAATTATAACTATTATTTTTGTTAAATTGTGAAAATAAATATTAGTATAAGTAATTAAAATTAGTATTTATATATTTTTTAAAAATATTATTATTATTTTTAATAAAATAAAATAAATGTAATAATATGAGATTCGCGGTGGCGATATCTGATTGGTCGTTATTTATGACCTTCCATTGTCTTTTTGTGATCAGACACCGGGTTGAACGGACGTCAATTTGTTTCGTCTCCGGTGAGTATTGAAATGTCCCTATTTTTATTTACTGAAGTCAATTAAAATAAGTATTTTATTCCTTGAATTTTATTTTAATAAGTGTGCGTATCATTTTAAATAATTATCATTAGGTTTGCCTTTTTTAATCTTTCGAAGTGTAAGTATGCAATTTTGTATCTGCTTACAATCTGTTAGCGTAATGTTCGGAAGCTATGTGAAAGCATCATTCCTCTCATAAAAGAGTGTTAGAACACGTTTTATTCCCTTTTTAAAGCTTTCCCGTGATTGTCTTAGCTAGTATCAGATTTGAAAAAGGAATTACAGTGGTACAGTAGGACTCCCCATTTCAGCCAATCAGAAGCCAGATAAGATATACGTTAGAAAATGTAGTGGAATATCTTCGTGGGTTATCGCTACTTCGGAATATCTGAAGATCTTTGATGAAATTATTAGATATATCAAACTTGAAATAATAAATATATATTATTTAGTTGTAAAACGGCTAAAAGCCGTGCACATTTTTTTTTTGTCTTCGTTTTTTCAAACAGTTAATATGGCGGTCAATCATCTACATCCATAGGATTACTCTAGTTTGAGTTGACCAATCAGAATGCACCACATATACAAAGCGGGAAAATCAACTTGAAGTCAATGACCTCTTCCATTATTAACCAATTAGAGAGCTCATTTAGGAAGGGCGCCCGGGATGATTGATTGAAGCAATGAAGTGCAAGAATTTTACGCGGTATGTGTTAACTTGTTTATTTAATAATTATTATTATAAATATAAATTGCGTAAGTAGGGCTTTCGATAATAAATTATGCAAATATTTTATAGCTAATTGGTTTTACAGGAATTTCATAATTTAGGGAAAACTGTTGAGTGCATAGAACTGATTGCAACTTGTACAAAATTAAATTCAGAAAAGTCTATTATTTTGAAGAATTTCAGTTTTAATTTCCATATACGTGGCTTTAAATATAAATTCAAGTAGATTTTAGTATTAGAATATTATTTATTAAAATTAATTAATCAGTTTCCGATCGAGTTGACTTAATTGTTTGAGACTTATATGGGAGGACCCGGGTTCAAACCACGGTTACGGCCAACCTACTTGAATTCTTTCCTGATTGGTATTTCATTACCAGCACCCACATCTACATATTCACCATTTTACAGAAATATTGAAAATATATAGCAGTGGCAGCTCTTGCCTAAACTGGCTGCAAGTTCAACTATACCATTTTTAAAATTAGGGCTCAACTGCACTTCTACTAGCGCTTGATTTTTCAGTTATATTGTTGTAAACTATAGCTCTTCTTCTGTATTTACTAACATTATTTAATATTTTAAACTTTTTCAAACAATTTTATAACATTATTAGACAATTTTGAAGTATTTATTTAAATATGCAAATCACAATATTATGACACTGTTAGACAATATTGTGATGCTAACTGCTATTTTCTCCACAGTGTATATTACTTAGTCTATGATTTTTCTATCGCTGTTTTGGGTTATCGCTGGTTGGATCAGCGTTAGGGAGTGATAAATAAGTGTACACCCATTTTTAATAAACGTTTGGTAATTTACCTGTACGGTAAACCTAGTGAAGATGGTCTTGATCTTTCCACCGATGTTTTGGAGTAACAAGTTTAAATGAAGATATACAAAGATACCAACAAGAATGGAAAAATCATCTGAGAAGAATGGCAAGAAATAGACTTCCAAAATTGGCATTCCAATATACCCCAACTGGACATAGGGACCAAGGAAGACCAAAACATCGGTGGAAAGATCAAGACCATCTTCGCTAGGTTTACCGTACAGGCCACATGGCCTAAAACGAAGTTGTTCATGATGATGATGATGGTAATTTTAATATTTATTAGTGTATTTTTTAACATAGATTTGGGGATTTATTGCAAATATTGGTCATTTAAATTTCATAGCGACGGATAGTAATCGAGGATGATAATCAATATGTTGTTTGATTGTGGGTTATCACTGGCTCTATCAACTCTGGTGCATGCACACTGTTGTTCTATAGGACTTTTGAAAATGTTTCACGCTAGTTTAAGTGCAGTTCTTCCATAAATTACATTAGGAATTAACATCGATGTTCTTCTTAATAAATAAGGTGAATCAGAGTCTTCTTACCTCATAACTTGTTGTGTTCTATTTGAATTAGTTTTCATGTATCATGTATACCATTGACAGCTTTTTCAGACTGTTTTTCCTACAACGTAAATTTCAACTGTCTGGAAAAGCTGACAGTGGTAACTACGAGTACATGATATACTGAAACTAATTCAAATAGAAAACAAGAAGTTATGAGGTAAGATGACTCCGAATTCAGCTAAGTAATTAATAATTGTAAAATATGTTATAAGAATTGTTGCAAAATGTTTAAAATAATATGAAATGTTGTTAAAAATGGTAAAAGTATGTAGTGCAACAGTGACATAAGAAATTTGTATGGAAAATCATAGAATGACCTAATGTAAAGTTCAGCCAAAAGAAAACTAATAATAATAATAATAATAATAATAATTTCTTCTTCTTCTTCTTCTTCACTTCAAAGTTTAGGTGATTTGCCTGTTCCGAATTCACAATGATACCTTCCATCTCTTCCTAGGTCTTTCTATATCCCTTAATCCTTTTGGTTTATAATGATATGCTATCTTGGGCAATCTGGTTTCTTCCATTCTCTGAACATGTTGTTCCCAGCCAACCCGGTGTTGTTGAATGATATCATTTATTGAATCATCATCATCTGCATTCATGGATTAGGTCTGTTGACCCGTTCCGACTTCAGTCCATCTCTTTCTAGGTCTGCCCACATCTCGGGTGCCTTTAGGTTTGTATTTTGTTATTTGTTTTGGATATCTATCTTCATTCATTCTGTTTATGTGTTGCTTCAATTTTTGTCTATATGTATCTATTTTATCAGTTATTGCAAATATTTCAAAGTTCCTGTCTTATTTCTGTGTTCTTGATTCATTTGTTGAATATATTTCTAATTTACTTCTTATTTCTTCATTTCTTATGTGGTCCAATTTTGTGCTCATTGTGAATACTTCCAGTAATTATTATGCATTGCAGAGACTCTTGATGTCCCAACTCCTTTCAAAAAACGTTAAACTGAAAATATATAAAACTATTATTCTACCAATTATATTATATGGATGCAAAACATGGACTCTTACTTTAAGGGAGGAAAGGAGATTACGAGTATTTGAGAATAAAGTTCTTAGGAAAATTTTTGGACCAAAGAGAGATGAACAGACAGGTGAATGGAGAATGCTACATAACAGTGAACTAGATGGTTTTTATAGGAAGCCAGATATAATAAGAACAGTTAAGTCTTGTAGAATGCGATGGGCAGGACATGTAACACGTATGGGGAATGAAAGAGGTGCATGGAATGTTGTTGTAGGAAAACCAGAGGGAAAACGCCCAGTTGGTAGACCAAGAATGAGGTGGGAGTATAACATTAACTATGATTTGAGGGAAGTAGATTATACAGGGGATGATTGGAAAACATTAATTCAGGATAGGGATGTATAGAGAGCTTATGTCCGTGCGGCCATGAACCTCTGGGTTCGATAGTGCCAGTGAGTTAGTTAGTTAATTATTACACCAAAGAGGTAACCAGCCTCTTGTGGAGTTAATGGTGACAGTGCTGCTGTCTTATGGCTTAAACCATTTAGCCCTACATGAAGGGATGCTCCTTCCACTCTGCCTTGAGTGTTGGAGTCTTCAACCTTGTTACTCCAAGCATGGGCCCTCCATATTTATGACCCCTGGAGAGAGAGTGTCCTGGCAATTTTAAGCCCCCAGGAACTGGGCTCCTTGTTGGTCCATGGGTCCTTATTACTGTAGCTATTCGACCACCCCATCATAACTGGTGGAATCCCCCATCTGCCACCCAGGGTGCCCGATAGGGGAATAATATTGTAATAAAACTAAAAACAATATTTTTTCTATCGTTGTACGTGCTCTCAATACAACAAAAAAAAAATCTTGAAGTTTTGGATTAACTCGTCCAGTTCCGCCAAGATTCCTTATGAGCTGGCAGTTCGCCAGTGACAGGAGACCTGAAAGCAAGCAATATATCCCCTCACCTCACTCTAAGCAAACAAACTGATTTGCAGGGGGTTTGTAGAGAAAAAAACACACCTCCACATTTGTAAAGGTTGTCTATACAAGATCTCCATGGTAGAAATACATTCATCATCATCAACAACAAGGATTAAGCCCAATGGCCTGTTCCGATCTCATTATAGGTCGAATTGGTACTTCCATCTCTTCAATGGTCTTCCCAATATTCTTCTCCCTTTTGGTTTATAATTATACATTCTTCTTGGTATGCACTGTTCATTCATTTGTAATACGTGCTGGAGATAAGCATTTTGATAATATTTTATTCTTTCACAGAGATTAAATATATTAAGTTCTGTTCTTATATCTTCATTTTTCTTTTTATCGGTCCTTTGGTATCCTGCTATTGCTCTCAACATCTTAATTTCAGCAGCCTCTATTTGTTTACTATCTGCCTTTGTTAATGTCCAGGTTTCACATCCATAGATAAGAGATGGAACAATAGTTTCTTTTCTAGTCTTATTCAATATAGAAATACATTCCTCATTAAAAATATGGAACAGCTATTCCATGCCACTGTGAATATTTGGTTGGAGAACAAGCATTGTGTTAGCCAGGTGATAACATATGTTCCCACTAGAGCCAATTGCCAACATGTTTACTCACATGTAAGGGGATTCTATCCCAGCAGTCCACCTATATTAGTGGGCAAGTTGGGGTGAGAAAATGGACAAGTTAGGGTGAGGTAGTATACCAGATTAGTTTAGTGCTCTTTTGTTTGTTAGTGGTTGTGATATTTTTACTTCACTGTCTGAGCAATGACTAACACATATTTTGCATTGCAAATATGCTGATTTTAGGTTAGTTTAAGCTCAACTTCTCACTTCATTTTAAGGTATATCTCAAATTAAAAAAATCAAGATAACATATTTCTTAATTAAATAAAAATAAAACGTAGTTTTATTTGATTTTCATATTTATACTACGTTTTATTTTTATTTAATTAATAGATATGGATTTTCATCAAGTAAACACCAACTCAATTGATTATTATAACATATTTCTCTCATGTAATTATTCACATACTTACTTACTTACTCACTGGCACTATCGAACCCGTAGGTTCATGGCCGTCCGGCCATAAGCTCTCCATATATCCCTATCCTGAGCTAATGCTTTCCAATCATTCCCTCTATAATCTACTTCCCTCAAATCATAGTTAACGTTATTCTCCCACCTGATTCTTGGTCTACCAACTGGGCGTTTTCCATCTGGTTTTCCTACAAGAAGCTTCCATGCATGTCTTTCATTCCCCATACGTGCCACATGTGCTGCCCATCGCAGTCTACAAGACTTAACTGCTATTATTATATCTGGCTTCCTATAAAGACCATGTAGTTCACTGTTATGCAGTCTTCTCCATTCACCTGTTTGTTCATCTCTTTTTGGTAATTATTCACATATTGCAACAATAAATTGTGTTTTTCCTTTTTTTATTCAAACTTATCTAGGATGGTAGCTTAGAATCACCAATTATTTTAATAAATAATTTCTTTTAAAAACAAATCTTTACTTACTTAATTTTGTTTAATTTTTCAGATGATTTGACTGCAGCCGGCAGTTGAATTCGGTCTGAAGATTTGAAAAGATAAGTATTTTTGTTTTGACTTGAATTTTTTAAAACTAGTTTGTATCAATTTGACATGTAAGGGTTTGAGATATTTTCCGACTTAACTTTGGGCCAATAGGAATGTAATCTGGTCCATTAACTTCCTCGTAAACTTTGTCATCAATATTTCTGGGTTAAACCCAGTCCTCTCTCTGTCAGACGTTTGTCTGTTTGGTCTTCTTCCACTTCTACATCCTGTTAGTTTATAATTCAGTGATTACCATAGCATTCTCCTTTTTGTGGTTCAGCCAATTTTCTTGGTGGACTTCTATCTGATCAACATTTATTTTTTATTTAATCTTAAGAGTTGAAAAAGAGGTTTGAAAAATTCATTTTTTTCAGCCTCCAGTGTTTAAAGGTAAAACTAGATGTAAGAGTGTATTTTGTCATTTACTAATTTTGTCTTGCTTTTCAGCTCACATGCAATTGGTTTTTTTTGGAATTAAATGTTGTCTCTTCGAAATGCTTTATTTTGAAGAGATTAAAAATGAATAAAATATAAAGAAAAGTAATATTTTGCTAATGGGATGGTAGAACTTTCAGTTTGTCATAAAAATGGTTGAAGATGCAAGTTTTTGCAGCGCGTAGAATAACAAATGTAGATATTAACACTTAAAATTTGTATCTTCAACGTTGATTTCAAAATTTTAAATCATTCCATTGGTGACTTCATCCAAAAACTCAAAAAGCTTATTTTCCCTCTTAAAATGTACTTTATTGAAGTGTAGCCACAGCTGGGGATCTACCATACAGGAAGATACTTACTTTGGTCTGTCGTTGCTTGATTCTGAGTTTCACTCAGAACTAGGAACTACAAGGCTGTGAGCATCTTTCTCAATGATATTATCCATTTTCCAATTCAACTCTCTGTGAATTTTGTTTTCAGTTTAACCATATCCTAAAGATGGATTTTCTAAAACATTAATTTCCATATAAAATATGTAGTTAACTGATGCTTTTTTCAGTGAAACCCCATAAGGGCTTTTTACAGTTGAAGCTCAAGCTCTTAGAAGCTCTCCCATAAAGTCTTCTGAACACTCACTACTTACAGGAGACTTGGGGATTAAAGAGAGAGCAATTTGTGCTTGCTCCAGAAGGTAGCTCAATGGTAGAGCACTAGTGAGTAGAACTGGAGATTTTGGGTTGAAATCCCAGTTCACATGCAAAATTTTCTTTCTAGTTACAATAATTTTGGCCTGTAGAAGGCTTATTTGAAAACATTAATTTCCAAACATGTTTTTAAATTTTGTATTTTTAGCTGTGAATTTACTGAGAAGAGGAAAAGTAAGCTAAATTATTGAAATATAAGACCTTAACATACCAGATTATCAACAAATCCTCCATGAAAATTCCCTATTTTATTCTAAAAGAGTGGAGGATCATAAGCAATGTTTTATTTAGAATCAAACCCACGTTCTAAACAGCTTTACGATGATATGTCATGGATTTATATTAGCTACTTAATGACAAGTAGCAATTAAGAGAACTAAAACTAAGGTTGAAAGACTGCATCACACTAACCATGTGACTCAATATACTGTCTTCTGTTAGCCAATGACAGCAATTATTTCAGTTAATTTTGGATCTTTGGAGTTAGCTTCTTTATTTGAGAAGTATCAAAATTCAAAATTTAACATAGCTATGTACTTCTACTTAGCATTGTGCTATGAAGTATTTTATAATATACTTTTTCCAAAATGACAATATTTCATAAGTGAGAAATTTTCACTTATGAGGGTAGGTACTTTAATAGTGGCAACACTGCTGTAGAGATGTCATGTAATGGAAACTAATGATGTCATCGATTGCATACACCAGTTACTACCTACCTTATTTCAGAAGATATAAACTCTCCTTTCCCACATCACACACATGTGAAGTGGCAAAAAGAACAGAGCATCGTGTTAGCTGGTCTAATGAAGTGTTGTCACAATGTTTTCAAACAGGAAAAAAAGAGTTGGATAAGGATTCAATGTGCCACAATTCATACAGCACGGCAGTGTCATCAAGGTCTTCAGGAGGCTTGCGGGGAATCTGGATTGCCTTACAGAACAGTGGCATGGTATGTTCCTTTTACCCACTGTGCCACTGTTCTATAAGGCAATGTAGATTCCCTGTAAACCTCTTGAAGACCTTGATGACACTGCCATGATGTATGGTCTCCAGCATATTTAATCTTCATCCAACTCTGTTGTTCCTGTTTTGAAAATATTATGACAACACTACATTAGATCATCAGCTATCACGAGATTCAATTCATCTTGCCAGTTCACATGCACATGATATGGGGATGGATACTTTAAATATTCTGGGGGTAAGGTGCTATGTAACTAACCTATGCTAACATTTCTACAGCAGTGTTGCCACTATTAAAGCTACAGTTAATTAATACCTAATTCAATTTGTAGATTTATTAAGTTATGTTGGTAGGAAATAACACTATGGGGTTTATTTTAATTTTGTTGAGTTGTTTCTTGACTCACCTCATACTTCTTAACTCCCTTGCAGACTCGAGTTTGTTCACTGCATTTGTAACATTCTCTAGCATTCTCTAGCATTGAGAATGTCACAAATGCAGTGAAGAAACTCGAGTATGCAAGGGAGTTAAGAAGTATGAGGTGAGTCAAGAAACAACTCAACAAAATTATAGATTTCTGTTCTGGTCAACTTATTAATGAAGATGTTATTTTTTAACTAGTTAAATAATACACTAGATAATTTCTTCATTTGATGTGAATTGATCATGTTGAAATATCTAGAGTAAGAAACTGATCATATAACATACACTAGCAAATATATTTATATTTGTTAGATGGTGAAGCAGGGGTTGATAATCTAGTAGTTAAGGTCGAGAACATATTTAGTGCTGCTAATTTTTGCAGGTGCGGTTACACTATATGCTGCCACACCTGCTGCATCGCTGACATCATATTAAAAGTGAAAAGAACACAAGCAGGGATTACACAAGTGGCTTCGAGGGACGGTAAAAGGTAGGAAGAAGAAGAAGATTTTACACTGAACTGGTACTTTAACCTGAACATAGGCAGAATGTTATCAGTCCTCCCGATTGCAGCGAAATTAGATATTAAGTTTCTTTTTCAGGTTAAAGTCCTGTACCGTAGCCGAGTCGTTAAGGCAAGATGCCTTGGCACAGAGCTACGGTACTTGTGCTGGTATAAATCCCCATGGGTGAGGATATTTTCTCATGGAATTTCAGCCAGTATGGACCGGTGCCCACCCAGCATCATGAGGAATTTGGGTAGCTACAATAAGTAGCGACTCCAGGTTGAGATAACCTATTTCAACAGAACTAGATTTTAAGTTTCTCTTTCAGGTTAATGCCCCGTGCCATAGCTGAGTGGTTGAGGCAAGATGCCTTGGCACAGAGCTTCGGTACTTGCACTGGTTCAAGTACCTATGAGTGAACAAATTTTCTCATGGAATTTTGACCAGTATGGACCGGTGCCCACCCAGCATCGTGAGGAATATGGGTAGCTACAATAAGTAGCGAATTCAGTCAAACTAGATTTTAAGTTTCTTTTACAGGTTAATACTGGTAAACATTTGTGTGGATAATTGTATCCACAATTGGAACAGTGTAGGGAGAGCTTATATCTGCACGGCCATGAACCTATGGTTCGATAGTGCCAGTGAGCTAGTTGTAAGTCTACAAGAGTGAGGTCTGCCTGACCTGTAGGTTAGTTGTAAGTCTACAAGATTGAGGTCTGCCTGACCTATAGGTTAGTTGTAAGTCTACAAGTTTGAGGTCTGCCTGACCTGTAGGTTAGTGTAATTCTACAAGATTGAGGTTTGCCTGACCTGTAGGTTAGTTGTAAGTCTACATATTGAGGTCTGCCTGACCTGTAGGTTAGTTGTAAGTCTACAAGATTGAGGTCTGCCTGACCTGTAGGTTAGTTGTAAGTCTACAAGATCGAGGTCTACCTGACCTGTAGGTTAGCTGTAAGTCTACAGGATCGATGTCTGCCTGACCTGTAGGTTAGCTGTAAGTCTACAAGATCGAGGTCTACCTGACCTGTAGGTTAGCTGTAAGTCTACAGGATCAATGTCTGACTGACCTGTACGTTAGCTGTAAGTCTACAAGATCGAGGTCTACCTGACCTGTAGGTTAGCTGTAAGTCTACAAGATCGAGGTCTGCCTGACCTGTAGGTTAGCTGTAAGTCTACAAGATGGATGTCTGCCTGACCTGTAGGTTAGTTGTAAGTCTACAAGATCGAGGTCTACCTGACCTGTAGGTTAGCTGTAAGTCTACAAGATCGAGGTCTGCCTGACCTGTAGGTTAGCTGTAAGTCTACAAGATCGAGGTCTACCTGACCTGTAGGTTAGCTGTAAGTCTACAAGATCGAGGTCTGCCTGACCTGTAGGTTAGTTGTAAGTCTACAAGATCGAGGTCTACCTGACCTGTAGGTTAGCTGTAAGTCTACAAGATCGAGGTCTGCCTGACCTGTAGGTTAGCTGTAAGTCTACAAGATCGAGGTCTGCCTGACCTGTAGGTTAGCTGTAAGTCTACAAGATCGAGGTCTGCCTGACCTGTAGGTTAGCTGTAAGTCTACAAGATCGAGGTCTGCCTGACCTGTAGGTTAGCTGTAAGTCTACAAGATCGAGGTCTGCCTGACCTGTAGGTTAGCTGTAAGTCTACAAGATCGAGGTCTGCCTGACCTGTAGGTTAGCTGTAAGTCTACAAGATCGAGGTCTGCCTGACCTGTAGGTTAGTTGTAAGTCTACAAGATCGAGGTCTGCCTGACCTGTAGGTTAGTTGTAAGTCTACAAGATCGAGGTCTGCCTGACCTGTAGGTTAGCTGTAAGTCTACAAGATCGAGGTCTACCTGACCTGTAGGTTAGCTGTAAGTCTACAAGATCGAGGTCTGCCTGACCTGTAGGTTAGCTGTAAGTCTACAAGATCGAGGTCTACCTGACCTGTAGGTTAGCTGTAAGTCTACAAGATCGAGGTCTGCCTGACCTGTAGGTTAGCTGTAAGTCTACAAGATCGAGGTCTGCCTGACCTGTAGGTTAGCTGTAAGTCTACAAGATCGAGGTCTGCCTGACCTGTAGGTTAGCTGTAAGTCTACAAGATCGAGGTCTGCCTGACCTGTAGGTTAGCTGTAAGTCTCCCAGATCGAGGTCCTGCCTGACCTGTAGGTTAGCTGTAAGTCTACAAGATCGAGGTCTGCCTGACCTGTAGGTTAGTTGTAAGTCTACAAGATCGAGGTCTGCCTGACCTGTAGGTTAGTCTGTAAGTCTGCCTGACCTGTAGGTTAGTTGTAAGTCTGCAAGATCGAGGTCTGCCTGACCTGTAGGTTAGTTGTAAGTCTACAAGATCGAGGTCTACCTGACCTGTAGGTTAGCTGTAAAGTCTACAAGATCGAGGTCTGCCTGACCTGTAGTTAGCTGTAGTCTACAAGATCGAGGTCTACCTGACCTGTAGGTTAGCTGTAAGTCTACAAGATCGAGGTCTGCCTGACCTGTAGGTTAGCTGTAAGTCTACAAGATCGAGGTCTGCCTGACCTGTAGGTTAGGTATAAGTCTACATGATCGAGGTCTGCCTGACCTGTAGGTTAGTTGTAAGTCTACAAGATCGAGGTCTGCCTGACCTGTAGGTTAGCTGTAAGTCTACAAGATCGAGGTCTGCCTGACCTGTAGGTTAGTTGTAAGTCTACAAGATCGAGGTCTGCCTGACCTGTAGGTTAGCTGTAAGTCTACAAGATCGAGGTCTGCCTGACCTGTAGGTTATGCTGTAAGTCTACAAGATCGAGGTCCTGCCTGACCTGTAGGTTGCTGTAAGTCTACAAGATCGAGGTCTGCCTGACCTGTAGGTTAGCTGTAAGTCTACAAGATCGAGGTCTGCCTGACCTGTAGGTTAGTTGTAAGTCTACAAGATCGAGGTCTGCCTGACCTGTAGGTTAGTTGTAAGTCTACAAGATCGAGGTCTGCCTGACCTGTAGGTTAGCTGTAAGTCTACAAGATCGAGGTCTGCCTGACCTGTAGGTTAGCTGTAAGTCTACAAGATCGAGGTCTACCTGACCTGTAGGTTAGCTGTAAGTCTACAAGATCGATGTCTGCCTGACCTGTAGGTTAGCTGTAAGTCTACAGATCGAGGTCTGCCTGACCTGTAGGTTAGCTGTAAGTCTACAAGATCGAGGTCTACCTGACCTGTAGGTTAGCTGTAAGTCTACAGGATCGATGTCTGCCTGACCTGTAGGTTAGCTGTAAGTCTACAAGATCGAGGTCTACCTGACCTGTAGGTTAGCTGTAAGTCTACAGGATCGAGGTCTACCTGACCTGTAGGTTAGTCTACAAGATTATGAGGTCTTCCTGACCTGTCATTTCTCCTGGACTTAGTAATTAAGTTTTAAGTTTTCCTCGCCAACATTCTGCCTTGTTCAGGTTACAATGATTTAAATTTAAAAGAAAACTGATGCTCTGAGTTGTTTTACATTTTTCATTGCATTCAGTTTTAATTTCGACATTTTTATTTTATTTTTGTTGAATCATTATTTTGCATTACTATGCAGATAGTAAACCAGGCCAGTGTGGCCACTTCAGATTTCACAAGTAGTTAGTCAAGTTCCCAGTAGATGCAGCTAGGGTCTGAGGTGGCCAAATAACACCAGTCCTAATATAAGCGCTGTTGTCACAGTCCTCATATCAGGATTGTTGCTGAAGTAGACGGCATTATATTCTCACAAGTGTTTATTGTACATGTGTGTCTATGTGCGTGGACATACACACACATATACACTATTGTTTTGTGTCTAATCAATTTTTGTGTGTTTCAGGTTTAATCATTTTTTTTGTTTGTTTCAGGTTAAATTTATATTTTTTCTGTGTTTATTGTGTAATCATTTCTTGTGTGTTTCTGAGGTTTAAATTTTATTGCTTGTGTTTCTTATCTAATCTTAATGTAGTGTTGTTTTTTGAGGTTCATAACTATAATGCTTTTAGTTCCGTAGACACTGTAGTTTTCTCTATTAGGTGTAGCGTTGTTCAGTAGTTAGATTATTTCAGTGTATATATATGTCTAATAAATATTTCTATTGCAGGTTTAGAGAAACATTATAGGGGTTGGAATCAAAGCAGATTAAATTGCTTTTCCAACCCCTATCGACGCTGCAAATAGCAGCTGATAGAGATATATTTTGTGTGTTATATTGTTTTTACCCTTTGCCCTTACCCATCGCTAATGAGTTCTTTTTTTTATAAATATGACGCCTGGATCCACATTCATTCGTCCAGTACCTCATTAGCACCTTCAGTGCAGTAGGGAGGGAAAAGCGAGGAAGGGTTGGAGAGGTGTCATAGAAATTTTTTTTTGTTTTAACGGAAGTATTCATGTCATCTGGATCCACGTTCTTTCGGCCAGTACCTACCTCATTGGCACCTTCAGTGCAGTAGGGAGGGAAAAGCGAGGAAGAGTTGGACAGATTGTAATGGAATTTCATACTTCGGGCATGAAATTATATTTCGGCATTTTTTAATTTCATGTCCCCCCTCCATACCCTGTGCCTCATCGTGGCGAGGGGGTGAAACGAACAATGTCACAAAGTCTTTAAAACAACTCTTATGTTTTACGTGGCCAGTATCTCATTTTAACTGCTGTGAAAATCCTCTAACTAAAAAGTGCAGATAAACAGTCATATAATTTCAAGTCATTACAGTTGGGGTTCGATTCCCGGTTCAGGCAAATTTTTCTCTTTACCATTGATTTACAATAATTTAATTGTGTTCATTAATTTACTTATTTCTATCATAGTAATAGCTTTAGCTTCTCAATATTAATTTAATAAATAATGCTATAGCTGTGTGGAGTCCCTTCATGTCTTCTTCAGGTAGAAGCCATTCATTGTGTATTTGTGAATGATGATTCATTGCAATTGAATGTGGGACCAGTAGAGTAAGGTAAAGGAAGGATTTCTGCTGGATGGGAATGAAGCCTGAATTAGCTCAGTGGACAGAGCATTAACACGGAAAGCATTACAATCTGCGTTCCTACCTCCCCACATGGGATTAAGATTCCCTCTTGTGGGATTCAATTAGCATACATTTGTTATGTGTTATGTTTATTTCCCTGTGAATATCAATGAGTGACAAATAGTTGCAACGTCACCTCAAAGAGAGATCTAGTAAGCAACTAAATAATTAAAATTAAAAAATTAAATTATTTTCACCTCACCTCATATCTTGTCTTCTATTTAGATCGATTTCAAAATCTAGACTGCTTCATCATCAGTAATTTTATGATCATTACTCCATCTGTTGGTGGATTGATGAACCTCTGAATCAAATTAACTTCCCTGGGAATTTCAAACTTCAATTAGTTTTCTTTCAAGAAGCTGTTGTGAAGTTCCATCTACAAACAACACGACATTCTTGCCAAACATCTGTCTCACTTTGGAATACTTCAAGCGCCCACCTTCAAGTTTTGTAATCTGTATGAAGATATGGACACTTAATGCGCTGCCTGGCTCTTCGCAGTACTTCTGAGACCGGAAAAATTGCGAAGCCAGATCCATGATGATGAATCAGATGAACAAATATTTCTGTTAATGTTTAAATACCATTAGATAAATAAATACATTTTTTCTTTCTTTCTCCTTCTCTTTTTAAATGCAGATTTTTTTCCCAAAACCTTGAAGAAGAAAAAAAAAATTAATTTTGAAATTCTCGGGGAAGCTGATTTGATTCGGAGATTCAACGGTCCACCAACAGATGGAGTAAGCAGCAGGCTCCTGTACAACAGAACATCGGTCATGAAATGACTTATGATGAAACAGCGTAGGTTTTGAAACTGATCAAATTATAAGACAGGATATGAGGTGAGGTGAAAACAATTTTATTTTAAATTAAACCTCATAGTGATACAACAAAATAATACTCTGATGGGAAGACAGATCCCTCAGCAGGCCTTAGGAGACCGTGTGGTAGTAGAATGTCAATACTCCCACTTTTCTAGACAATTGGAACTTGATATCAACCCGGCTGTCAGCCCTGCATGGCAGCTGCCTTTACCCCCAGAATTTAAGTCTGATACTTATTTCAGTTGTCCCGTGCCATAGCTGAGTCGTTAAGGCAAGAAGCCTTGGCGCAGAACTACACGACTTGCGCTAGTTCAAGTCTCCATGGGGGAAGAAATTTTCTTATGGAATTTCGGCCAGTATGGGACCGATGCCCACCCAAAATCGTGAGGCATTTGGGTACCTACAATAAATAGCGACTCCAGGTTGAGAAGACCAGCTATAACGGCTGGGGGCCCGACATGCTGACCACATGTCACCCCTACACTGGCTAGATGAATCTTCCTACATCTGTGATTAACACGTGGATGTTAGGCCAGCCGCCGAATGTTATGCCAAAGGTCCTTCTAGGCCTGTTGGCGCTTGGAGGGATGAGACATTTCAGTTAGAGGCTCAGTCGACCCCCTAGGGCAATGGTGCCTGCCAGAATTTTTGGGTAAAGTTTAACAATCCTGATCCCACTGGTACTCGGAACCCTCAATCTTCAAGATTGGATGGGTTATTGCCTTAGCCATCTACAAAGTAAAAAATGTCTCCTGTTAGCCTCGAGGTCCTGTGCTGTAGCATAGAGTGGTTCAGTCACGATGCCTTGGTTGCAGAATTTATGGGACTTTGACTGATTCAAGGCTCCATGGGGAGAAGAAATTTTCTCATGAAATTTTTGCCAATATGGGACCAGTGCCCACCCAACATCAACAAAAAAATGAGGATTTTGGGTAGCTACAATAAATAGCCTCTCCAGGCTGATAAAACCACTATAAACATGTTAACCACATGTGACCCATACACTTGCTGGCATGATCGTCTACCTCTGTGATTAACACAAGTGGATGTGAGGCAGCAACCAGCTGGTAGGCTAAGGGACTTCTAGTCCTGTAGAACAGTGGAGTTTGTTTTTGTGAGGCTCATGGTTTTGAGTTATTGTATGTCTGTTTTTGAAAAAAAGTCTGAATTCGAAATAAAATAATCAATTGAGTTGGTGTTTACTTGATGAAAATCCATATTTATTAATTAAATAAAAATAAAACATAGTTTTATTTGATTTTCATATTTATTAAGATATAATTCAGTGACAGCTGTTTCGGTACACTGTACCTTCTTCAGACATGTTAACAAATTATGAATTGTGTTCCAACTGATCTAAGCAACAATACAACAATAATCTATTTACATTTTTTTAATTTAACAAAGGCGATTCATTCAAATCAAGTTGAGAATTTACCAGTTTATTACTACTTTTCAATTTATTTATTTCTACACAGCCTCCAAAAGGTCCAACTTCTTACCCTTATCACAAACATGTAAAATTTTAAAAATTTGGATCGAAACAAAGATTAAATTGGAATAGGTGTTTAGCATATTTTGAATATTCTAAATTTCTGTTATATGCTCTCATGTGTTCCTTTATCCGAGAGATAAAAGGTCTACCAGTTTGTCCTATATAGACATTGTCACATGTTAAAATTATCAGGTGTATATAAATTGAAGTGTGGCACATGTGACAATTTCTATATAGGACAAACTGGTAGACCTTTTATCTCTCGGATAAAGGAACACATGAGAGCACATAACAGAAATTTAGAATATTCAAAATATGCTAACCACCTATTCCAATTTAATCATTGTTTCGATCCAAATTTTGAAATTTTACATGTTTGTGATAAGGGTAAAAAGTTAGATCTTTTGGAGGCTGTAGAAATAAATAAATTGAAAAGTAGTAACAAACTGTTAAATTCTCAACTTGATTTGAATGAATCCCCTTTGTTAAATTAAAAAAATTAAATAAATATTGTTGTATTGTTGCTTAGATCAGTTGGAACACAATTCATAATTTGTTAACATGTCTGAAGAAGGTACAGTGTACCGAAACAGCTGTCACTGAATTATATAATAAATATGAAAATCAAATACAACTATGTTTTATTTTTATTTAAATAACAAAATAAAATAGTTTCCAATTTTCAAAGGAAACTCTTCAATTTTTAAAATAATATTATTGAGGTATTTTAATCAAAATTATAGTGGGAGGAAATGCTATGAGCTATTTTATATTAATAAATGAGTTGGAGAAAATGTTTTAACATCTCACCTCACAAAGTTGCATGTCTTCACGATACCAGTTTCAAAAGTATAGTATTACTTCCATCTTCAGTCAGATTCCCTTGACTGAAGATGGAAGTAATACTATACTTTTGAAACCAGTATTGTGAAGACACACAACTTTATGAGGTGAGATGTTAAAACATTTTCTCCAACTCATTTATTATTGAGATAATTACAAAAATCATACATTAGAATATCTCTATGGAGAATATAAATGGAGAAAAATACACCATATATCTCCTGCTGATCTAGAATTAAAAAATTATAAACCTCAACATAAATTTAATGTTTTAATTTGAAAAATTGTCATTTAATTACTATTCCCATGCATTAATTAGTTTAGTGTTCATAACTTTTAGAAAATGCAGTAAAAAATTTCAACCCTTTAGCTTTAAAACTGTAGATGCTATTTTGTTTTGAATTTGCAGAAATGCAGTGAAAATAAAAATGTGGGAAAACCAGTCTAAACATTTCCATGCAGTTAAAATAGAGACACTTGCTCACATCCTTCTAATATGACATAATTAGGTAGATTTAGATGTGTTCTAGAGCACTGAAATTTTGGAAAAATGTTTTAATTTTGACAAAAATGGCCAAATTTGATTATTTAATTAAAATTCATTTAATAAATATTTTTAGTTGATAGTATGTTGAATATAATTGTTTTTGTATTTATTAAAGCTTCGTATTCCTTGCGTAAAATAAACGCTGAAATGGCCTGAATATTCAGCCGGCCTAAAATATGAGCTATGCAAGTTGTGACATTGTTTGGCTAAAGCAGGGTTGAAATTAACTTAAAGATTTAATAATTATTTTGTGCACCATTGAAGTAACTGTTCAAAGTTATAGTAATTATGAAGAAACATTGTATGAACGATTAAATAATAAATTAATGATAAAAGAGATCCGGGGTTCGAATCCTGGTCTGAGCAATCATTTTTCTTTCTAAAATTAAACTAAGTCCAATTCTGGAAAATGTTAATTTAACAATATAACATCAAGATAACTGAACTACTTAATCATTCTTGTTCATTTGAACATGTTTCGATGTACCATGTATACCATCATCAGCTTTTCCAGACTCCAGATTCATCTAATTTATTAAGAAGAATCTCATAATGTTATTTCCTATTGTAATTTATTAATTTCCTTTACAAAGTAATAATGTTTAATAGCTAGTTTTCATTTCAATGATTTTGGTTTATAAAAAAAATATATATAATTTTGTCGTAATATTTTATTTGTCTTTGGACAGCTATCAGCATTACAAACAATAAATAATAGCAGAACAAATACATGATCAAGAATACAGATAGTTTATAAATTAAAATAACCTAAACATTCATTTAACATGACTATTTAACTCATGCCCCAAATGGGAGTCAATGACCAATCACGTTTCAATGATTTCTGTTTTACAAACATTCAGAGTCGTGTTTCACGAAATATTTATCAGTGTTAAATTTACCATATTAAAGAATGCTCCTCCTTTTTAATATTCTGAACAGGTCTGACCATTATTTTGCAGTGACTGGGCCTGCAAGAAATACGGCTACCAGATTGTATATATAGTGCATGAATGTCAACACATAGTGCTTGCAGGAGTTAATATAAAAACATTTGTAGCAATTTATTATACCACCAAAAAAAGAAACCACTGTTTGCACTTTCTTAAATGTATTTTTTCCTAGGTAATAATCCAGAAAAATATAATTGTCATATTTACATCATAGGACATCAGAAATGAACTAATATACAGTTTGATGTGTTTCATTTTTTCTCCACTAGAGAGCATTCTTACAATATTGCATTCCTTTGGCAATAAATAGTATGATCTGGTTGCAGTGATAAACAAAAGAAGCAGATGAAGCATACCTATCGTTTCTCATTTGTTTTCAAACATCGCCGTTTACATTGAATATATAAATATTTTAAAATAACTATAGTTAAATAATGATTTGTGAGTAAACTGCTTAATTTTATTCGTTAAATAGTCCTAACAAATGCCACTCTTGATTTCCAAATTCTCTAGATAAATTCACTCCTCACTTCGTGAGTCATGAATTTATCGATAATTTGGAAATCACTCGTGGCATTACTTATGATAATCCTTTATGTATGTGGTTACACATTCCCTCATCTCTGGTTCCCGAGTTTGCATCTCGGTCGCTCCATGTAGGGTTCATGGCGATGAAATGGAGTCAGGGGAGATTTATCCCCATTTTCCCCGTCAAAAACTTAATTCCACTACTACATCATACTCATGTATCTATTTTATTTTATTTCATCTGCCTCTATGATGGTATGCCATGCCTGGTCAGCCAACATCCTTGTAAGGGAATCCATTTTAAGCGGAAACCTTTTTACAGTGTTGCAGTGGCTCTCACTTTGCCTGCTATTGTGCTTGCACCAGAGGGGAGTGTGTTTTGTTACTATCGGCAAATGAAAACAGTTAGAAGCTACAAAATACAAGTAACTCAACTAATTTAGATTATTATAAAAAATAGGCCTACAAATAGAGGCTTATTACTCACCATTCTTGTGGTGAAATCTGCCTGTTTAAGTTCCTGCATAAACCTTTGTTTATAAGGTCGAAATTTCAGCAGTCTGGTCGCTTCGCGGACTGCCCCTTGGATATGTTAGTTTACTGCGCCAAACATTTTAGTGATTTTCTAGGACTTACATCTAATCGCAACCGAATATCCTCAATTTTCTCTACTGTTAAAACGTGCCTTTCACGCTTCTTTGGTTTGTCACAAACTGAACCTGTTGTATGCCATTTTTTCATCCACTTCGAAAGGCACGATTTTGTAGGAATCATACAGTCAGGATATTTTTGAGAAAATCTCCGAAAGTGCCTTCTATGGTTATTTCTCAATAAATAACATTCCACCAAATAAATTCACTGTTCAACCGTATACTTCATTTTTTATTACTTTCTTATGTAACACATGACAACAAGCAACATGTGTCCCACTACAACACACTGAAGCAACTAACCGCTGGGATGTTGTGTACAACTTGTACCCCACGCTGCAATCGTGCTGCTCACAGCAGCGGCGGCAGAATGATGTGAGGTTTCCTCTTAAAATGGATTCCCTGTATATCACAATATCACAGACCTTCAAAGTAGAGGCTTCTTCTCATCTCATCCCTTAAGCCATACATGAGTAGACTCTTTATATTACAATTTTGATAGCATTATATTTATTTTCTTAAATATAAAAATTTATATTTGAAGAGAAAAATTTTACACCGAGACTGGAGTTTGAATCCAAAGTCTATAGTTCTATACACATGGTTGCGAAACATGGACTCTTACTTTAAGGGAGGAGAAAAGATTACGAGTATTTGAGAATAAAATTCTTAGGAAAAGTTTTGGACCAAAGAGAGATAAACAGACAGGCAAATTGGAGAAGACTACATAACAAATGAGCTAAATGACCTTTATAGGAAACCAGATATAATAAGAACAATTAAGTCTCATAGACTGCAATGAGCAAGACATGGGGAATGAAAGAGGGGCATGGAGGCTTCTTGTAGGAAAACTAGAGGGAAAACTCCAGTTGGTAGACCAAGAATGAGGTGGAAGAATAACATTAACAATGACTTGGGGGAAGTAGATTATACAGGGGATGATTAGAAAACATTAGCTCATGATAAGGATGTTTGGAGAGCTTAAGTCTGCGCAGGGGATAGTGCCAGTGAGTTAGTGCTCTTTCTAACCGAGCTACCTAGGCCTCCAATCTAATGTGAATTTTTCTCTTATCTATACAATTTCCGAGAGCGCCAAAGGCTATGAATCATTGTTCTACGTGCTATTTGGCAGCTTGGTCCAAATAAAGGACGAGACCAGACTTGGAATATCAAAACAAATAGTGACTTAGGTAATATAATTAAATATCAATTGAGTTGGTGTTTACTTGATGAAAATCCATATTTATTAATTAAAAATCAAAATATAATAAATCATATTAAATTAATGTTGGGAAATAAACATTATGAGGTATAATCATTAAAATTCATCGGAGAACATATTGTTTAAACAACTCACCTCATAGGATTCATGCTTCCATGATACCGCGGTTTCATACACGGTCATATGTTCATCCTCAGCCATAACTCCGACTGACGAAATTCTTCGGCCATCAACTGTTCTATTGTCATCTTCAGTGCTGCCATCTATGGCTGAATTTATGAACTTCGAAATCAAAGTAATTTCGTTAGGAATATCAAAATTCATTGAGATTCCTAACAAAATTACTTTGATTTTGAAGTTCATAAATTCAGCAATAGATGGCAGCACTGAAGATGGTGACAATAGGACAGTTGATGGCCGAAGAATTTTATCAGTCGGAGTTATGGCTGAGGATGAACATGACTGTGTTTGAAACCGCGGTATCATGGAAACATGAATCGTATGAGGTGAGTTGTTTAAACAAAATGTTCTCCGATGAATTTTAATAATTTATAAAGTTTTATTGATATTTACTTCCAGTCCTAATTTCTTAGTGTTATTCAATAGTGTGTGCGTGTTGTCCTTTAGTATCTCCTCGCTATCGGCCAATAGTACTATGCTGATGATGTAGTACTATTGGCCGATAGCGAGGAGATACTAAAGGACAACACACACACACACTATTGAGTAACACTAAGAAATTAGGACTGGAAGTAAATATCAATAAAACTAAATATATGGTCACACGTAGAAATACATTATATTATGGAAATGGACAGTTAATGAAAAATGAGGGAAATTTTGAGGAGGTGGCTGAATTCAAATACCTAGGAACAATAATCACAAATAGGAATGAGATGCACAAAGAAATTAAACATAGGCTCAATTTTGGAAATGCGTGCTATTATGCATTGCAGAGACTCTTGATGTCCCAACTCCTTTCAAAAAACGTTAAACTGAAAATATATAAAACTATTATTCTACCAGTTATATTATATGGGTGCGAAACATGGACTCTTACTTTAAGGGAGGAAATGATATTACGGGTATTCGAGAATAAAGTACTTAGGAAAATTTTTGGACCAAAGACAGACGAACAGACAGGTGAATGGAGAAGACTACATAACAATGAACTACATGGTCTTTATAGGAAGCCAGATATAATAAGAACAGTTAAGTATCGTAGACTACGATGGGCAGGACATGTTGCACGTATGGGGAATGAAAGACTTGCATGGAAGCTTCTTGTAGGAAAGCCAGAGGGAAAACGCCCAGTTGGTAGACCAAGAATGAGGTGGGAGAATAACATTAACTATGATTTGAGGAAAGTAGATTATACAGGTAATGATTGGAAAGCTTAGCTCAGGATAGGGATGTATGGAGAGCTTATGTCCGCGCAGGCATGAACCTGCGGGTTCGATAGTGCCAGTGAGTAAGTAAGTAAGTAAGTATAATAAATCACATCAGATCTCTTAGGATTGGATGGTTTGGTCATCTGATGAGAATGGATCAACAGAAGACTATATAAATGGAAGCCTACAGGAACTAGAGCTGTTGGTAGATCTAAGATGAGATGGCAGAACGATGTTTGGGAAGATTTGAAGAAGATGAGGGAGACAAACCTGAAATTGGCAGAAGATTGAAGAGTCTGGCGGAAGATTGCGAACGCCAAAACATTAAATTTTGAAGTTTTGTGTCTTATGATGATGATCTGGCAGCTTCTTTTTCTCTTCAAATATAATGTGTCATTCAGTGAGAAATGTTAAATTTAAAATAAAAACATCAATAAAAGTTTATATTCATTTTTATGCAAAATCATGAAAAGATCACACATCTACTTTTATCAACTATGTGATTCTCAATTAAAAAGCAAGTCTCCTTTTTTTTTTAAAAGATTTTATTCAATTTTACTTGTCTCTTTCTGTGAGAAAGAATTTTTTTTCAACACTTCGATATATCCAATCATGCTAAAATTTTGCACACACCTTTGGTTCTGCTGACAATACAATATAGTATACTCAAGAATTATATCATTTTTAGTCTGGACATCTTACTTCAATATTAATGCTGATTTGTTCTTGAACATGTTTCAAAACAATTATGGGAAAGCTGACGATAAAACAGAATTGTTTTGAAACATGTTCAAAAACTAATTAACATTAATATTGAGGTAAGATGTCCAGACTAAAAATAATATAATTAAAATAACCTCAAAATATAACTTACTAAAATTAAATATTAATTATACTCAATAATGTTCGGAGGAATAAAAGAGTTGCATGAAAAATCCTTCCCTTTTGTTTTCCATGCGACAGTTGGTAGCCCAAGAATGAGACGGGAGAATAACATTAATCACGATTTGAGGGAAGTAAATTATACAGGGAATGATTGGAAAACATTAGCTCTGGATAGGGATGTATGGAGAGTTTATATGCATGCAGCCATGAACGTGCGTGTTCGATAGTGCCAGTGAATCTGTTATACTCAATATTGTAATATGTTCAAAATGGCAGCTGCTGCAAGATGCAAGATTAGCTTTTTCTTCACAACACCCTTAATATTGGTATTAAATGAAAGAACTTGACAAGTAGAAAACTATAGAGTAAATCACATTGTATGTTTTGAGACCTGTAGTATGACTAAAAAGTAGAAAATAAATTATAAAATATATTTAAAACAAGCCTTCATTTAATCAAATTTAAAGTGGGAAGTAATTATGAGGTATAAAACAAAAAATACTTAAAGAATACATCACTCTACAACCTGATTTGAAACAAAGGAATCAATTCAAGAAAATTACTTACTATTCTGGAACACACAGAAAATTAAAAGAGGTATTTAACAAATTCAATATTACGTTGGCACTGATTAACAAATTTAGTCTGGGTAATTTACTAATAAGAAGTAAATGAATCGTGAATTCTTCTTACCTCATACTTCTATGTTTTTTTTAAACAGAGCATTGCAGTATCAGCGACCATCGTCACCATCATCAGCTGTTTTCATGATTCAATTTTTTCTTTTGCTGGTAATTATCCAAACTGCCATCTGGTGTTCTTTTGAAGGAGTCATTTTCTAAACTGCCATCAAGCTTCGTTAGTCCAGAATCCCAAACTTCGAGATTCCGGACGAACCAAGCTTGATTACAAAGTTCTTCAAGAATACAACAGATGGCAGTTTAAAAAATGACTCCTTCCAAAGAACACCAGATGGCAGTTTGGATAATTACTGGCAAAAGAAAAAATTGACAATCATAAAAACAGCTGATGATGGTCGCTGATACTGCAGTGCTGTGTTTAAAAAAACATAGAAGTATGAGGTAAGAAGAACTCACGATTAATTTGATTCTTATCAATAAAATCTCATAATGTTAAAAATTCCCAAATGTGTTATATTAATCTACTAATAACTAATAAAAAGTAAAAATAGTAAAGGATCTGGAATTCATTAAATTAGTTGCAATGACTGCAAGATAGTATATATATATATGTGTGTGTGTGTGTGTGTGTGTGTGTGTGTGTGAAAAACTAAATGAATTTAGAAACTCGTATAAAAGGACACTTTAGAAATATTAAAAAATTATGAAAATGAAAAAGCGGCAATTGTGGCTCACAGTCTTCTAGAGAATCACAAAATTGGAAGAGAAACTAATTTTTTAAAACATTTAGAAAAGCCTTTGGAATTAAAAGTTTGGGAAAATATATACATTCAGAAGTATAAATATAGAGCCATGAATTTTGAAATTCCCAACGAGAAAATTTGATCTCGAAGTTCATAAAATCGGCAACAGATAGCAGTTTGGAAGATGGTATTTTATTTTAGGAAGTGATATTTTGAGGTTATTTTAATTAAATTACTTTTAGTCTTTGTTTAATATTGAGGTAAGATGATCAGACTAAAAATAATTTAATTTAATTCGAAGATGGTGTTTATGGCACAATTTTTACAGTTGGAGCCTGACTGAAGATGAAGTGAATGACCATTGAAACCGGTATCATGAATACATGCAACTTTATGAAGTGAGATATATAAAAACATTTTCTCCAACACATTTATAAAAAGCTTACACCTCCAATAGTACCAATTGTCCTTCACTGTAGCCGAGTGGTTAAGACAAGATGCCATGGCACAGAGCTAAGGGATTTGCGCTGGTTTGGGTCTAATGGGGGACAAAATTTTGGCCAATATGGGACCTGTGCCCATCCAGCATTATGAGGCATTTGGATAGCTACAATAAGTAGTGGCTCCAGGTAGAGAAAACCAGCTATAATGGCTGAGAGACCTTACTTGGTGACCACATATCACCACTACACTGATTGGATGATCGTCTATTTCTGTGATTAACACATGTGGATATGAGGCCAGCAGCTGGCAGGTAGACAAAAGGCCTTCTAGGCCTGTCGCGCCAGGAGTTAAAAAGTAGCAATCAGTGTTCAGGTTTTAAGGTTGCACATACAAAATAGTTACAGTGTTTGGAAAGCGAAGACGTCTTTCAGAAAATTATAATACATTTAATGAAAACAAGTAGGAGAAAAACAAGGCAATATTATTGTAAAATTAAAGATTAAATTAAAATGTTTCATACCTCACCTCATATCCAGTCTTCTAACTCGACCTGTTTCGAAGCCTGGGCAGCTTCATCTTCAGTAATTTCTCGTCAACTGATGTTATGTCAATCAGAAGAACTACTTCTTCCTCCCTCTGTTGGTGGACCGATAAACCTCCGGATCAACTCGGAATCTGCAGGAATTTCGAAGTTCATGAATTTTTTCTTGTTTTTTTTTTAATGTGGATCTTTTTTTCCAAATTGTGAGTTCTTTTTGTTTTTCTATTTGTTTAATTAGACTGACTTTTGTATCAATTAGATGTTTCTCAGACCAAGCATGAGCAGCTACTGCTGACTTTTCCACTTCACCATTTTTGACATTTGTAAGATGTTCTTTCGCTTGTGTTTTCAAATTTCTTTTTGTTTTCCCTATGTTTATTGGTTCACCAACAGAGAGAGAAAGAAGCAATTCTTCCGATCGACATAACATCAGTCGACGAGAAATTACTGAAGATGAAGCTGACTGGAAGTAAATATCAATAAAACTAAATATATGGTCACATGTAGAAATACATTATATAATGGAAATGGACAGCTAATGACAAATGAGGGAAATTTTGAGGAAGTGGCTGAATTCAAATACCTAGGAACAATAATCACAAATAGGAATGAGATGCACAAAGAAATTAAACATAGGCTCAATTCTGTAAATGCGTGCTATTATGCATTGCAGAGACTTTTGATGTCCCAACTCCTTTCAAAAAACGTTAAACTGAAAATATATAAAACTATTATTCTACCAGTTATATTATATGGGTGCGAAACATGGACTCTTACTTTAAGGGAGGAAATGAGATTACGGGTATTTGAGAATAAAGTACTTAGGAAAATTTTTGGACCAAAGAGAGATGGACAGACAGGTGAATGGAGAAGACTACATAACAACAAACTACATGGTCTTTATAGGAAGCCAGATATAATAAGAACAGTTAAGTCTCGTAGACTGCGATGGGAAGGACATGTTGCACGTATGGGGAATGAAAGACGTGTGTGGAAGCTTCTTGTAGGGAAGCCAGAGGGAAAACACCCAGTTGGTAGACCAAGAATGAGGTGGGAGAACAACATTAACTATGATTTGAGGGAAGTAGATTATACAGGGAATGATTGGAATGCATTAGCTCAGGATAGGGATGTATGGAGAGCTTATGTCCGTGTGACCATAAATCTACAGGTTCAATAGTGCCAGTGAGTAAGTAAGTAAGAAGCTGCCCAGGCTTCGAAACCAGTCTAGTTAGAAGACTGGATATGAGGTGAGGTATGAAACATTTAAATTTAATCTTAAATTATGTGATTAAATTAATAGTGATTTTTTCCTATAAAAGTTCAAATATTGTAAAAACATTTTCTAAATTTGGATGTGCACATACGATTAAGCAAATACCCACGAACCGCCACTGATCTTGAGCCACACTTTTTAATATTGCCAAATTCCAATAAAAATAATTGTTGAGTAACATATTTTATGGGGTGACTACATATTCCAAGAAAACTGTTTTGTCCCAGTTTCTCAGCCATTTTCACTTGTCATGAGAAATAATACATTGGGTTCATGGCTGGAGATTTCAAAAGTAATTCTTTCATGTCAACACTTATATCATTTCTCAAAAAAAAAAAAAAAGATCATGTTAGGACAGGCGTAGAAGACCCTTAGTCACCAGCCAGCTGAAGACCTCACATCCACATGTTTCAGTAAGAGGTGGACAATCATCTAGCCAGTATAGCGGGCTTTCCCAGCCATTATAACTGGTTTTCTCAACATGGACTTCATACTTATTGTATCTACCCAAATTCCTCATGTTGCTGGATGGGCACTGGTCCCATAATAGCCGAAAATCCATGAGAAAATGTCTTCCTCCATGAGGACTTAAACAGTGCAACTCCGGTACCTCTGCACCAAAGCATGATGCCTTAAATCACTTGGCTGTGGTGCTGGACTAAATAATTTACCAGACTAGGTGAATATGATCCTCGAAACACCAGATGAAAAAATAAAATAGGAAGAAATCACCATTTGCGTGATCAAGCAAATGCTCGTAGCATTCAGCGATAGGGAATTAACAGCGTATAAGAGAAAAAATTGTGTATAGATTGGAGTTTCTCAGGTAGCTCAGTGGTAGAGTATTGGTCTAGAAAGCAAGGTCCTGGTTTCAAACCTCAGTCTGAGCGTATAATTTTTCTCTTCAAATATAGTGAGATGTATATTTAGTTGCGCTGGTTTGAATCTCCATGGGAGAAGAAATTTTCTCATGGAATTACGGCCCACCTAGTATCGTGAGGAATTTGGGTAGCTACAATAAGTAATGGCAACAGTTTGAGAAAACCAGCTATAGCGGCTGGGAGACCTTATATGCTTATTATATTCACCCCTATACTGGCTGGATGATTGTTTACCTCTGTGATTAACACACATGGATATGAGGCCAGCAGCCGGCTGGTAGGCCAAGGGCCTTCTAGGTATGTCGCCCATGGAATTTGTGTTGAGGTATATTTTCAATTCAATCTCTTCTTTAACACTAATAAAATGCATATCAAATTCCTTTTAGATGAACAGTCATAAGATAAAAGTTAAAAATTAAAATGTACCTGTTGGCAGGTGCCATCGTCCTCAACTTTGTTAAAATGGAGGCCTTTCAGAAGTTAACTTCCATCACCAGCAGGTTGCTGCTATAAACACTTGGGGTATACATCAACGTAAACAATAACAACTAGTAGCAGAAGCTCAACCTGCTGATGATGGAATTTAACTTCCAAAAGGCCTCGAGTTGGATTTATATACACCATTTTAACAAAGTTGAGGACAATGGCACCTGCCAACAGGTACATTTTAACTTTTATCTTAATCTCTTCTTTATTTATTTTTTAACTTGTTTTGTTGTTTTGTTGATGAGCAGTTTTAACATGATTCAACATATTTTGTCTATATTTAAAAGGTCTACTACAAAATTCACAGGTGTACGGTACTTCCCCTTTATGTATTATTCTCATGTGCATTTTAAGTGCAGTTATTTTAGTGAACGTCTTTTTACATATACCGCATGAGTGAGTCTTCTCTCCAGGATGTTTCTCTTGAACGTGCATTTCTAAGCGAACTACTCGGCTAAATCTCTCATCGCATATTCTACAAATGAATCTAGCTTTAGAGTCTTCAATTTCTTGTGGTGACATATGAGAGCGGAGATGCGCTACAAGTAAACTTCGTGATGGTAAAGTAATGCCACATACATCGCATGTCACCTTCCAAGTCTCGTGCAGTCTCATGTGTCTGTTGTATACATATTCACTACATAACGCCTTTTTACAAATGTCGCACCAGTACTGCATGCGATGAGACCACAAGTGAATCCTGAACGATTGTTCCGTACTTAACATTTTGCTGCATATTGGACATGTTAGTGAGACTGGTGGGAGCTCTTCGTCTACTATGACTATCTATAAATAAAAATACATACACTATTAACAAATTATGGCACACTAGAACAGATTCAAGATAAATAATGATAAAAATCAAATGAATCTTGAATTCTTCTTATCTCATACATCCATAATCAATTGAATTGATGTTTGATCCCTATTAGGTTCGTCTTCCGGGCATATAGGCCGTGGTCCAGTCATTCTTCTACTCGACGTTTCGTCTACTGCTGCGGTAGACATCATCAGGAGATACTGCGTGCTCTCTGTGAACTCAACAATCGGCTGCAGACTGGCTGGTCGTTGGAAACTCCCTCCCTATTTATAGGCACGCCCCTGGTGGAGAGGCGGTTTTCTGCGCGGTCCGTGTTGCATGCTGTTTTGTCCAGGCTGTCGCTAGCAGAAGTCATAGGCTTCGTTGTCGTATTGTGCAGTGCCAGGATCCAGATTTTGTTTATCTTCATGGTTTCTTCTTTTTTGTTAAAGGAATTTTTGTGTTTATATATTTCAATGGCTTCTCTGTACAGTCTGGTGTAATAATGTGATGTTTGGGACAATACCTGTGTTTCTTCGAATCTTATTATATGTTCAGTCTGCAGCCGACTGTTGAGGAGTTCACAGAGAGCACGCAGTATCTCCTGATGATGTCTACCGCAGCAGTAGACGAAACGTCAAGTAGAAGAACGACTGGACCACGGCCTAGAACATATAATAAGATTCGAAGAAACACAGGTATTGTCCCAAACATCACATTATTACACCAGACTGTACAGAGAAGCCATTGAAATATATAAACACAAAAATTCCTTTAACAAAAAAGAAGAAACCATGAAGATAAACAAAATCTGGATCCCGGCACTGCACAATATGACAATGAAGCCTATGACTTCTGCTAGCGACAGCCTGGACAAAACAGCATGCAACACGGACTGCGCAGAAAACCGCCTCTCCACCAGGGGTGTGCCTATAAATAGGGAGGGAGTTTCCAACGACCAGCCAGTCTGCAGCCAACTGTTGAGTTCACAGAGAGCACGCAGTATCTCCTGATGATGTCTACCGCAGCAGTAGACGAAACGTCGAGTAGAAGAACGACTGGACCACGGCCTATATGCCCGGAAGACAAACCTAATAGGGATCAAGACGCCGGCCATGAAAGCCTACAGTTATACGAATTGATGTTTACTTGATGAAAATCCATAACCTATTTAATTAAATAAAAATAAAACTTAACAGTTTTATGTGATTTTCATATTTATTAAAATATAATTTAGTAACAGCTGTTTCAATATTTTGTACCTTCTTCAGATACGATAACAAATTAATGAATTTTGTTAATATAGTACATAACAACTGTAACAATGCAACAGAATTTTTTTTTTTACAATCCCTATTATAAATTTAAAAGTGGTGATTCATTCAAATCTAGTTGGGGATTTAACAGTTTATTACCACTTTTCAATTTATTTATATCTACAATTTCTAAATGTCCAACTTCTTTCCTTTGTCACAAACATGAAAAATTTTAAAATTTGGATGAAAACAATGATCATATTGGAGTAGGGGTTAGCATATTTTGAATTATCTAAATTTCTGTTATATGCTCTCATATGTTCCTTTATACAAGAAATAAAAGTTCTGCCAGTTTGTCCTATACATTGTCACATGTGCCACGCTTCAATTTATATACACCTGATAATTTTTTTTACAGGACGCATTGCTTGCTATAATACTTTAAAACATTATTTAATATATGTGCGTGGGGGTACACCGTAGCGTAGTGATTAAGGCACTGAGCTACAAACCGGAGGGTCGAGGGTTCAAGTCCCGTTGGGGTCAGGATTTTTAAACTGACCCAAACCCTCTGGTGGCACTATGGCCCTGGGGTCGACTCAGCCTCTAATGGAAATGAGTACCAGAGGCTTGTTCTGGGGATAAAGGCGGCCGTCATGCAGGGCTGACAACCCGGCTGACATAAAGTGCCGATTGTCTAGAAAAAGTGGGAGCCTTAACCTCCTACTACCCCAAGGGTCTCCGGACCTGTTGTGGGATCACTTTATGTGGGAAATAACACCATGAGGTTTCTTTTAATTATCAATGAGTTGGTTATTTTGACTGACCTCACCTTTCTTGATTTTTATGCAGACCTGGTTTTGTGCGACATTGTTAAAGCATTGAGGTCTGCATAAAAATCAAGAAATACGAGGTGAGCAAAATAACCAACTCATTAATAATTAACTTTAAAACATATTAAAGGGAATTCCAACTAAATTGTATTGTTGAATTTGCTTGAAATAAACGAGGAAATATTTTTGGAAAAAATGCAAAATATCCAGATGTATGAATTATGTATATAAATATGGTAATTGTACAAAAGAAAACTTGAAACTGTCAAGAAATGTATGTAATTGTAGGACCACAGATTGCTCAAACGACATACAAAAGTACAAAAATGAAACAAGGCAAAATATTATACATAATCACAATACTTGGTGACACTTAGTTAATTGTAAATATTACAGACACCAGCCTCATGGGTTAGTGGTCAGCATTTTTGACAGTTGTTCATGAGGTCCCAAGTTCAATTCCTTAAAGGGAATTATTCCTATGGTTGCCAATGGTCTGGAATTTAGATTAAGAACTCTCCTGGCACTTCATTATCATTTATCATCCATCATATCATCGGGGTAATGTAACACTGCCTTCCAGGCGCCCCAACTTCAGAAGTGGGTTACAATTACGCCAATGCCAGTAGAGAAACCAGAAATGTCGAAATGACAACCTGGTACATTGAATAAAAAAAACTGTTATGACTGTCATGAAGTTATTTCTAGAGAACAGGTGAGTTTGCCATAGAGCAGTAGATGAAGTCACCTACCTCTGGTTTAATGCAGGTATCTGGAATTTCTTCAATCTCTTCTTTAATATCAATAATTTCTATGTCAGGTTCTTCTTTAATCACGCATACAGTCTCCTCCTGTTAATAAGAGTAATATATCTATTTAACCTCACTATTTATCAAATTCTGTTTACAAAAATAAAGAAACACCTCCTTTTAATATTCTGAACAGGTCAGAGCATTATTTTGCAGTGACTGACTCTTCAACAAATATGTTGAATATAGCAAATAATGAACAGATTTCTTCGTAACTGCACATTTGATAATTGTGTTTTTAAATAATGATTTGATTGAGTTGTTTCCTAAAATAATTAATAATAATAATAATTAATTATAATGTTGGTTATAATATACAGTTTGATCTGTTTCATTTTTTCTCCACTAGGTGCATTCTTACAATATTCTGATCCTATTTGGCAATAAAAAATATTATCAAGTTGCAGTGGATGAACAAATGGAACATAACCAAACATTTCTCATTTGTTTTTAAACATCGCCATTTACATTAAATATATAAATATTTTAAAATAACTATATTTAAATAATGATTTGTGAGTAAACAGCTTAATTTGATTTGTTAAATAGTCCTAACACTTGCCACTCTTGATTTCCAAATCCTCCAGATAAATTTGAAATCACTCTTGGCATTACTTATGATAAAAGCATCAACATTAATCTAAGTTCTGTGAGTTGATGAAAATTTGCACTGGAAAAGGAGTCATTACAGCATTGCTTTGGAAACGTGATGTCACATATTTTTCTCTTCACCCATAATATGAACATCTTGTCATCAGCAAGAAAATATTTTTCCTTTCATAATAACTGTTAGAAAGAGATGGATAATTACGTTTGTGACATACACTGCCTTTCACTGATAAACAATGTACATCCTCATTTAAGTTTAGGGTTTTCACTGAAAATGTTTTAACTTTCTCTTCCCTTGTTAAAATAGATAGTTTTGATTCATAAATCATCTTACATAGAACTCTCAATGCTAGTCCTGCATAAATGACTTCATAATTGAATTATTATTTTTTAAATATTAAAACCATTTCTTTACTTGTTTTATGCCTCTACATTGTTCGGATAAGTTTCCATTAAGCACAGTGAGAATTTTATGAAAGTCCCAGGCAGACACCATGCACATGCACCAACAGGGTTTGATTTTCAAATTAGTTCGCACCATTTATAATAAATTTTACATTTTTTTAAACAATTATTTCAATATTTTTTTGTATGATATTTAACTATATACGTAACATGACATGGCAACCATATTGATTTTAACGAATATTCTATACAACACATGTTCCAGTGTAGCCAACATGGAGTATGTACTTCACAATTTCAGAACTTACTACCTATTTATTTTTGGGGATTACATTCTTTCACAGGTTAGAGTGCTTAAATTGCATTAGTTTAACTTTTAGGTTGGTCTTTCACAGGTTATTTATATTGTGTTAGGTTCATTAAATAGCATGTATATGTTGGCTGCATCGCGATATTCCATAGAGTAAACTGCTTCGTGTTTGTTGGTGCATGCATGTGGTGTCTACCTTGGACTTAGAAACATTTTTCACTGCATTTAATGGAAACTTCAGTCACATTGTTCTTCACCTATATTCAAGGCATGAACTATGACTGCTTCAAGGATGTTTTCCCAATTTAACTACTCCATGAACAAATTTATTAGTTCACATTTATGAGCTAAATGGAATACTTTTCCAATAATCAATAATTGAAGTTATATGACCGCCATGCACCTCTCAAAACAAAGACAATTAGACAACCTCCTGCACCCTGGATGACACCCAAAATAAGAAACCCAATTACTGATAGAGACTTAGCCCACTGTACTTACTTATGCAACAAATTTGACCTTAATCTAAATGTATACAATGACTACAGAACAAAACCAATCAATTAATAAGAAATGCTAAACTAAGACATGCATATAGACTAATTGAACCCGATATTACATCCTCAGAAATGTGGAAAAATCTGGAGACAATGGGCCTTGGAAAAGAATTTCAACAGACAAATGACAGCAGGACTAGTGTCTCTATTGAACATCTGAACGAATATTTTACAAACATTAAGACAGGTAACACTATTACGATAGACTGCTCTGAGAATAGATCGACTGAACTTCATCCCACACAAGATAAGTTTTTCTTTTCTTACATAAATACTGATGGCGTAAAGAAAGCATTGCAGGAAATTAAATCTAAAGCCATAGGTGAAGACCATATCAATATTACTCTTATTAACAAAATCTTGGACATTAACTTACCAACTTTAACTCACATATTTAATGCCTCTATCATGACTGCAACATACCCTAACATATGGAAGAAAGCGCATGTACGTTCCATCACCAAAATAAACTCAGCCTCTTCCCCTCAACATTATAGACCTATCAGCATCCTACCTACCTTATCAAAAGCACTTGAACGGATTATAAATAAACAACTAACCAACTATTTAAATTAATACAAACTTCTTGACATTTATCAATCGGTATTTTGGGCTGGTTACAGCACGGCATCCGCATTACTTAACATTACTGAGGACATAATTATGTGAGGCTATGGATCAGAGTAAATTGACAATCCTAACTCTAATCAACTTTTTCAGAGCTTTTGACACAGTTAATACAAACATTTTACTATCAAAATTTAAGTTACTAAATTTTTCTGAAAATTAGATTCAGTGGTTCCACTCCTACCTTACTGGCCGCCAACAATAAGTTATTGTAAGTGATTGTTTTTTTTCATGGAGGTCAGTGGAGTGCAGAGTACCACAAGGATCAGTATTAGCTCCAATTTTATTTTCTATATACATCAATGACATAAGTGACTGCATTAAACATTACAAATATCATATCTACGTTGATGACTTACACCTTTACATACATACTAGACCAGAAATGATTAACGACATAATTGAACAACTTAATGAAGACCTTGACTCCATAGCAATGTGGACAAAACAAAAAGACTTTATTATAAATCCCGAGAAGTCACTAGCAATTGTAATTGGCCATCAAAGTCTATTAAACAAAATTGATTGTTCATTGATAATTTCTGTAAATATGAATCAAACTGAAATTCCATTTACCCTCCGTGAAAAATCTTGGTGTGTATTTCGACCAAAATCTTAGTTGGCATCTTCATTAAGAGAAACTTGTAAAAAATATATTCAATCTTCCATTCCCTAAAACATTGTCTCAACTTTGATTATGCCGCATTTTGAATATTGTAACTTACTCTTAACTGACATGAGTATCACATTCGGACAAAGGCTGCAACGAGTTCATAATGCTTGTGCACATTATGTATGTAACCTACATAAATCAGACCACATAACTCCAGTATTTGAAATGTTGTCTTGGCTCCGATTGGAAGACAGGCGAAAGATACATTGCCTCAGCTTCTTATACAACATTTTGTCCACCTCATCACTCCTTTATATTTCTACTCGCTTTCATTCGCTATCCTCTCAACATAACTTGAATACACAATTAAGAGAAAATTTAACTCTAGCTGTTCCTCTACATCAAACATCTCACTCACTATTCTTCATCCTTCCTTGTTTCAGCCACTCGACTCTGGAATTCCCTCCCCTTGTATATCAAGGACTGCACAACTCAAAAACAGTTTAAAAAGCAACTCACTTTATATTTCCTTTGAAATATAATGTATAACAGTGTTCCATGTATACTTTTATTATTACTTTATATTCTAAACTTTGTTTACCAAGCCATTTACTTAATCTAGACCAATTTTGTTACTATTATTATTACTTACTTACTTACTCACTGGCACTATCGAACCCGTAGGTTCATGGCCGCAAGGACATAAGCTCTCCATACATCCCTATCCTGAGCTAATGCTTTCCAATCATTCCCTGTATAATCTACTTCCCTCAAATCATAGTTAATGTTGTTCTCCCACCTCATTCTTGGTCTACCAACTGGGCGTTTTCCTTCTGGCTTTCCTACAAGAAGTTTCCATGCACGTCTTTCATTCCCCATACGCGCAACATGTCCTGCCCATTGCAGTCTATGGGGCTTAACTGTTCTTATTATATCTGGCTTCCTATAAAGACCATGTAGTTCATTGTTATGTAGTCTTCTCCATTCACCTGTCTGTTCATCTCTCTTTGGTCCAAAAATTGTCCTAAGAACTTTATTCTCAAATACTCGTAATCTCCTTTCCTCCCTTAAAGTAAGAGTCCATGTTTCGCACCCATATAATATAACTGGTAGAATAATAGTTTTATATATTTTCAGCTTAACATTTTTTGAAAGGAGTTGTATGTAACCTACTACAGTCCACTATTATTATTACTATTTTTTTTTCTTTCCCTTGTCAACTTTATATTGTGTAGTCTATAATTATAATTCTTATTGTATATATAATTTAACCCTGGTGAAGTGGAAGAGAAGACCTTACAGTCTTAACTCCATCAGGTAATATAAATAAAAAAACATGAAGTTAACTAATCCATTGGCACTATCAAACCAAGATCTTCATGACCGTACAGACATACATCTATATTCTGAGTTAATTGTTCAATCACTTTCCTCAAATCGTGGTTTAATATTATATCTCCAGGATCTCATTCTTGGGCTACCTATTTTATGCTTCCCCTCACTTCTCCTACAAGAAATTTCCTTGTCCCTCTTACTTTTCCCCCCATCAATGTTACATGTTCTGTCCATTGCAATTTTATGAAATTGTTAACATTATTACATGAATAAACATATATTTGCATAGAAGAGGTGCATTTCTCTTCTCTGCTTTTTTAACGGTTAAACTGAAGAAATTTCCTAAATGCAATAAAAGTGGTTAATTTAATCTGTAATTTAAATACTGGATATTTTATGATGAAATAGAATATGCCAGAGTTTTTATGTTAAGGTTAGAGGTTACTTAGTGTAAAAGCGTCATAAGAATACAACATGTAGCATAGTAACCATATTCTACAGTTCAGCTGTTACTTAACTTCGTTATGTCGTTTATAATATATATTACAATATTTAAAAATAATTCATCCGAACTATTCTTCGACATAATATATGTAAAATAAAAAAAATGTATATAAGTATGTGAATTACGAAATATATTATTTTAAAATGCTTGTAAGTAACCATAATAGTCTCCACCCCACAAAAAAAAATTGGGACTGCACATAAGCTAATAATTATAAAAATTTAAAAGACGCAATTTTTTTGCTAATATACAATATAACTATTTGTTTTATGTGAAAGACAAATTATACAAACCATCGTGCATTTATTCAGAATTATATTTTAAAATAGTACATATGACTTGTCTGCTTATCTCTTATTTCTGAAATCTATATCACGGTTTACTGGAATATTTTGTTATGTATGCAAGAGAATGATCCAGATGACTATGATAAAATCAATAACTCTAATAAATAAAGTTTTCTTATTTTATTACTTTTTAATTAAAATTTCTAGAATTTAAATAGAAAATTAAATTTTCCGTAAATCATACTTTTAAATCGCTTTAGGTTTCGTAAAATCGAAATAAAACAATCACATAAGTAAGGTCTATCTTCAATATGTAGCGGAGAAATAACACAAGAATAGTCTATCGCCATTATGAACACATACATACGACAGTTTTTAGTTGGTACATGTTTTGAAGGATATATATTTTTTTTGTCTTCCTTTTTAGAAACCTATTTACTCATTGATACCTGTAGTTTTCCGTGGTTTTCTATCTTTAACTTTTTAATATATAGGACACATATATAAAAAGCCAAGCATTCACTTTCAGATATTGATCAAATTCTATCAGCTACGGTATCTATCTTCGGGGTTTTTACAGCTGCTGTCGTCTTCCCATGCCAAACCTCCAAAGCCTACGATCTTGGGCATCTTCAATGCTTAGCCCTCTTGCTTGCATTACTATCCTCAAGCTTTCCTCTCATGTTAACTTTAGTCTCTCTATTTTCTTCTTTTTTGGTCGGTTGCCACTGATATAGTACTTTCGGCCATCGCTAATCTTCCATTCTTAAAATATGTCCTAACCATTTAAATTTTTTCTCCTCAATTCTTTCAATTATGCTTTCTTCTGCTTCCATTATGTTTCTTCTTCTTAAACTTAATTTGTAGGATTTTCATCCTGTTTATTTCCAAAATCACTCCTCGGAGGAAGGGGTTCGTTAGTCCTGCAAAACAACCCATTTAGGAGAGACAACTCCGAAATAAAACGGGGCAGGTTGAGCTCTGGAGCTGGGTGAAGGCAATCGGCCTAGGGTGGAAACCCCGAATAATAAACCCGCCATGAAAACGGGCTAGCAACCCACTTCAAGGTGTATCTTATACATTGCTCGCAGCCCCAAGGATCAAGCCTCGGATCAAAGACGGAAACATTTTATGTTTCTAATTTCCTTATTTGTGACATGTTATAATTTTGACTTTCTGGCACTTCTGCGTAAATAATCCATATCTAGAGCTATTAGTCTATTGTTGTAGTACTGTTTGATTGTCCATACATCACTTCCATACATTGCAACAGATTCCATCAATGTTTTAAATTCAATTATGTTTAGAGAAATCCAGGCCTGTTCTTCTGTAGCCAGGATTGCTGAACGCAAATCTGTAAGCATCAAGCAGTAACCACAGCTTTAAATCCAAAATAAATCCTAGTACTCATTTTAAAGAGGGTTGAGTGAGTCATTCAAGGCATGAAGGAGGGAAAAAATAAATTAGCCCTCTCTGGGATGAAATCATGTCGTTCTGTCCTTAGTTGATGAGAGTAAATATGGTCATAGAGATATTAGTAGTAATACCATCATCATCCAGCCAGGTATTAGTCCTAGAAGAACTGTTACGGCCTGAGAAAGTGGTTTTCGTACGATATTTTCATAGGTCGACCAAGTGACCGTTTCCCATTTGGACAGTAGTTCATTATTACCTTGGGGATCCTGGATCTAGACATTCTTGAGACATGTTCCTTCCAGTTTAGCTGATATCTGGAGATGTAGTCCAATATTGGTGACACATTAAGTTCTTGAAGGATTTCTACATTTTTCTTTCGATCCATTTGGTGTAGCCATCTGTTCGGCGCATGAATTTCATCTCACAAGCTGTTAGTCTGCTTTCATCTCTCGTCCTTACAGTCCACGCTTCACTCCCATAACATAGGACTGGTCGAACCATTATTTGATAAAGACGAGTACGAGTTGATTTTTGCACTAATGAAGGTTTTAAAACTCGATTAATGATTCCCATTGATTTGTTGAATTTCACAATTTTCTCTGGTAAATCCAAATTTTCAACAAAAGAGAGTTTATATCCTAAATAAGTAAACTCATTAACTCTCTCTAAAATTTTGTTATTTAAACAAATTTTGCTTGGTATTGGGGATTTTCCACAAAAAACCATTATTTTAGTACCAGTTATATTATATGGATGCAAAACATAGACTCTTACTTTAAGGGAGGAAAGGAGATTACGAGTATTTGAGAATAAAGTTCTTAGAAACATTTTTGGACCAAAGAGAGATGAACAGACAGGTGAATGGAGAAGACTGCATAACAGTGAATTACAAAGTCTTTATAGGAAGACAGATATAATGAGAACAGTCAAGTCTCGTAGACTGCAATGGGCAAGACATGTGGCACGAATGGGGAATTAAAGACGTGCATGGAAGCTTCTTGTAGGAAAACGCCCAGTTGGTAGACCAAGAATGAGGTGGGAGAATTACATTAACTATGATTTGAGGGAAGTAGATTATACAGGGGATGATTGGAAAACATTGGCTCAGGAGAGCTTATGTCCGCGCGGCCATGAGCCTAAGGGTTCGATAGTGCCAGTGAGTTAGAATTAGTTAGATATTAGTAGTAATAACCATTTTTATTTAATAATGCTCTTTAAAGCTTGAGTAATTCGTATTGCATTTCAAAGCGGGCGTAAAAGACTAACAAATTATGCTCAGAGACCTTATTTCAGGTTTAAGGTATTTTTATGTCATGAATGTATGACACAGGACCCAGGCTTTAATTTCCCTTCCGAAAACCTGCACTCATCTCCATAAAACCACGATCAGTACTATATTGCGAAGTGAATAATGGACTATAAGGAATTGCGATTCAAATAGAATCATCACTAGTCAAATAAGATTAATACGCGGAATGGCTACACTAAGCAGGACCATAAAAGAAATCAGTTTGCTATATTAACTTAAGGGGCACGCCGTAGCGTAGTGGTTAAGGCACTGAGCTACAAGCCGGAGGGTCGAGGGTTCAAGTCCCGTTGGGGTCAGGATTTTTAAACTGACCCAAACCCTCTGGCGGCACTATGGTCCTGGGGTCGACTCAGCCTCTAACGGAAATGAGTACCAGACGCTTGTTCTGGGGGTAAAGGCGGCCATCACGCAGGGCTGACAACCCGGCTGACATAAAGTGCCGATTGTCTAGATAAAGTGGAAGCCCTAACCTCCTACTACCCCAAGGGCCTCCGGGCCTGTTGTGGGATCACTTTACTTTACTTGACTTATATTAACTTAAGAGTTATCATGCCTGCTTCTTGACCAGCAGCATCAGGTTCTATACCCAACAGAGTTGGAAATTTAACCATAGTAATTCTGCCCGAGGGCAGGTCTTTCGCTGCAATCATAGCATTTTCATGTTATGCTTTACAGCTTTACTAGGGAATTATAGGTGTGGTAGCTTCCCGTTGCTCTCCACACCGGAGGGTGATGATGTTGATGGCCGGATCATTTTCGGGGACCGTTGGGCCCTAAGCTTCCTGACATTTGTCTAGGTGAGGAAAAACTCCGAAAAAAAAACCTCACCCAGGAGCCTGTCCCGACCGGGAATCGAACCCGAGCCCGCTGCGTGACAAGGCAGCACGCTACCTCGAGACCACGGCTGTGGACCTAAGAGAGATAGTGGTGAATTATTTTTAACTGCTACATTTTTCACTAGATGTCTGGACTCATTTTCAAACCGGTTTTTCAAAAATCAATAAACCATTATCATAAAGGAAACCCTATATTTAACAACTGAAATAATAAAAATATTAATGAATTTATCTGATGAGCAATTGTGGCTTGTATATGTGATTACTCCTATCACCGATAGAGTGTTCTGCATAATTGTTTTCTAGCCTCGAAAAAAATATCGACCACAGATTACTACATATCGACTTTGAATAGTCGATAAATATCGAATGGTAATATACATTTACAGGTGAAAGGTGTGATAAGAAGGGCGGTACCATATTCGTACCAAATTTGTTATTTTTGTAGAAGTTTTCCATTACAGGCTATGAAATGTGTGCCAAAATGGCATTTCAGCACCAGGCGGGGACAGCCATGGAATGTCTCAGCGTAAGTTTTGGATTCCATGTACAGTAGAGATAATTTCCTACTTCGTTTCACTACGTTCTCGAACTCAAATTTGCCTTATAATTTTTGCCGCTTTGAGTTACTCCTTCATCCTCTCTTCTCATTAGTTATATAATAAAATTGATATATATAGATATTTAATTGATTGTTGTTGGAGAATCCCATGTGGTGATGTCATCTCGGTCAGTAAATAACCTACTTATGGGCGGGGCATCATTTCCCTGTTCTGACAAAAACAGCTGACCTAGCATTTTTCATTACGTTTGTTGTGAAAACACACATCCATCCACCCGTTTTGGATTCCTTATTATTAGAGTAGGTTATGTATTATAAAGTTAACAGTCCAGAATTATTGTGAAATATACTAAAGTTCTTCTGTTACATGTGCTTCTTATGATAAATTGTTACTATGTTTCGATATTTGAGTTTTTTCTTTTATTTTTAGTTTTATGTAATCGTTCGGCAGAAATAAGTTTATAATGCCAGTCTTCCACTACTTAAAATGCTTTTGCACACATTCATGTTCTTTTTTTTTTATCTCTGATGTAAACTCTTAACCTCTAGAAAAATTGTTCTACATTTAAAAGTAAAAGCTCATAAGTAGCACAAAAATGAAGTAAGTAGGTCATGCAATCCTATAAAATTACTCATCAGATATTGGGGATTGCAGCACAGGCATCTGGTTACTGTAATTAAACAGAAAGGACAAATTGCTGTTACAGAATTTGTTTAGCAACCCAAGTGATATATAGGCCTAAAATAAAGATGCTTTACTGCTGTGAAGTAAATGTTTATTTATTTCATACACTAGCATCTCGTTCAGAATACACATGTAGTTTTTCCACTAAAATATTTTAAAATTTGGAATTTACTAGAAATGGATTCCACTCATAGCAATTAAACTTAAGTAAGAGAAATTATCATAAATAATGTCAAGAGTGATTTCCAATTTAGAGGATTTGGAAATCAAGAGTGGCATTTGTTAGGGCTATTTAATGAATAAAATTAAGCTGTTTACTTACAAATCATTATTTAAATATAGCCTAGTTATTTTAAATTATTTATATATTTACCCTCTTACTGATAATCCATATATAACTTTTATACAAGGTTTATAAACATCTCAATTGAAAATTCTTACTAATAAACACTGTATTAGCTGTGCAGTGTATAAGAGGCGTACAACTTTACATGGGAATCATTATACATGTCTTCAGCCTTGTTTAATGATTGTATAACAAGACAAAATGTTGGACTTTAAGATCAACTGATTGGATTTTTATGATATTAATAAACGTTTCCTTAAATTTAACGCAAAATGCAACACTTTAATGACTGTTAAATGGATGCACAGGAAATAATAATAATAATAATAATAAAGCTCTGGGTAGGAAAATAAAATGTCTTTTAATTATATTATTTTTGGTCTGGACATCTTACCTCAATATTAATGTTGATTTGTTCTTGGACATGTTTCAAAACAATTCTCTGTTTTATCTTCAGCTTTCCCAGACAGTCTGGGAAAGCTGAAGATAAAACAGAGAATTGTTTTGAAACATGTCCAAGAACAAATCAACATTAATATTGAGGTAAGATGTCCAGACCAAAAATAATATAATTAAAATAACCTCAAAATATAACTTCCTAAAATTAAATATTAAAATGTCTTTTGTTACACTAATTCTCGATTAGGCCTAATAATGTTTTAAAATTGAACATTGATTCACTAAAGAATATGTTCTACAATAGTTGCTGTGAGATAAGATTTACCCTGAATATAGTTGGACGTCAGTTGTGAACGTGACACAACATTGAGAATGTCACAAATGATGTGACGAAACCCTGGGTTTGCGAGGAGTTATGAAGTATGAGGTGAGTGAAAGAAAGGATAAACAATATTGTAAAAGTGACTTCATATAAATTCATACCAACGACTCTAGAGTTGTTTTCCATAAGTTCATTTTGCCTATAAATGCCTATTTCAGCTTATAATGCCTATAAATGCCTATTTGCAAGTTTTTCTCGAAATTAACTCCGTATTTCAATGAAATCAATTGAAATGGACAAACTTCATGGCACAAATCATTTCATAGAAGTTTTCAAGTGTTTTTTTTATAAATTCCCTTATAATTTTCAGACACTTTTGAAATCCAGAATGGGTTGAAGCAAGGAGATGCACTATCTCCTCTACTATTTAATTTTGTACTAGAGCATGCCATTAAATCTTTAGAGAATGAGGAAGGCTTACAACTGAATGGTATTAATAAGCTGTTAGTTTATGCTGATGATGTAGTACTACTGGCCGATAGCGAGGAGATACTAAAGGCCAACACGCACACACTATTGAGTAACACTAAGAAATTAGGACTGGAAGTAAATATCAGTAAAACTAAATATATGGTCACACGTAGAAATACATTATATAATGGAAATGGACAGCTAATGACAAATGAGGGAAATTTTGAGGAATTGGCTGAATTCAAATACCTAGGAACAATAATCACAAATTAAACATAGGCTCAATTCTGGAAATGCATGCTATTATGCATTGCAGAGACTTTTGATGTCCCAACTCCTTTCAAAAAACGTTAAGCTGAAAATATATAAAACTATTATTCTACCAGTTATATTATATGGGTGCGAAACATGGACTCTTACTTTAAGGGAGGAAAGGAGATTACGAGTATTTGAGAATAAAGTTCTTAGGAAAATTTTTGGACCAAAGAGAGATGAACAGACAGGTGAATGGAGAAGACTACATAACAATGAACTACATGGTCTTTATAGGAAGCCAGATATAATAAGAACAGTTAAGTCCCGTAGACTGCGATGGGCAGGACATGTTGCGCGTATGGGGAATGAAAGACGTGCATGGAAACTTCTTGTAGGAAAGCCAGAAGGAAAACGCCCAGTTGGTAGACCAAGAATGAGGTGGGAGAACAACATTAACTATGATTTGAGGGAAGTAGATTATACAGGGAATGATTGGAAAGCATTGGCTCAGGATAGGGATGTATGGAGAGCCTATGTCCGTGCGGCCATGAACCTACGGGTTCGATAGTGCCAGTGAGTAAGTAAGTATAATATTTTAGGGTAAGGGTGGCAATAACCCAATAACATAGCAGGTAGATGGTTTCCCCCCTCAATGCACTTCCGTTAGATAAATATTGTATTTTTCCACCTCATACATTCCCGTTAAACGAAATGGCCCTAAGCTATGTCCCATTGTATTATCCTCCGGCTCTAAGGCTTGGAGAAAAGTTCTTTGCTTCTTTTCGATTCAAACATTGCTGAGTGACAAAGAGGGTTCTGCTCTTTGTAAAAAGGCAAAACAAATTCCAATAGCATTTCTGATATCTTGGCATGCTATTGATAGCATATGTTTATATTATTTACGTGGGACTGTAAAAAGTCATGTTATAGTCCATTTTTGTAAGAGCCTATTTTGAATATTTTAGTGCCTTTATCAATGATTTTTAGTGCCTTTTTGCCTGCCTTTTTTGAATTTTTTAAGTACCTAACATCCAGACTCTAGTCATAAGCACCTATTAATAAACACCAGAATTTAATACAAAATTGTCAGAATTTCAGAAATCCATGGCTTCGTTTTGTGAATAATTAATATTGTATTGATTCAGATCCCCATCACATTACACAAGGAGCCGGGGGTGGATCCTGAGGGTAGAGAAGTGCTCAAGTGTGGATTCAGGATCGGCGGTGGAATAGATCAAGACTATCGTAAAAGTCCTCAAGGCTACACGGATAATGTAAGTTATATTCACGTAAGAAATGTTGGGATGAACTTCAGAATGTGACACACTATATGCTTTTCCGTACAGCATTCTTATGACACTGTTGCACTACATACTTTATCCATTTTTAATAACATTTCATAGTATTTTAAACATTTTGCAATAATTTGCTATATACAATATTTTACAATTATTAAATATTTATGTATGTATGCAAATTCTGATATTTGTTTGTCAATGATTTTTTCCAAGTTCTACAGAATTGTAGTGCGCATGTGTGAATGCTGAATGTAACTTCCACCAGATGGCAGGATATATCTGTGAAATCAGTGTGACCAACATTTGCAATTAATTCGAAAACATATTTTAAGAAATCCACTTTATTTTGTTAGTTTACATTAGGACAAGTTAGTGTAGCCAGATTAGTTTATAGTTTATAAGAATTAAATTAATCGTGATTATTTCATACCTCATACTTCTATATTTCTTTAAATACAGCACTGCAGTATCGGCAATTTCTTATCACCATCATCAGCTGTTTTCACGATTGTCAATTTTTACTTTTGTTGATAATTATCCAAACTGCCATCTGATGTTCTTTTAAAGAATTATTTTCTAAACTGCCATCTGTTGTTCATTTTAATGAATCATTTTCTAAACCACCATCTGTTGTATTTTTGAAGAACACCAGATGGCAGTTTAGAAAATAATTCTTTAAAAGAACATCAGATGGCAGTTTGGATAATTATCAACAAAAGTAAAAATTGACAATCGTGAAAACAGCTGATGATGATGATAAGAAATTGCCGATACTGCAGTGCTGTATTTAAAGAAATATAGAAGGATGAGGTATGAAATAATCACGATTAATTTAATTCTTATGAATTTGAACCTCATAATGTTAAAAATTCCCAAATTTAATATATAAATTAGTTTATAGTTTATTTAATAATATGCATGTATTTTAAAATACAATAGGAAATAATTATTAATATTCATGTAATTTATTTTGTTAGATTAGGAAGAGGAAAGTTAGTGTACATGCATTTCTTATAAACATGTCTGGAAATTTATTGCAAAGGTTGTCTTACAGATTTCATAGATATGTCCTGCCTTCTGGTGGAAGTTACATTAAGCAACTATGAAAAAAATCAAGAAGAAAACAAATCAGGAATTTATCAGATCAAGTGCAGGGATTGTGACAAAATTTTTTATATTCTGCAGACTATAGTTTCGTCACATCTATGCGACATTGTCAGTGCATTCTAACTGTTGAATTTGCAGTTGTCGTCATGTAGGTTGATTTCTGCTCCCTCTGTTGGCTGACAGATGAACTTCCAAATCACATTTTTTTTTCCTTTTCCCCAGGAATTTCAAAATTCATAGTTTTCTCCTTATTCTTGTGGATGTAAATTTTCTCCAAAATTGTGAGCTCCTTAGATGTATCTAATTGTTTTAGTAATTTGTCTCTTGTTTTGATTCTGTGTTTTTCTGACCATGCATGTGCAGCTAATGCAGACTTTTCTATTTCTCCATTTTTAAAGGTGTTCTTTGAATCTAGTATTCAAGTTCCTTTTTGTTGTTCCTACGTATATTTTTTCACAATCTTTACAATCAATTTGATAAATCCCTGATTTGTTGCCATCATCAATTTGTTCATTTTTGTTGGTTTTAATTAATTTATTCAAACTGTAATCACATCTAATTTAATGTTAAATTTGCTGAAAAATTTTTTGAAACTTATTAAATACTGAAGTCAATATAACAAACTAATAATAATGACAAGAAGCCTCATTGTATTATTTCCTTCTTGTAAGCCCATGTTTCCCTTAACAGAGATTTAGGTGCTCTCCCCCTACAGGGAAGAATTTGAACCATACTAATTTAGTTACACTTGTTTTCGTATAGATGTCATTTGAGTGGTCCATGGTCAGCGTTCTGCCTCATACTGACATCTAGGAAACCAAGGTAGTACTAGGACGGGAAAATTTGGTAAATTTTGCTTGGAGGCTTTTCATTCAGGCTTAAGGATCTTTTACGAGCCTGATAATCTTCAGACTCAGTGCCCACGGCTTAAAGTCCCTCCCAGAGGACTTGCTCCTTGGATTTTTCCATCCTAAAAAAATCCATCGACCCCAGCCGGGTTTGAACCTGCGACCCTTGGGACCAGAGGCAAGGAGCATAACCACTAGTCCACCGCGGCCGATTGTATTATTTCCTACAAATATTAAATATCACCTAAATTTGATTCTCAAAATGAAGAGCAAGGCGGCTCCATGGTGCAAGCAGTTAGATACTCGCCTCTCACTGCTGGGGTCCCAAGAATGAGTCTCTGTCACTCCATGTGGGTTTCATGGTGGATAAAACAGAGCTTGGGTAGGTTTTTCTCGGGGTTTCCTTCCGTTTTCCCCTGCCACCATTTCTTCATATTCATCTCAACAATTTCATTTCATTCATCTGCCCTTGTGACGGTGCATCAAGCGTGGTCGGCCTGCACCCTTGTTGTTCACAGACCTCTATAAATATAGGGGCCTCATCTCATTCCTTAATTCCTATATGTGCAACTGAAGAATAAGCAATTAAAGACTTCAAATTTGTTTGACGTATACAAATCTATCTGACCAAAGTGCCTCCAAATAGAGATAATTATATAATAAGATTTATATAAATGTAAATCACTCAAAGTTGAATATATCTTTATTGTATAATCATTTATATATTAACCAACTCTGAGTTAGACATGAGTTGAGGATATTTACTTTATAAAATGAAGAATACAAAGATCGGCATTGGTGGACTAGCGGTTATGCTCCTTGCCTCTGGTCCCGAGGGTCGCGGGTTCAAACCCGGCCGGGGTCGATGGATTTTTTAGGATGGAAAAATCCAAGGAGCAAGTCCTACGGGAGGGACTTTAATCCATGGGTCCCAAGTCTAAAGATTTTCAGGCTCGTAAAAAATCCTTAAGCCTGAATAAAAAGGCCTCTAAGCAAAATTTACCTAATTTTCCCATCCTAGTACTACCTTGGTTTCCTAGATGTCAGTATGAGGCGAACGCTGACCACGGATCACTCAAAATGACATCTATACGAAAACAAGTGTAACTAAATTAGTATGGTTCAAATTCTTCCCTTAGGGGGAGAGTGCATAAATCTCTGCTAAGGGAAATATGTGCTTACAAGATAAAAGAAGAAGAATACAAAGGAGGGATTGTATACTACAGTCCACAAAAGAGGGAGGAGAAGTAAAAGAAAACCAACTCTTAAATCAACAGTCATATGCTATTTTTATAAAAATTACTGGGAAATAACACTAGGAGGTAATTTACAATTTATAAATTGAGTTGATTAAAATCTTTTTCGTCTTACCTCATAAATTTCCATATTTTCAAGGGACCGGTTTCAAAGGCCTTCTGTCAGTCAAACTTTTAATTGACTCATTTTATAAAAAGTCATATGCCAGTTGAAAATGAGGTTAAGTTCCTTGAAATAAGTGCTGAAAAAGATACAAAACATAAGGATAGGTATGATGATCTCGACGTTTCACCGAAGACTGCGTCTGCCATCCTCAAGCCTCACGACCACGGCCTACAGCCCGAAAACCTTCATCGAGATCATCATAGCAACTCCGGCCGTGAAAGTCTACGTGAATACATAAGGATAGGTTTAAAATCTGAATCATTTAAATGTAATTATAATATTTATCATGGTTAGTAACATAATTGTTGTTTTCTGCAGGGAATATATGTGACAGAAGTGCATGATGGGAGTCCTGCAGCGAAATCTGGTCTTCGGATGCATGACAAAATATTACAGGTAATGCAGTCCGTCAGTCAACTGTGGTCGTATACATCATAGAGAACCTTAGCTGTCTTACTAATGTCTGGCCAAATTTTCTCCGAGATAATTTAATTAAATAAAAAAGTTAAATCTTAGAAAGTACTGTGTTTTTAAAGTAAATCTGCACAGCTTTTCACATTTAGGGTCCCTTAATTTTTTTTCTTGGAAGGAGTTGATTTGTTTCTATTATTTTTATTTAATGATGCGCTTTAACAGCTAAGGTCATTAGCGGTGAAAAATTTTGATCAGACTGGGCAAGATGCTGATGATGATTATGATATAATCGAAACATGTTCAGGAACAAATCAACATTAATATTGAGGTAAGATGATCAGACTAAAAATAATTTAAGCTTTGACTTATTGACACAACTAAAACTAATTAAACTCCATGGCAAGACAATCCTAGAAGGCCCTTGGCTTACCAGCCAGCTGCTGACCTCACATTCACATGTGTTAATCAGAGAGGGTAGACAATCATCCAGCCAAGGATGACAACATGTGGAGTAATACCTTATGCAAGTACAATTGAACTTATATTTAATTTTTACAGGAATTAATCACTATGAGGTTTAATTTATGATAAAATCAAATGTTTCCTACCTCTCCTCATATAAATTACTAAGTAGATCGCGATTTCAGGACCATAACTGTCTCATCTTCGGTACAATCTTGGCGACTGATGTTACGTCGATTGGAAAAAAACACTTCTTCTTCCTTCTGTTGGTGGACCGAGAACCTCCGAATCAGGTCAGGATTTGCAGGAATTTCGAAGTTCATAAGCTTTCCTTTGTTTTCCTGAATGTAGATTTTTTCCCAAACCATAAGTTCCTTTTGTTTAACTATTTGTTTAATTAGACTGACTTCTAAACAAATAGGTAAACAAAAGGAACTCACGGTTTGGGAAAAAATCCACATTCAGAAAAACAAAGGAAAACTTATGAACTTCAAAATTCCTGCAAATCCTGACCTGATCCAGAGGTTCATCGGTCCACCAACAGAGGAAAGAAGAAGTGTTTCTTCCAATCGACATGACATCAATCGCCAAGATTGTACTGAAGATGAGACCGTTATGGTCTCGAAATTGCAATCTACTTAGAAGATTTATATGAGGAGAGGTAGGAAACATTTGATTTTATCATAAATTGGAACTTGGCTCGGAAGTAGTATAGCCAAGATATTGAAAAGCATTTGCTCCTTCCATAATTTTTTTATTTAAACAGATTTTGCCAGGTAATTAATAATAATAATAATAATTATAATGGTTACAGTGTAATGGATATGACTTTACAATGGTTACACACAAGAAGGCAGTGGATTACATCAAGAAACATCCTGTGTTAAACTTGTTGGTTGCAAGAAAAGGTGTGACGTCTACATGATGGCAGTGCTGCATCATAGAATTTCATTTCACGTACCTGTGAACGCGATGACTGTATATTTGTGTAATGTAACATTCCCTTGCAGCTCTGTTATCATTTATTTATTTATTATACATAATTCCAGGAGTCTCATGTACACAGACAGCTGTTTTTTATTCTCATATATATTTTTCTTTCCACATCTTAAACAAATTTTGAGTAAATGTTTAGTTTAGCTACCAAAATATCCAGTTTTAATTTTTGAAGTGAAAAATTGTTGCCTGAACTGGGAATTGAACACAAGACCTTCATTCAAAATGCAATTTGGTTGCTACTAATTGAATCGCTGAGTTGAAAAGGGAAGAATCTCCAAGTAACCTACTTTTTGAGAAAACCTCTAAAAACTAATAAATTAATGAGTCATTTTAACATCTTACCTCATATTTCATGTTTTATCAAACACGGTAACTATAGTTTTCAAATGATCTTGTCATTCATTTTCAACCGCCATTATGACTACCGGATATTCGTTGGAATCTCCCTCTATAACGTTGCCATCTGGTGTTGATTTGACGAACTTCGAGATATCGTTGCCATCTGGTATTGATTTGATGAACTTTGAGATGAGGTCACGTTCATCCGGAATGTCGAAATTCATAGATTTAAATTTGTTCTTCTGTATAAATATTTTCTCCCAAACTGTCAAATCCAAAGGTTTTTCCAAATGTTTTAGAAGTTTAGCTTCTTTTTCAATTCTATGACCTTCCAACAATCTATGTGCTGCAATAGTTGATTTTTCAATTTCACTATTTTTAATATTTCTAAAGTGTTCCTTTGTGCGAGTGTCCAAATTTCTTTTTGTTTTTCCTATGTATACTTTATTGCAATCTCGACAATCAATTTGATAAATTCCAGATTTTGGATTTGACAGTTTGGGAGAAAATATTTATACAGAAGAACAAATTTAAATCTATGAATTTCGACATTCCGGATGAACGTGACCTCATCTCGAAGTTCATCAAATCAATACCAGATGGCAACGATATCTCAAAGTTTGTCAAATCAACACCAGATGGCAACGTTATAGAGGGAGATTCCAACGAATATCCGGTAGTCATAATGGCGGTTGAAAATGAATGACAAGATCATTTGAAAACTATAGTTACCGTGTTTGATAAAACATGAAATATGAGGTAAGATGTTAAAATGACTCATTAATTTATTAATTAAGAACCTCATAATGTGTTTCCCAATTTTAACTTTGAATCTCTAAAAACTACTTAATTTTTTACAGCTTGCTCTGATAAATTTTTGATCAATTACAGTTCCTGTATTCACGGCTAAAAATTCCTTTATTCACGGATCCAGTTGGTATATTAGAAGGATTAGTGTCCTTTATTAAACATCAGCAGTTTTTTTTTTTTTTGCTAAAGGCAGCTTTTACAAATAGTGATTCAAAGCAAATGGACAAGTAAATATCAAAACAAAACAAACCATATTTTCACTAAAGTTCATTGTTAAAAGCTGTTGTCGTATTTCACATGCCGATATGTACTTTGATAAATGCCTCCATCGCCATGATTGGGATATTATTGTTTCAACTTGTCATTCATTGCAATAATTTTGATTGAATAACACGTGTCTCATGTGCTTTGTTCCCAGTTTATAATGTCCAGTAAAAGGAAAGAAAAATTAGTACCAAAGAGAAAAAAAATTAGTGTTGTCACTTAAAGTAAAAATAGAAATGCTTGACCATTTATGTGTTGGCAAGTCGTTTGCATCTGTATCATGCTGTTTCAATGTTAATGAATCAAGAAATCCGAAGACAAAATAAGGAATTCTATCGCAGAATTCACAGCTAAATATCAATCTTAATTGAAATACCTTTTAAAAGCGGCAAAAAAGGAAAAAAATTACTAAGTTCTTTAAGCCCTTGCCTAAGCCCGACAGTAATAATTAATAGAAATTGTTTAATTGATTTTATTTTGATAATTTTAATTTTATTTTGGAACCTTGGAACGTATCCCCTATGTACCCATACAAATTACCATTCCATATTTGCAGTTTCTATATTTGCGGAACAAATCCCCTGCTAATAAGGAGCTTTTACTGTTTAACCACGACAAATAATTTAAGGACAGCAGTTGTTTGTGTACCTGTACTCTGTAGAAATAAGTAGTAGTTTATAGTTTACAGAAATCTGGAGAAAATACAGGGTGGAAATCTATAAACTACAATCACAACATACCGTCCCCTTCTGGTAAACTGTTTACATTTACATGTTGCAGGGCATTGAACAAGTAATTAATATTATGTCAAAATGAATATGAAATGTTCCCTTGCTATTTACACAGAGTCATTGAGATATATGGCATCCATTTTCACGGCATATGTATTTAAGCAAACGCTATCGTATTTAAGTCATTAAATGAATCAGATTTTACATCTCACCTCATACTTAACTCACTGGCACTCTTCAACACTTAGATTTATGGCCGTGCGAATATAAGTTCTCCACGCATCCCTATCATGAGCTGAAGTTTTCCAATCATCCCTTGTATAATCTACTTCCCTCAAATTATGGTTAATGTTATTCTCCCATCACATTCTTCGTCTACCAACTGGGCATTTTCCTCTCTGGTTTTCCTATAAGAAGCTTCCATGCACCTCTTTCATTTCCCATTTGTGACGCATGTCCTGCCCATCACAGTCTACAAAACTCAACTGTTCTTATTATATCTGGTTTCCTATAAAAAAACATAGCTCGCTGTTATGTATTCTTCTCCATTTGCTTGTCTGTTCATCTCTCTTTGTCCAAAAATTTTCCTCCGATTGAGGGTCTTTCCACTTTTCAGCGGTTGCCCTTTTACTAGCCGGCTGCTGGCCCTTCACATCCACATGTGTCAATCACAGAGGTAGATGATCAACAGCCAGTGTAGGGGTGACATGTGGTTAGCATGTCGAGTCCCCCAGCCGTTATAGCTGGTTACTCAACCTGGAGCCGCTACTTATTGTAGCTACCCAATTGCCTCACGATGCTGGGTGGGCACCGGTCCCATACTGGCCGAAATACCATGTGAAAATTTCTTCCCCCATGGAGACTCGAACCAGCGCAAGTCCCGTAGCTCTGTGCCAAGGCTTCCTACCTTAACCGCCCGGCTACGGCGCAGGACAATTTTCCTAAGAACTTTATTTGCAAATGCTCGTAATTTTTTAACTTCCCTTGAAGTAAGATTCCATGTTTCGCATCCATATAACTGGGAGAATAACAGTTTTATATATTTTCAGTTTAATGTTTTTTTTTTGAGAAAGTTGGGACACAAGAATCCCTATCCAGGAACTGATTCAAAGAGCTGTTCCTTTTATTTTCAATTGACATCTGCTCAGCTAGGACAGAAACCTCTCGTAGAGCAAAAGGGCAAAAACTGGCTTGATCCCAATGTTTGGTATGCATAGGGACTGTAAAAGCACAGCTTAACACATTCAGTACCAGGCACTGAGCAGGGCATTTAAACCCACAGGCCAGCCATTTAAATACCCCAGTTACCCTTTTCGTGGCACTTGAGAAAATGGACCATTATTCACAAACTATTAGTCCTAGAAAATTCAAATTTTGTACATACCTAAAGGAGATATCCTAGTAAGATTTGATGGTGAAATAACTTGGGTGATTGACATCACATGGTATCGGCGTATCAATTTCAGGAAGTGGAAGTTCATCTTCACTTTCACTTTGTGAATCTTCTAATTCATAAATCAGTTCATCACCTGAATCATCATAATGCAAAATATTCACTAATTCTTCTTCAGTGAGATATTTTTCTTTCGCCATGGTTTCACTCACGCACAAACAACAGTGCGATAACGAGAAACATATACGACTGCATTGGAACCTGGTTGCAAGTTTGGGTGAACGAATTCCATGTGTTGTTTGTTTTAAAAATAAAAGGGGATTCACCAAGGTTAAACGTGTCAAACGGGAATAGAAAATGTACATTTACATGTCATCTATGATCTCCAAGACATATTAAGCCAACACAATATTTAGGCGCCGAATATAAACGCGGTTTGTTCGTGCCCGCTCTTAAACAAGTTAACTGACCGACGGCCGCATACACGATAGTCTCTTTAAACGCCTTAACTGGTTTACGGTACTGAATGTGACCATTTTGACTTTGAGAGTTTCCAGCAAATTGTGTCTTTGAACCGGTCCTGGGTATTGTACAAAATATGAGGTAAGGTGTAAAATCTGATTAATTTAATGATGTCAAATAAAACCTCAGTGTTATTTTGTAAAAATGTTAGATATTGCATTAAACCCTTCAATCACAATCCTAGCAACTCTTACTTAAATCCACCTTGACGTTGTAAGTTCCGCTTATTTTAAGATTGCCCAAGAACTTGTAACGCACTTAATGATTAATAAAATAAAATAAAGTTAAAATATACCTTCTTAGGTTAGAGCCGTCGTCCTCAACATATAAAATATGTATGCTTATTTGTCTGAAGGCCTTTCAGAATCTCCATTCCATCTTCAGCAGGTCTTTGTTTGCTACATGACAACACTACATTAGGATCAATACCGAGAACATCAAGTAATAAGACCTGCTGAAGATGGAATGAAGATTCTGAAAGGCCTTCAGACAAATAAGCATACATATTTTATAAGTTGAGGACAATGACTCTGACCTAAGAAGGTACATTTTAACTTTATTTTATTTTATGGCTATCCATCTCGACGGTTTTAAACAATGAATTTTATTAGCGTTGTTTAATTAATTATTAAACCACGTCAATGTTTATGGGTCTCAAAAAGTAACTGTAAACCATTGCATGCCAGAACCTACCTTGAAATTTCTTCCAGAGAAGCATTGTGATTTACGAAGACCATGTAAAAATTTATCTGCTATTTTTAACTGCAAGATACTAAAATACAGCGCCAAATCTCTCATTTAAACTATAGGGAAGTAATACAACCCCTGAATTGGTAGACTGGATAACCCTCAATACTTGTCATCCCTGCTGCATCTCACCTCACTTAACTCGGCTCCTTACTCATGCAGGAAAACCATTTGCTCCTTACAGTGGGTTGACATTGCTGGATTCTAGCTTCGATTTCTGTGCCTTGCAGTTAAAAATGGCAGCTAATTTTTCTTTGGACATGGTCTTGGTATGTCACTATGCTTCTCTGGGAGAAATTTCAAGGTAGATTTTGGCAAACGATGGTTGAGAGTTCTTTTGTCAGTTACATTTCATGGAAAAGGTGGATTGAAATCAAAGATACAGTTTTGGATAAAATAGTTTCAGTACAAACTAAATTTGATGATTGGATACAATCTAGATCGCTCATTACAAAAAAAAAATTATATATATATACATTTTTTTTTTCCCCAATGCCCCAGGTTGTCGTTTCGACATTTCTGGTGTTCTCTCCTGGCACGGCGTACTTGTAACCCACTTCTGAGATTGGGGCACCAGGGAGGCAGGGTTATGCTGCCCCGATGACATGAAAGTTGATGATGATGGTAATGATGTGCCAGGAGAGGCCTTAAACTAAACTTAATCTAATTAGACAAATATGATAATGATGGCCAGATGGTGTTAGGAGACCGTTTGGGCCTTAAAGTTTTCTGACATCTTATAAGTGAGGAAAAACCTAAAAAAAAAACTCGCCCAGAAAACTTGTTCTGACCTGGGATTGAACCCGGGCCCGTTGCATGACAAGGTTGCACCCTACCTCGAGATCACAGTGATGGGCTCATTACAAAAATATGACATGTCATTAATAGTGAGTGGAGAACATATTTTTATCGACTCACCTCATATAATTTCAAATTTCTTTGATACCGACAGTTTCAGACAATATCATGTCCCTCATCAGTCATGGCTTCCACTGATGAAATTCTGTGATTAATGATTTCTCTAATGACATCACCTCTTGTGCTGCCATCTTTTGTTGGGATTATAAACTTTGTAATTAAATTTTTATCCACCGGAATATCGAAATTCATAGATCAATATTTATTTTTCTGAATGAATACCATTTCCCAAATTGTCAATTCCAACGGTTTATCCAATTGTTTCAAAAGTTTTGCCTCTTTTTCAATTTTTAGAACATCATAAAATTGAAAAAGAGGCAAAACTTTTGAAACAATTTTTAGAACATCATAAAATTGAAAAAGAGGCAAAACTTTTGAAACAATTGGATAAACCGTTGGAATTGACAATTTGGGAAATGGTATTCATTCAGAAGAATAAATATCGATCTATGAATTTCGATATTCCGGTGGATAAAAATTTAATTACAAAGTTTATAATCCCAACGAAAGATGGCAGCACAAGAGGTGATGTAATTAGAGAAATCGCAGAATATCATCAGTGGAAGCCATGACTGAAGAGGGACATGATATTGTCTGAAACCGTTGGTATCAAAGAAATTTGAAATTGTATGAGGTGAGTGGATAAAAATATGTTCTCCACTCACTATTAATGATATAACCTCATAATGTTTCCTTCCCAATATTAATTTAAATATGACATATGTCATTTATTTACTGAGGTGGAAGATCATCCATCCAGTGTAGGGATGACATGTGTCCATCATGTTGGTTCCCCAGTTCTTGAAGTTGGTTTTCTCAATCTGGAGCCACTATTTATTGTAGCTACCCAAATTCCTCACAATGTTGAGTGGGTATTGGTCCTGTACTGGCTGAAATTTCATGAGAAAATTTCTTCCATCATGGTGACTTAGGGCCACATGCAAATACATTAGTCTCTTATTAAGTTATGTGAAATAATAAAAAATAAACATTAGTCTCTACTCAAATTACTTCCAGTCACCGGTGAGCTGACTTTCCGTGAGCAAGTGCAAAGATCGAATTAGCGACCCACTAACTAGTCATGCATGAAAGTCGTCGTTTTCGTAATATTGTCAAGATTTTACCCAGAATTCTCAGAGATAAAACCACTTCCGTTATTTTCGTCTGCTAGAGGAATGCATTTACGCTTGCATCCCGCAAATAATACCATATATGACGACATCTGCATCGTGCGATATTACGCCGATTCTCCTGTTTTTCCAGTTGAATTCTTTGGTAGACTCTATCAAATTCCTCTTCTCTGTGTATACCGAAAACATGATCGAAGTCGTAAGGTCCGACATCTTGGATAAAGCAGCAAGGTTTCAAACTACATCGGTTGCTCACGATTCGTTCTCTGCAAAGTCACCTCGCCACATAGCTTAGGAATGAACAGATTTTTGAGTACACAAAAATGAATGCAACTTTCTCAGCAGAGAACGACTTTTACGGTCTAATGCGTTCATAGATACGACCCTTAAACCAGCAATAACTCTGTGTCAAGGCATGACTGCTCGACTACTAAAAATCCATTTGTATTCAGCAGGGAAATGACCCCATGCTATGGCGGCCATATATATTAATCTACTGTATTTATTTATTATTTTATAAAATTGCTTGAACAGAATAAATTATTTGAGGAAGAACTTACTTGCATCTAATTTAGGACTAGAATTGAATTCAGTATAAGCTGATGATGTATTATTAGGCGATAGCGAGGAGATACTAAGGGCCAATATGTATACTCTATTGAGTAACACTAACAAATTTGGACTGGAAGTAAACATCAATGAAACAAAATATATGTTCACACATAGAAATACATTAAAAATACATTGCATTTCCCTTATATAATGGAAGTGGACAGTTAATGAAAAATAAGGGAAATTTTTGAAGTGACTGAACTCAAATATCTAGAACAGTCATTACAAATAGAAATGAGATATACAAAGGAATTAAACATAGGCTCAATTCTGGAAATGCGTGCTATTATGCATTACAGGGACTGTTGTCGTCCCAACTCCTTTCAAAAAACATTAAACTGATATTATATAAAACTATTATTCTCCCAGTTATATTATATGCATGTGAAACATGGACTCTTACTTTAAGGGAGGAGAAAATATTATAAGTATTTGAGAATGAAGTTCTCAGGAAACTTTTTGGACCAAAGAGAGATGAACAGACAGGTGAATGGAGAATATTACATAACAGTGAGCTACATGATCTTTATAGGAAACCAGATATAATAAGAACAGTTAAGTTTCGTAGACTGCAATGGGCAGGACATTTAACATGAATGGAAAATGAAAAAGGGGCATGGAAGCTTCTTGTAGGAAAAGATTAACCATGATTTGAGGGTAGTAGATTATACAAGCGATGATTGGAAAACATTAGCTCAGGATAGGGATGTATAGAGAGCTTATATCCATGTGGCCATGAACCTCTGGGGTTGTTAGTTCTAGTGAGTTAGTTATTAATGTGAAATTAATAAAATAATGACTTCAACTCAGCACATTCCAGACTTTCAATATGGTGACAGAAGCAAACTTCTGCTTCCGGCTTCATGACATTAATTAAATTGATTTAATTGTAATATTTTCAATCTTGGGACCAGGAGAGGTCATGGTATACAACAGGTGTGTCCAACCTGCGGCCCGCAATGATATTTGCTCTATCATGTCGCAGTGATATTTGTAAGTTATAATCTAATATCATTTATGAAATAAGTATTTGTATTTGGTATAAGATAAACTTGAAATAGCAAGACTTTTTCTGTTTCCAACACATGCGTTTGCAAAAGTTCATCCTACTCATCCACTTACTCAAAACATGGAGAAATCACATCCGTTTTAAGAAACGACCAGCCCATATTTTTATTTATGATCCTACCTACCGCACATCGTTTTGAAGTCTCCGTGCATTGTTGACCATGCGGTTACTACTTTCACAGGCGAGTGTGTGCCAGATGTTTTATTATCGTTACATTTTGTACATTTCAAGTTAGTTTCCAGTTTGCAGTTGTTCGCTCACATTGTAGTGTCAGTGTTAGTGAGAGGTTTGAAGAATATAATTAATTCTGTGAGTTGTACAAGTGTTAATTATGGCTTCTAAGTGTAACGGCAAGAAAATATTGTTCTATTTAGATTTAGATTATACATGAAAAAATATAGATTTAATTTAATTTTAAAAATAATTTAACTAATGTATAAATATTATTAATAGTGAGTGGAGACATATTTTTAATGACTCACCTCATATAATTTCAAATTTCTTTGATACTGGCGGTTTCAGACAATATCTTGTCACTCTTCAGTCATGACTTCCACTGATGAAATTCTATGCCATAGGATAGTGGAAGCCATGACTGAAGAGGGACAAGATATTGTCTGAAACCGCCGGTATAAAAAAATTTGAAATTATATGAGGTGAGTCATTAAAAATATGTTCTCCACTCACTATTAATGATATAACCTCATAATGTTTACTTCCCAATATTAATTTAAATATATATAAATATTATTTTAATAAAAATAACATCACAATATATTAGCTATTTTATGTTTAAATTAATTGGTTTATCTTAGATCCTATTTAATACGGTAAAAAAAAAATTGGATCATGCGGCCCACAAACCAATTCATCTCAACGGCAGTGGCCCTTTTCCAAAAAAAAAAGGTTGGACATGCCTGGTATATAATTTTTAATCACTAGATTCCTGCATTAAATTGCAAACCTCTCCATAGTACATATGTTGAGAAGGCATGTGATACTGTTAATAGCAATTCATACATCAGATGGGGGCTTTAAGCATGTCAGTCCCCTTAATGTTTTTCAATAGAAGTAGGTTAAATGTCGACACCGTGTTTCATCTTCTCCCGTTTTATCGTCACACCTCATACAACACACTTTACACTACATAAACATACATTCGTCCTACTCTATTCTCCTGCCGCGACAGACCTAGAAGGCCCTTAGCCGGCTGCTGGCCTCACATCCACATGTGTTAATCACAGAGGTAGATGATCATCAGCCAGTGTAGGGGTGACATTTGGTCAGCATGTTGAGTCCCCCAGCCGTTTTAGCTGGTTTTCTCAACCTGGAGCTGCTACTTATTGTAGCTACACAATGCTGGGTGGGCACCAGTCCCATACTGGCCGAAATATCATGAGAAAATTTCTTCCCCCATGGAGACGCAAACCAGTGCAAGTCCCGTAGCTCTGCGCCAAGGCTTCCTGCCTTAACCACTCGGCTATGGTGCGGGACACATTCATCCTACACTCCTCATTATACACATTTCAAGAATGTAAAGCAGTGTGTAAATTGTAAATAGACCACATTAACTCTTCGTAAATTAATGAGTCATTTTTTACATCTTACCTCATATTTTATGTTTGTTTAAACAAGGGAACTAGTTCTCAAGAAACTATGTTTAAAGAAACATAAAATATGAGATAAGATGTAAAGAATGACTCATTAATTTATGAATTAAGAACCTCATAATGTTATTTCCCATATTTAACTATGGACACATTAACTCTGTCTATCCGCCCAGCACAGAACCTGAAGCATGTGAAGTGTAGTGGGCAGCAATAGAACACACATCCAACTCCATGGCACGACAGGCCTATAAGGTCCTTGGCTTATCTGGCTGCTGGTCTCACATCCACAAGTGTTAATCATAGTGGTAGATGATTATGCAGCCAATGTAGGGATGACATGTCAGTCTCCCAGCCATTATAGCTGGTTTTCTCAACCTGGAACCACTACTTTTTGTAGCTACTCAAATGCATTTTGATGCTGGGTGGGCACTGGTCCCATACTGACCAAAAATTCATGAGGAAATTGCAAACTCGAACTAGTGCAGGTCCCATAGCTCTGCATCAAGGCATCTTGCCTTAACCACTCAGCTACAGCGCAGGATATGACACACATACACTTCATATTAAATTCCGTTGAGGTGAATAGTCATAAGATAAAAATTAAAATATACCTGTTGACAGGTGCCGTCGTCCTCTACTTTGTTAAAATAATGTATTTAAAATATTATCTGTCAACAGGTACATTATTATAGTTGTTTTTATTATTCATTTCATACATCTTAATTATGGATAAATTATATTTTAGTTCTTATCTTACACACATTTAGGTTTAAATATTGATTAAGTTATGTAGGTAGGAAATAACACTATGAGGTTTATTTTAATTTTGTTTAGTTGTTTCTTGACTCACCTCATACTTCTTAACTCCCTCGCAGATCCAGATTTCATCACTATTTGTGACAGTTGTGAACATGAACAGTATTGAGAATGTCACAAATACAGTGACAAAATCTAGATATGCGAGGGAGTTAAGAAGTATGAGGTGAGTCAAGAAACAACTAAACAAAATTAAATATTGATTTTTAGACTATACTTTTATTCTTTGGACTATTATGTTGTTAAAAAATCATCCAAATTTTGTGGGTTCTTCTTCTCTCCTCAGTTTTAAATAAATTTCAGAAACATAGTTACAACGAAGTACTTAAGTACCATACTTGAAATAGTTCAAACTTCTGAATATTATTAATGTATTATAATTAAATTTCAGGATGTTTATTTTAGATATTTTCATCCCAAGAGTCTGCATTTAAAAGCTTTTATCATGTAATAAAAGTGAGTTGGTAGAATGTCATAGGCTAGGTTAGCAGTATTGTTTTACCTTCAAAGGTTACCCCCCTATCCATATAGTAACAGAACTGAAACTGTAGGGAGAACATAATCAATGTAGAAACAAAGACTGAACCAGGACTGTGGGTTCACAATTTTTAATTGTTTCTGCAACATCCATTGTTCTCTCTGCAGTGTTAATTACTTCAACTGTCTGCATTCCAATCAGTTGTGAGAATTTTATATTACTTTTAATTGAATACAAACCGCATTTCAGAATGTGTTTGTGTTACTGCGATACTGTAATAGTTATTTAAATATATTATGCATTATGCTGTATATTTGTACGTTAAATGTCATTTGTCTTTCTCTGTTCCCTTCTTCCTTAATCCATCTCACAAAGTAAAATACGTGGGCTGTAACAAAAATAGTGGCAACACTGCTGTAGAAGTGAAACCAGACGAATTTAATTGTTGTAACGTCTGTCAGATGTTAATATATGTCTGATCTATCTTACTCCAAGATTGGCGACAGATGAGACACGGTTCTATCCAAATTAATAGATACCATTAAATAGACTCCTTCCTTTTTGCAAATGATTTGATATTAATACCTCCAACAGAAACAGATTTACAGTATTCTATACACAATTTTAATATAATATGGAAATCAATACAAAGAAATACTCTATACCTAGCAAAATTCTTGTGGATGATAAAATTCTAGAACGAGTAAACAAATTTAATTATTTGGGTTATAATTTAACATTTCAAGATGAAGCTGATATATCAAAGAAAATCACAAATTTGACAAAAACAGCGGGGATAATTAACAGTATAATGAAACCATCTTTAGTACAGAAAAACACAAGTTTACGGCTTTATAAGGTTCTCGCAAGACCAGTATTAAGATATGGTAGTGAAGCATGGAGAATACGAAGAAGAGATGAAAGCCGAATAACAGCAAGTGAGATTCGATTTATGCACCGTATAGCAGGCTACACAAAGTGGGACCATAAAAGAAATGAGGAAATTGTGGAAGAGTTGGATGTAGAACCCATTCTTCACCATATACAAAACTACCAGAACAACTGGAAAGCCCATCTTCAACGAATGCTGTCTCATAGAATTCCAAAAGCCATACTTCGCTACTGCCCCAAAGGCAAATGGAACGTCCAAAAAAGTGCTGGATATAGGGAAAATTCCTCTTTGAGACCATAACAGGCCACATGGCCTAATACTTGCATGGATGATGATCTTACAGTAAATGGACACGTCCATATGTCTCAAAGCGCATGTACTTTGAAGAGAAAAAGTCTGCTCTGAGTTGCCGTTCTAAGCTGTTGTATTTTGCCATTTACAAAGCAGGAACAGCGATCATGGTTGAAAATTCAATGTGCCTTAGCCATACAGCACGACAATGTCACGAAGGTCTTGCAGAATCATATTTGGAGATGGGATTACCATACAGGACTGCTCGGACGCATGCGGCACATCCTATAGCTGATCTGTACTATTGCTGGGAGTGGGAAGTGCTTTACCATCTATCACATTCACTGGACTTAAGCCACTGTGATTATGATTTGGTCCCTAAGACGAAGGAACCACTTCTTGACATTTGATTCTGGACTGTTGTAGAGATTCTGCTGGCATTCAGGAGGTCAGTCAGAAACATCAACAGAACAGGAGCTGCTACAGCTTACACATCACTGGCAATGAGTTGTAGACGATGCTGGGTACTAATTTGGAGGACTGTAGAAGATTCGCAGGTCTGTCACTTGTATACCAGTAATAAATGAATATTATATTTGAAGAGAAAAATTTTCGCCTAGACCGCGACTCGAACCCGGGACCCTTGGCTTTCCGGGCCAAGTGCTCTACCAACTGAGCTACCGAGGCGAGTTACGATCTAGACGCAAATTTTTCTCTTATGTACGTTGTAATTCCCTCGCGCCAAATGCTTGAAACCATAGCTTCTATCTTTGCAAATGGCGGCTTCTTAGTTAAAGAAGACATTTATTGGGAATTTAACACTACTTTATAGCCAGTAGGGCTTCTATTGACGATTTTTATTATTAATTTAACACTTCTCATAGAAGGATAAATTATATTTGAAGAGAAAAATTTATCCTTCTATGAGAAGTGTTAAATTAATAATAAAAATCGTCAATAAATGAATAGTTGCCACTATTAAAGTTACAACCTAAGTATTAAAATACATACGTGGCAGGTGCCATTGTCCTCAGTTAAATTTAAAAAATATATATTTTAAGAACCATAAGCTTTTTGGAAACCAGTTTCCATCTTCAGCAGAAGGATGTGCACTACTAGCTGTTGTTGTTTGCGATGCTTTTGACATCAGCAGCCTTCCAGCGTTGTTGGTAGCTGCTGAAACAGGAAGGCTGCTTATGTCAAAAGCATCACCAATGGAATTTTATCAGTATTGACTTAATCCATCTGCTTCAACTCTAAACTGCAGCCACTGATTCTCCGCCTTGATGTTTTCACAACAGTGTTGCCGATATGGATATTCAGTGGGAGTGGTCGCTTTATGTATGCGGTTAGCAGACATGCCAACATCTCAGCAATTTCAAACCTTACTAGTGCACTATAGCTGCATCAAGAGCAGTGATTGGTTGTGGCAGACATCTACTCCCACTACAACCATATCCTTATTGGCAGCAAATTCTCCCTTTACCCCTCGTATAACCTAAACTTCAGAGCTGGAGGTGTGATGGCTCGGGTATAATGTCCTATATCCTTTCTCAAAAACCATAAAATAACTTTTTTTATATAAATCATTTTTTTGAAGAGAAAATTTTCCTGAACCAGCATTTCACATCCAAGTAATACCATAGTTGGATACTCTTCACTCATTGACATCTGTGGAAATAAGCATAACTAAATTAGATTTGTTGTCAGCTGCGATGGTCTAGTGGTTATGCTCATTGCCTTATGGGTTATGGATTCAAACTCAGCTGGGGTAAATGGATTTTTAGGATGGAAAAATCCAAGGGACAAGTCCTCCAAGAGGGATTTAACAAATTCAGTACCAGGCACTGAGCAGGGCATTTAAACACACAGGCCAGCCATTTAAATACCCCAGCTACCCTTTTCGTGGCACTTGAGAAAATGGACCATTATTCACAAACTATTAGTCCTAGAAAATTCATATTTTGTACATACCTAAAGGAGATATCCTAGTATGATTTGATGGTGAAATAACTTGGGTGATTATCATCACATGGTATCGGCATATCAATTTCAGGAAGTGGAAGTTCATCTTCACTTTCACTTTGTGAATCTTCTAATTCAGGAATCAGTTCATCACCGGAATCATCATTATACAAAATATTCACTAATTCTTCAGTGAGATATTTTTCTTTCGCCATGGTTTCACTCACGCACAAACAACAGCACGATAATGAGTAAGATATACGACTGCATTGGAGCCTGGAGTCAAGTTTGGGTGAACGAATTCCATGTGTTGTTTGTTTTAAAAATAAAAGGGGATTCACCAAGGTTAAATGTGTCAAACGGGAATAGATAATGTACATTTACATGCCATCTATGATCTCCAAGCCATACTAAGCCAACACAATATTTAGGTGCTGAATATAAAGGCGGTTTGTTTGCGCCCACTCTAAAACAAGTTAACTGACCGACGGCCGCATACGCGATAGTCTCTTTAAATGCCTTAACTGGTTTACGGTACTGAATGTGTTAAGCTGTGTGTCCCAAGTCTGAAGATTTTTAGCCTTGTAAAAGAATCTGAATAAAAAGGCCTCTGTAGAAAATTTAAGTGACCTTCATCCATTCAAATAATACCTTAGCAGCCTACTAGATGTCACACTGAGGCAATATGGTAACCACATGTCACTTGACATCTATAGGTAAATAAGTGTAATAAGAAACTGCTGTTGGAGAGCACCATGTCCTCACGCGGGACTTATGTGGTATATATATATATATATATATATATATATATATACATTACAGTTACAAACCTATTATTATGATGATATAATATTTATTTGATTGATAATTTTTTGAAGAATTTTTTTTTGTCTGAATCAGGATTTGAACCTAAGACCTCCGGTTTTACGCACTGGTGCAATCTAAGCATTGTGCTGTCCAGGTACCCTGGTTCAAACACAATTTTTTTTTTCTCTCTCTCTCTCTCTCTCTCTCTCTCTCTCTATATATATATATATATATATATACACCACACACACACACACATACTACATGGTGTAGTAGGACGTCACCGACAAAATGATAGGGATGATAGGCCATGCAGAGAGTTTTATTTTTTGTGAAGGAACATATAGTCGCAAACACGTCGTTTATGAGTTATGCGCAGATGAAGGTGTTCACCCGTTTGAATACAAACAATTGTACACGTATCATTTTATTGAGAAGGACATGTTTTTTACAATAAGTGTTCAAACAGTTGTCACAGCAACAATTGACCAGCTCGGCCGATCATGCAGGATTTTTTTTGACGTCGTCAAAACACTTGTTATAAAAAATGTCTTTTTTAATAAAATTATACGTGTGCAATTGTTTATATTCAATTCCGACCCTTACGGGTGAACTCCATCTGTGCATAACTCATAAACAATGTGTTTGCGACTATATGTTCCTTCACAAAAAAATTATCCTCTCAGCATGGCCTATCATCCCTCTCATTTTGTCGGTGAGGTCCTGTTACACTCTGTATATATATATATATACCGGGCTTCCAATATAAACCCGGACCGGCCTCACGGGGTTTCACCCGTCAGGCAGTGCTCTCTCCTCGTCTGCATTTCACTCTGCCAGCCGCTCATCCTTGAACTTGTCAGTTTACTATCGTTCGACAAGATGAGACGTCAGCTGACATTAGAGCAGCGCATTTATGTGTGTATATGTTGTTATAAATACGAAAGCTCGTCGCGTTCGCGAGGAATTTATTCAGAACTTCCCTGGACAATTACCTCCTTCCAGATCGACAAACCACGATCTTGTGACTAAATTTGAGACCACTGGTTCAGTACAAAATAAGAAACACACGCGAAGGCATACGGTTCTCACCGAAGAAAAATTAGAGAAGTGTTTGAAGATAAAGTGATTAATGCTGGTGTATGGCCCCCTCGCTCCCCAGATCTAACAGTGTGTGATTTTTATTTGTGGGGTAGCCTGAAAAAGAAAGTGTACAAAACAAATCCGCACACATTGGAAGAACTGAAGAACAACATAAGAAATGAAATCAGAAACTTGACAGTGCCCGAACTACAGCGTGTCAATCTAAATGTGTTTACTCGGTATAATGCCTGTTTAACTGCAGGAGAACAACATTTTCTATAAGATAAGAAACAGTTCAAGGACGGGTGGCAGGCAGGGTGAATTGCGGGAGGAAGAGACAGCACTGCATGCCGGGTGAAACTCCATAAGGCAGGTCCAGTTTTATATTGGAAGCCCGTTTTATATATATATATATAATTTTGTTTTACCGTATCATGAACCTTCCTTCACAATATTCTACACCGTGTCCACAAATATAGTATCATACTTTAAACTACTACTACGTCGCTGGATAATCGTATCTAAATGAAATTGGTGACAATAAAAAGAGAAACTCAAAAAGTTTTTGCTATACCTCATAGACATTGAATGTGGCCCCTACGAGTGATGCTGCAAACATTCACATTTAACCTGTCTGCTAAATATCCAGCAATGAACCCATATTGACCACAAAAAAACATGATTAAATTTAGTTTAGTTTCTGTACTGTTGTCCATTATTCTCCATTGTTAACATGCACAAAACTTTTCGAGTTTCTCTTTTGTTTGTCACCAATTTCATTTATATACGATTATCCAAAGCGACGTAGTAGTAGTTTAAAGTTAAGTTAAGTGATCCCACAACAGGCCCGGAGGCCCTTGGGGTAGTAGGAGGTTAAGGCTCCCACTTTTTCTAGACAATCGGCACTTTATGTCAGCCGGGTTGTCAGCCCTGCGTGACGGCTGTCTTTACACCCAGAACAGGCGTCTGGTACTCATTTCCGTTAGAAGCTGAGTCGACCCCAGGGCCATAGTGCCGCCAGAGGGTTTGGGTCAGTTTAAAAATCCTGACACCAACGGGAGTTGAACCCTCAACCCTCCGGCTTGTAGCTCAGTGCCTTAACCACTACGCTACGGCGTGCCCCAGTAGTTTAAAGAATGATACTATATTTGTGGACACGGATTGCTAAGTAATTGGTGCACTGTGCATAAAACTAGAGGTCATGAGATCAAAACTTTTCTTCTTGCTATCAATCTGATATTTTCTCCTCTCGGATTGTCAACAATGATTTTTTTACGACCTAAGGTTGTCAACCATATGTTGAAATAGCCAACCTAGAGGTCCAGGTACCTTTCTGTTGGGGTCAACATACCCTAACCAAACTGACCCAGTTTTATGGTGCCAGGTATCTGCCTTCATCCATCCATTATAAGAAGTAGGATTTGCTGGAAAAAATTCACGGGTTTTTCACCTGTGAATTGGTATTTAAAAAACTCCTGGCACGACAGGCCTACAAGGCCCTTAGCCTACCAGCCGGCTGCTGACCTCACATCCACATGTGTCAATCACAGAGGTAGATGATAATCAGCCAGTGTAGGGGTGACATGTGGTCAGCACGTCGAGTCCCCCCAGCCGTTATAGCTGGTTTTCTCAACCTGGAGCCGCTACTTATTGTAGCTAACCAAATGCATCACGATGCTGGATGGGCACCGGTCCCATACTGGCCGAAATATCATGAGAAAATTTCTTCCCCCCATGGAGACTCAAAGCTCTGCGCCAAGGCTTCCTGCCTTAACGACTCTGCTACGGAATGGGACGAATTGGTATTTAGTTCAGTAAAATCTCTATTAAGAAACCACTGACAGTTCCAAGAAAAATTGGTCTTTATGAGGGGTGGTCTCTTAAAAGGGGGGATAAAAATACTGAAATGTGGGAATCTAAAAAAGAAATTGTATATACACTCTTAGTAAACTAAACATTAGTGCAGTACCAGAGAAAACAAAGCGCACTGTAAATTGAGATTTGTAAGCTACCGATAATCAGTGGTAAAAAATTTCATTATTTGTATTCCTGCCATTGTTCTCAAAATCTAAGGATTTTCAGTTTCTCATTTCTGCACAGAAGTTACATTAATTAAATAAAAATAAAACGTAGTTTTATTTGATTATATTATTTTTGGTCTGGACATCTTACCTCAATATTAATGTTGATTTGTTCTTGAACATGTTTCAAAACAATTCTGTTTTATCTTCAGCTTTAACATGTCTGAAGAAAGTACAGTGTACCGAAACAGCTGTCACTGAATTATATAATAAATATGAAAATCAAATAAAACTATGTTTATTTTTATTTAATTAATAAATATGGATTTTAATCAAGTAAACACGAACTCAATTGATCACTAAATAGGTGTTGAAAATAATAAAATAAGTCATTTAAGGTTGGTCAGTGGTCGGGAAGATCTATTAATATAGGAATTAATTACATTAATCTATGGGTTTTAATATTTGGTCATTAAGGGGAGTGGTCATTTAATAGGAGTAGTTTTCATTCATTCATTATGTGTATCCAACCGTAGTTGATGACACAAATCCATTGCATACTTATGCTATAAGTTGCAGTGGGGCTGCATTTGAACATGTAGCTTATGTGGGGCATTCAAGGTGAGTACACATGAGGTGAAAAGAACCCTTTGACCTCGAATGCTCTAATACCATCAGGATCGAAGAAAACAAGAGGTCAGGCAAAGGAGGTTGGATAGGAAAGTAAAAAGAGGCACGAGAGATTTTACTGTAGTTGCAATTACTCGACATCAATGAAATTGCCAAGGGGCCAAACTTCCAGCCTTTCATCCTTTATACAATTTGAGACACAAGGCTTCATTAAAATTCATCGGAGAACATATTGTTTAAACAACTCACCTCATAGGATTCATGCTTCCATGATATCGCGATTTCAAACATAGTCATGTTCATCGTCAGCCATAACTCCAACTGACGAAATTCTTCGGCCGTCAACTATTCTATTGTCGCCATCTTCAGTGCTGCCATCTATGGTTGAATTTATGAACTTCGAAATCAATGTAATTTCGTTAGGGATATCAAAATTCATTGATCTATTTTTGTTTTTCTGAATGTATATTTTTTCCCAAACTGTCAATTCCAAAGGTTTCTCTACTTGTTTTAAAAGTTTAGCTTCTCTTCCAATTTTATGATGTTCTAATAAACTATGTGCAGCAATTGCAGATTTTTCAATTTCACAATTTTTAATATTTCTGAAATGTTCTTTTGTCTGAATTTCCAAATTCCTTTTTGTTTTTCCTATATAACTTTATTGCAATCTTCACAATTTATTTGATAAATTCCAGATTTCTTACTGTCTGGAACATTGACTTTTTTATTGGTACTTCCCAACATTAATTAAATACAAACAAGGCTTCATGTTTGTATTGGAGTACAATACAACTAATTAGTAAGCCGTCTTAGTAAGGTAGGCACCCTTCACATGTGGTGGTATACGCATCCCACTTTAGGGAACTAAAAGTAGTGTAAAGGAAGGAAGGCAGAAATGGAAAACCCCCTAAGGCCCTTGAATACTCTAATACCAACCCCCTCAGTCGATAAGAAACAAGAGATACAGTTCAAGGGAGGGACTGGATAGAAAAGTTGAAAAGAGGGAAGTTGTGCTATGCGTGGAAGGAGAAAGTGTAATACCAATTCGGTCAAAAGAGAAAAAACCTCACCAAGCTGACCAGTGCTTATTGGTGAGTAGCCCTTCCCGTTCGTTCTACATTTCAGCTAAGCATGATTTACTAACAGCTGCACCTCTAGAAGTGTGAGGGATCTGGACTAGCTAGGTTCTCTGTCCAGGCATCGGGGTTACTTTAAGGCTTCGCCTGAAGGAATTAAAGGATCTCCTCTCTGTTAAAGACAGTAGCCTTTCCGCAGCCTACACAGAATTGGCATAACAGATTCACCTAAATGCCCTTTTTGCAATTTAAATGAAGGTATGGAAAGAAACCATCTCCTCTGTTGTCCAGCTTTTGTAGAAGAGACCAGCCTTTCTGCTAAATATTGGAGTGCAAGAGAGCGAATGATTTCATTATCAAGTGCTCGACATTAGATACCAACCAACCAACCACAATTTGAGACACATGTATTCATCAGAGGTGGAGACGATCAATTTGTGAATAACACAGTCAGTACTGAGAAGACATAACTATATTTATTAATTTAAGTATTTACAAAATTCAACAGTACAATTTCTAGTATTGGAATAAAAGCATTACATTACTGTGGCCTGCTAATTTAACATTTAATATTCATTTAGTTGGGGGCCATGTCCATTGGTTGGCAACAGCATTTGTAATGAGGGGTTCCCATGGCTTCCATACCAACATCTTGCGTGCCAGCATTAGCTCATTCTCTGCCTGCACGATGAGCTCCTCTGCCTGACCGCAGCCAATCTTCCTCTCCAATTCATCCACACTCTTTGTCTATCAACATAAGAATAAATATTTCTTAATAATAGGGAAAGTATCTCGTTACTCTAATTTTTATAAACGGACAAATTATTGTGACCAATAATCTGAGGAATATACAGTGTGTAAGGGGTATAAGTGCCATCTTTTTCACAGTCTGGGATAGCCTACAGAATAAAAAAAAGTCTGTAAAACATATCGTCGGTTTGGAAGAAGACTGTCACAACTCAAAATGATTAATTTTATGTCCTCACAATGAAACGACTGCAATTTGTCTATATTTTTACGTGGAAGAGAGTTACAAGTTGTAATTCTTGCTGCACCTGCTACATGGGTCAAGTGACGGTATATTTTTTGACAAGTCAACGACTTTATTCTGAGCAAGAGAGTCACAAAATGCTTCCCCTAAAAATTTGTTAATTTTGAGTTATGACAATCTTCTTCCAAGCCGAGGATATTATGAAAATTTATTTTTTTGAAAAGACAGAACGTTTAATTTTAAAATTCACACATGTGGACTGACGAAAATCCAGAAGCATTACACAAAAAGATTTGTAACATTGATTCAGCAAATTGTAGGAAATTATTTAATCCATCCATCCATAGTAATTCTGCCTGAGAGCAGGTCTTTCACTGCAATCATAACATTTTCATGCTATGCTTTGCAGCTGTACTAGGAAATTATAGATGTGGTAGCTTCCCGTTGTTTTTCACACTGGTGAAGGATCACGGCTGACATTTGTCTTACAGGTGAGGAAAAACCCCGAAAAAATCTCACCCAGGAGCCTGTCCTGACTGGGAATCAAACCCAGGCCTGCTGCATGACTAGGCAGCACGCTACCTCAAGACCACAGCAGTGGACCCTATATTTTACTATTAAATTTGATTGGGTATTAAATATAGAATAATTCTAAAGAGAAAACTGCAAAAATTGTTAGAAAATGTGCCATTACAAGTGAGGCTTAATGTGGTTCATGCATGACATGGCTCCGGCTCATTTCATATGGTATGAAGTTTTTTAAGATTCTAGATTTCCTGTGCATTGGATAAATCAAAATAGACACAAACATTGATCAGCTAGATATCCTGATCTTAATCCTTTGGTTTTCTTTGATTGAGGTCGTATGAAGGACTTTGCTTACAGTGAGGGCGTGATTGACAGTGAAGTTGTTCTTTAATAACATATTTTTGCAGCTGCAAATCTAATCAATCCTGGCATATCTGAACGTGTCTGCAACAACTGGATTAGAAATTGTCGTGCCTGCCTTCAGTTGACAAGTTGAAAATCTGATACAAGTTGGATGTACAGTTCAATCAATAGATAGGGATCAGATTATCAAAAACAGATTTTTTAAATATTTTAAAATGCAAGATAATATTGTATAAAAAATCTTTGCATAACCCTTACAAATGATGTTTTTATTATTAATTTAACATTTCTCAATGAAAGATAAATTAAATTTGAAGAGAAAAATTTTCGCCTAGACCGGGACTCGAACCCGGGACCCTTGGCTTTCCGGGCCAAGTGCTCTACCAACTGAGCTACCGAGGCAAGTTACGATCTAGACGCAAATTTTTCTCTTATATACGTTGTAATTCCCTATCACCAAATGCTTTTGAAACCATTGTTTCTATCTTTGCAAATGGCGGCTTCTTAGTTAAGAAGACATTTATTGGAAATTTAACATTACTTTAAAAGCCAGTAAGGCCTCTAATGATGTTTTTATTATTAATTTAACATTTCTCAATGAAAGATAAATTAAATTTTTCTCTTCAAATTTAATTTACCTTACAAATGGTTAGTCTGTAAAGGGTGAGTTTTGTCATAATGTCATGTCATAAGATATAACTAATTCAAATGCTGTTTCTTTAAAAATTATACTGATTTATGGAAATTAGAAAGCTTAAACATTAGGAAAAAAAAAGCTCGTTTGACTTTTTATAGTAAACCATTCTTATTTTAATGTTTAGAAAAATAAAAATTAATTCGCATATCATCTTGAATTTTTCTTATATTATACAATGTAATCCTCAAACTTTCATTATAACAATAACCCAAGTATAACGCTACAATGTCAGATGACACAAATATTGTTCTTTTGAAGTTTCACTACTTATTCATAAATTACTGTGCTCCAAAATAATTAAGATCACCCTAAACTTACTGTTTGCACTGCTTCTGCCCTGTCCTTGACAATTAGTTCGGTATACTTTCTATATGCAGCATTTGGTGGCATTTTCTGAACTGCTCTTAAGATTTTGCTATACAGTGCTCCCAGAGTGTGATGAGGGTTCGCAGCTACAGCCATACCTGTTAGGCCAGTTGTCTGCAACAAATTTATAAAAATAATAATACTCTGGACTTTCCACACTCTGTACTATCCTTTTATAACTGTAGTTCTTTTTAGTATCCTTTTATACTGTAGTTTATTATAATTATATACCTTCTTAAGTGCTCCAGATGCCATAGTTTGGTTACAAAAATGTATCCCTATTTTTTATCTAAAAAAAATAATAGATCAATGTTATCTATAGAAAAAACAATGTTACTGCTACAGCCTAAAGACCATAGAGCACGACTCAGACCTACAGACAATACGAGATTTTTATTATTGTGTTATTACTGGTTATTACCACCCCCTTGGTTTATATAACAATAATCAGCTGTTCCTTCTACAATTAAACCTAATTTGCCAACTGTATATTTATTTCTAAATCTAGCTAAATATGAAATTAGGTTTTTTAATATGTGTATCTCTTACTAAAATCTAATAATGTCTATAAATAATAATTTAATTTCATATATACCGATATATGTGAAAATATATTTTATAATTATATTAATTTTTAAAATATCATTGTAATTTCTATTTTTATAGTTGGCTACCATGAACATTCAAGTTCATCCCAATATGTAAAATTTTATTTTCCCTAACAGTTTGTAAAATATTTTTCTGTAGTTTATAATTCGTAAGAATGAAGTAAGATCCTTTAATCAAATTAAATTTTAATCCTTAATTTATCTTAAATCTTTTAGCAGTGGTAGATAAAATTTCCAACTTTCACCAACCCTGCCAGTACAGTAACCCCCATTTTTCGCTTAATGTGTTACTTTAGATTATTTTAAAATAAAATAATACAATCTCTGTACCCTTTATAAATAACCGTGGTTATTTCAATTTTTGTAAGTGAAATACTTTTTTTTAATAAAGTATAAATGTAATTGATTTGTGAGTAGCGGATTTCCATAAGAATGAATTGGCTATGCTGATTTCAGTACTGTTCGACATCCAATTGTCTTTGATCCGTATTTAGTTCGGTTCTCTATGGTATTTAGCATTTAGTGAAAATGGCTGCATCGGATACTGGAGGCGTAAAGCCCTTTTCCATTCAGGGCCGTTTGGCCCGTGAAAGGGAGAGACTTGTGGGAATGACTGATGAAGAACGAGCATGGAGACGTCAGTGGGTTAAGGATCAAGTTTTGTCACCCAATGAGCCTAGAATACTGCCCGAAATAAATAAGGAGCTCTATAACCCCATTCGAAGGGCATACATGATGCCACTGGATATGGCCTTTCATCCTTTAAAGCCAATCTTGGTAAAATACGTATATTTAAAGAATATTTGGTTATTTAACGTAACACGTCGCTGAACAGTTCGTATGTTTACTAATTCACACTAAATACTTAAATTTATGTGGGCACATTTATAATAGAATCCTTCATTAAAATGACTTCAATGAATGTTTATGTGAAGAAAAGAACTGTTCAGTGACGTATTACGTTAAATAACCAAATAGTTTTCTAATTATATTAAATATGAATTATTTCCAGAAAGATGTCTCATTTAATCCTCTTTTATTCAATGATTACGTAGTATAATGTCAGACTTTCATCTTAGAGCTGTTTAAATGTAACTAAGTAATCTGGGTTCTATGCCACATATCACATAATTTCAAGTAAAAAAAAGGCTCAAGTTGAGATTAATTTGCCCTTGATTTTCCATACTATATTCTTGTAATACTTTTTCTCTATGTCCTTCTGTCTTTACTAACATTTGATTCTATTTTAAACATTTTACGACAGTACTTATAACAGAATAAATTATATAAGGTATGCAGAATCGTGTGCATGCGTGAACGCTTAAAGAAATTTCGGGAATTCTCCACTTTAATTTACCTGATATATTTTCAAAGTCCTATAGAATAACAGTGCGTATGCGTCAGAGTTTATAGAGCCAGCGATAACCCACCATCAAACCACATTGATTATTATCGTTGTTTTGATTGCTTTTTTTTTGTATTTAGACACATTTAAAATGTAACAAACCTAAAAGCTAACTAACTAATTAACTCACACTTAACCTAATTCAATTACTCTAACCTAGGTTGGATCCCATGAAATGCCCTTATTTGCACTCCTTAATAATCACAACCATCGATAACCCACTGGTTCCAACTATGTAATATACACTCTGGAGAAAATAGCAAGTCACAATCACAATGTGTGTATTTGCATAAATACTTAAAAATTCTAAAATAAAGTTATAAAAATTGTTTTAAGTATTTTAAAATATTTAAAAATGTTACTAAATACAGAAGAAGAGTTATAATTCATGATAAACTGAAAAATTAAGGGTAAATCATTCTAAAGAATAGCCAAAACTTCTGCTAGATGTCTGTGGTATCTGTGAAATTGTAATTACCAACCTATTTAATATCTATTTTAAAAAATGGATGTGCACTTCATTTTATTAGGTTTAAATGGGACAAGTTAGTGTATATCAGATTAGTGTACACTTCATTAAATAATATGCATGTAATTTATTTTGTTAGGTTAGTAAGGGGGAAGTTGGTGTACATCAATTTCTAATAAATGTTTGAGAATTTATTGTGAAAGTTGATCATGTCGATTTGACAGCTATCTGGTTCCATCTAGCAATAACGGTATAAACTTTTTGTAGGACTTCACACATGTGGTTCCACCTAGCATCAACTCTATAAACATTTGTGCATGCGCACTGTTATTCTCTAGGGCTTAGAAAATGTATTGCGAAAATCAAACTAAATTTTTTCCTAAAAAATATCCAAAAATTATTGTAGCAGTATGTGAATAATTACTTAAGAAACATTTTTTTTTCCAAAAGAAATGTGAACAGTGGCTTAAAATTGAAGAAGTTCAGGGGCTCAACTGCACTTTTACTAGCGCTTTATTTTTTAGTTATATTATTGTAAACTGTAGCTCTTCTTCTGTATTTACTAACGTTATTTAATATTTTAAACTTTTTATAACATTATTAGACAGTTTTGAAGTATTTATTTAAATATGCAAATCACAATATTATGACACTGTTAGAAATACTGTGATGCTAACTGCTATTTTCTCCACAGAGTATATTACTTAGTCTATGATTTTTCTATCGCTGTTTTGGGTTATCGCTGGTTGGATCAGCGTTAGGGAGCGATAAGTAAGTGTACACCCATTTTTAATAAACTTCGGTAATTTTAATATTATTATATCTTTTTAACATAGATTTGGAGATTTATTTCAAATATTGGTCATTTAAATTTCATAGCGACAGATAGTAATCGACGATGATAATCAATATGTGGTTTGATTGTGGATTATCGCTGGTTCTATAAACTCTGGTGCATGCGCACTGTTGTTCTATAGGACTTTGAAAATATTTCACGCTAGTTTAAGTGCAGTTTTTCCAGTTCAGGTAAAAATAAATTAAAACATGCCACATTAACATGGAGATATCCATGTAATCATTCCTCAAACAAAATAGCCAACTTATGAGAAATATTCTAGCAAAAAATTAAGGTTGCTGATTACTAGACCCGGATTTGTATGCAAAATAAAGTACTAAATATGCATGGAAAATGTAGAAAATATGCACCCTAAATATGCAAAAGCAGATTGTAATAAAATCAAATAAATTATTTGCTTTGAGAGTAATCTTACCTTATTCCTGGCTGTTACACAAGATAAGGAAGGTTTTCATGAGGTTTTCTTGTGTGAAGCTCCTTCATCTGTCAGTGAAGAAGGTTTTGTACAATGAAAATTCCCTTTCTACATTACATGATGTCACAGATGCATGTGAAAAACACCACAGTTCTTTAGTGAATTTCTTTTCGGTTACAGTTTTTTTCACCATCACCAGAGAGCATTTTGCAAATTTGATAAATTCTATTGTAGCCATGATTTTTATTTAATACTTCACTAAGCTTATCAAATGCGATTTTAGCAACACCGTAATATTATTTCTCAAGGCCCATAGGTTTTCCCTTCTCACACAGATGTAAATATACATGTTACGCTTATATCCAATTGATTGCAGAGACTTCTTCTTCTTCTTCCTTCCAAGTATTAGGCCAAGGCCTGTTACGATCCTATAGAAAATTTTCCCTACGGGAAATTCTCGTATAAGACTTGAAAGCATAATAATAGTCCCTTCGATTGGTTGCTGGCCAAAGGAAGGCAAGACCAGTGATGGGGCTGCCATCTTATAGCCTCTGGTCAGGCTTTTCTGGAGAAGAAAAGAAAATAAAGGAAAGAAGAAATGGAAGAAAGGAAAGACTCCCTAGCCCTCGGATGCCCTAATAGCGTCGGGGTCGAAAAAAACAAGAGTTAACCAAGAGAGGTTAGATAGTAAAGTTAAAAGAGTGCAAAACACAAGTAAGTGGAAGAAATGTTTTGCTCAGCTTGGGCACCTTGTGGTCGCCATCCACATATCCCCTAGATGAGGACCCCTGAGGGGTTGCAGAGACTTTATTAATTTTAAAAAATAATAATTAATGAAGGGAAAATTATAATTTGATACTATATTTAGGAGTAAAATATGCATTTAAAATCTAAAATAAGCATTTTCCTTCGGAATATGCATTTCTATGCATTATCAAATACCGCTCAAATTGTCTGTGAAGGGGCACTTAACATATAAATAATTTCTGCATAATGTGTAAAACAAAACATGCATTTCACATACAAATCCGGGCTCTACTGATTACCTATCTAATCTTACGGGAATTAACAATCTATATATAAGAGAAAAATTTGCATTTAGATCGCAACTTACTCAAGTAGCTCAGTTGGTAGAGTATTGGCCTGGAAAGCCAAGGGTCTTGGGTTCAAACCCCAGTCTGAGCGTATAATTTTTCCCTTCAAATATGATTTATCCATCACTGAGATGTTTTAAATGAATAATAAAAACATTGAAATTATGTTTAATTTCAGGGGGAGCATAGAACGAACTGCATTCGCTGGTTCACTGGTAAATTCATTATGATTGGGTTTGGAATTCTCAGTACAATGTATTACTTCAAATACAATGCAAATGTAAGTGCTCTCAATTGTAATATAACATTATTATTACACTTAATTTATTACATGTGAATGTTGTTAATTTAATTCTAATGACAATAATAATAAAAAAATTATTCATTAAATTAATATTATTATGATTGAAATAAGTAAATTAATTTAATGAAAATTACAATGAGAAGTAACACTATGAGGTAATTTTCAATCTATAACTGGTTTGGATAAAATGATTATATATCTCACATCATAAAGTTTCATGTTTTCACGATACCAGTTTCAAAGGCCATTGTCTTCATTTTCAGTCAAACTCTAACTCAGTAGACTGCAATAGACAGAATTATCTATGATTATTCTTTTTTAAATATTCCTTTGGCTTTTGTATGATTTAGGACATTTGGCACAAATGGGGAATGAAAAAAGGGTATACAAACCTCGTATAAAAACTAGAGGAAAGTGCCCAATAGAATCAGGTAGGAGAATAATTTTAAAAATTATTTGAGGGAGGTAAATTATACAAGGAATGATTCAAAAACGTTAGATCAGGATAGGAATGGATGGAGAGGTTATGTCCACATAACAATGAACAACAGCCATGTCATTTTTTATTTTAAACAATATTGCCATCTGTTAAAAAGCATACTTTTACCAGTCTGTCAAAAGAAAATCATATGATTAATTAGAAAACCCAAAACTAGAATTGTCATATCCATATATTGTCCATAGACGAAGTGAATGAAAGCAATAGGTATTTCATACGTCACGAGTGTTCCTTTATTCTCAGGTAGTATGCTGTTGTATTGCTTGCAATTCCCCGTGCCCCCCTTCGTCCCGTGCTTTCATTCTCTTCGTCTGTGGACTATAAATACTTGTATTAATGATTGTTTGTTGGAACTGTTTCAATGGTTTGTTATGTTGGTAGGATTGGACGAGAAAAGGAGGTTGGCGAGTCATATCATCAAGGAGACCTGTGCTGCCCGGAGATGCTAATTATCCACAGGGATCAACTAGAAGTCACCCTCGGGATTATGCTGAGAGAGGCTTCAAAGATTCCCCTATCTAAAAATTTATATTATATATAGTTTGTTTATTTGTAGAAATATTGTTATCGTATTGGATTAAAATGTATGAGAGATACCACATACTAGAGTCACAATATAGTCCTGAATATTCCAGAATATTATACTCCCATTCATTTCTTTACATCATGACCACAACAATCTATTCTCAACCTCAGTTTCCCTTAGTACAAAATGTATAAGAAGTAATACTATGAGGTTAAGTTATGTATGTAGGAAATAACACTATGAGGTTTATTTTAATTTTGTTGAGTTGTTTTTTGACTCACCTCATACTTCTTAACTCCCTCACAGATCTAGATTTCGTCACTCTATTTGTGACATTTTCAATGCTGTTCACATTCACAACTGACGTCCAATAGTCTCCTCTCCTGCAGACTGACCTCCACGCTGTCTGATGACTGACCGACGAACTTCCACATCAATCCTCTCTCCTTATCACCGTGTATTTCAAAATTCATAGTTGTGTTTTTATTCTTGCATATGTAAATTTTTTCCAAAATTGTGAGTTCCTTCGGTTTTTCCAATTGTTTAAGTAATGTTGTTTTGGTTTCTATTCTATGTTTTTCTGCCAGAATAGAATAGAAACCAAAACAAAATTACTTAAACAATTGGAAAAACTGAAGGAACTCACAATTTGTGAAAAAAATTACATATGCAACAATAAAAACACAACTATGAAATGGTTTTGCAATAAAAATGATACTCAAGAAAATAAACAAGTTCAAAAGACAAAAATGTATTAATCGAAGCACTCTTCTAAAAGTAAAAGAAGAAAATGTAAAATTTAGAAAATTCACATATCATCCATTAAAACACCACACATTTTCAAAAAAATTTGAAAGATTTCAACATAAGGTTAGCACCCAAAAATGACTACAGCATCAGTAGACTGATTAGACCTAATAAGAATGAGAAAATTAAAGAAGAAAACAAATCAGGGATTTATCAAATTAAATGTGAAGAATGTGAGAAATTCTACATAGGAAAAACTAAGAGAAATTTGAAAACTAGAGTGAAAGAACATCTCAGGAATGTCGAGAAAAGGGAGTAGAAAAATCTGCAGTGGCTGCCCATGCATGGTCTGAAAAACATTTTATCGAGAAAGAAGCTAAATTATTAAAACAAATAGAAAACCAAAAGAACTTACTGTTTGGGAAAAGATCTACATTCAAAAGAGCAAAAAGAAGAAATTGATGAACTTTGAAATTCCTGGTGAGAATGACCTGGTTTCGAGGTTTTTCAGTCAGCCAATGGAAGGAGCGAAGGACAGCTCTTCAAGACGACAGAACAACGGTCGTGACGATACTGAGGATGGAACAGAAACTATGTTCCGACACTAGTTTATAGTCAAATAAGAACAACAATACGAGGTGAGTGATAAAAATTCTACTTTAATTTTAACAACTATGAATTTTGAAATACCCGGTGATAAGGAGAGGGGATTGATTTGGAATTCGTTGGTCAGCCATCAGATGGCGTGGAGGTCAGTCTGCAGGAGACGAGACCATTGGACGTCAGTTGTGAATGTGAACAGCATTGAGAATGTCACAAATACAGTGATGAAATCTAGATCTGCGAGGGAGTTTAGAAGTATGGGGTGAGTCAAGAAACAACTCAACAAAATTAATACTATGAGAGGTATTAATAATAATTAAATATTATTAAAACTAGCTAATACCCAGCGTGCGCTGCTATGCCTAAATAAATGAAAATTAATGTGTTTATATGTTTAGTTAAATAAGTAATAGGGAAAATAATTATAAATTTATATTTTTAGATACCCCCATGCTGATTACCTGGTGTTGCCTGGGAATCTACTTATCTCGATCTTAATTATAAATGTATATTGTAATTAATTTAAGATTCCCCGTGCTGATTATCCGGTGTTGCCCGGAAATCTACTTATCTTGATCTTCTTGGCATAAATGAGCTAAAAGACAAAATTTGTTATTGTGAGTTATCTATAAAAGAATACCCACCATGTGCTGCTATGCTTACACAGGAATCTGCGTACTTGTCTCGATCTTATTGGCTTCAATGAAAGACAAAAATGGTTATTGTGAGTTATCCGTAAGAGATAAACATATGCTGTCGCAGACTTTTTTGTAGAGCTTTTTGAGATATTCAATTCTGTGTACATTAATTTTGAATACTTGTTATGGTTTAGGCAGCGTAAGCCATTTAAGCGTCCAAAGAGCTACTTTTTTCACATTTTCCACTACAAAGGGAGATTTTTAAGGATGTAGGAGTTGAGTATCACAACTCTCTTATAGCCTATGTTCATCCCGGGAATCTCCTGAACATTTTGCAAAAAGCCCCATCACAGTAGGATCAACGGTATAGCTGTGCATAAAGTACGAACAAACAAGCATTCATTTTTTATATAAGATTACTCCTCACATCATTTTTAGAATGTGTAGAAGAATGTAACATTTTAATCAGAATATACATTGAACAATTTTGTTTACATCAATGGAAAATTCTACAAACAACTCGAGTCTTTCAATGGAGAACCTCCAATCCCTATTTTTAACTGATTTATTCATGGGAAATTTTGAATCCAATTTAATTGTGAACACTCTTTGATATTCAAATTTTGGTATAGATATGTTGATATAGTCATGCAGCGGGCCCGGGTTCGATCCCCGGTCGGGGCAGTTTTTCTGGGTGAGGTTTTTATCGGGGTTTTTCCTCACCTGTAAGACAAATGTCAGGAAAACTCTAAGGCCCAAATGGTCCCCGAAATCATATGGCCATCATCCTTATCATTATCATCCTTACCATTATCATTATCATCATCATCATCCTTCACCGGTGTGGAAAGCAACGGGAAGCTACCACACCTACATAATTCCCTAGTAAAGCTGCAAGCATAGCATGAAAATGCTATGATTGCAGTGAAGGACCTGCCTTCGGGCAGAATTACTATGGATGGATGTTGATGTAAGTGCTATAGTGAATCACAAACATATACCCTCTTACTGATAATCTATATATATATAACTTTTATACAAGGTTTATACACATCTCAGTTGAAAATTCTTACTAATAAACACTGTATTAGCTGTGCAGTGTATAAGAGATGTACAACTTTACATGGGAATTGTTATATATAACTTCCCCCTTGTATAAGGATTGTATAACAAGAGAAAATGGTGGACTCTATGATCAGCCTTATGATATTGATGAACGTTTCCTTAAATTTAATGTAAAATGCAACACTTTATGACTATTCGATGGATACACAAGATATAAATAATATTTATAAGGCTCTTGGTAGGAAAATAAAGCATTATAAAATGCCTTTTGTTACATTCATTCTCGATTAATAATATTTTAAAAGTGAACTCTGGCAGCTTTCTATGAGGAAATTTCTTTGGGGATTCAAAGCAGCCCATAATACCATAGCATTACAATCATCATTTTGTTATTGATTTTACAAGAAAAATTTAATGATATGGATCATTAAGTTCATTTTGAAATGTCGTGGTTTTGCATTGACAATTTTACCAATATTTTGTTTTTAGCTTAATTTTTTAAATTTAAAACCAGGAACTATTTTGTGGATTCAAATATTCTCAGTGCAGGTCTTTATATAACAAATTACTGCTCTGAGGTTGAGATTATAAACTAATGATAGCATATAATGTGTTTTATTAATAAGACTCTGAAATATATCGGTTTAATTTTTTATTCTAAAATATTTATTATTATCATAGTGAATGCTTTGTGTAAGCAGAGATTAAGACTGTTTGATAAAACAAATGAGGTTTTATAAGTTATTTATTACTAGTATTCGCCAAGTGGTCAAAATCCGATATAAATAACACGCCGCTTTATATTATATATGATACTAGATGGCCGGCAAACTTCGTATCGCCATTAACTATTTTTATGTTAATTTTTCCGTATGGTTTTGTTGATTGAGATGAATTTATGTTGTCTGCATTCTCAGTATCATCCATAAGTGTATCATAAGGATTATATACATTTATTGATGGAATATTTTGAGGAGGCTTGCTGATTTCATTATACTTTCATTTTTTTCTACGAACTTGTTGGCAGTTTGGATTCTCATCATCATCAAGAAGTCTCTGTATAGTAATATCATCTTGTGATATAGTCATCTTGTTTTTCATTTAATAGAGGCATGGAGATTGTTTCTGTAATATTAGGCATATTATTATAACTAACAGACTTACTTACAGTTCTGTTATTCCGTTCCTTAGGACCTCCATATGTTTTTAAATTGACATTCTTCTTAAATGTAAGATTTATGTCACATAGGCCTATACCAATTTGCGGAAATTCACTTGATATCTTATCATTCATGGTCTCTAGAACTGATTTGCCATATTGTTTAATGTCCCTTCTTGGTCCAGTTAAATTTAAATTAAGTTGCTGTCTTTCAGCTAGATTACTTAAAACTAATACTTACACACGAAATTAATATTATTATTGATATATTGAAAATAAAATAAACACTGAACACACTTAAATTATGAAATAATCAATATTTATAATTCAATTGAAATTCGCGGTTGCGACAAAAAGCACAGCCACCTGGATCTCTCTTTGTTAAATAATAAACCAATTACCTCACACCATCATCTATTAGAATCGTATGGAACTCACAGATAATTATAACTCTTTGTTAAATAATAAACAAATAATTTGCAATAAAAGTAATGCGACTATAAATTTAGTTATAAGCAACCGTAGGTCTCAAGTTGGACCGAACAGCACACAGTGTGCAAAATTTTATTAAAATCGGTTCAGTAGTTTAGGATTCCATCGTGGACGAACAACGTGATACGTAATTTTTATATATTAAGATTGTTAGTATTAAATTGTATTACACCATAATCATAAAAATACAGGGTATATTTGTGTTGGAGTTTAACTGGTGATGGGGGTGGTAGTATTGTAAATTAGCATCCAGCATCGTGAGGAATTTGGGTAGCTACAATAAGTAGCAGATCCACATTGAGAAAACCAGCTATAATGACTGGTGCACCTGACATGCTCACCACATGTCACCCCTACACTGGCAGGATTAACACATGTACATGTATTATTTGCCTATAGTTTAAATGGGAGCTTTAGCGCTGGATTTTAGTGTCTTGCAATTAAAAACAGCAGATAATTTTTTGGACATGGCCTTTGTGCATCACATGCTTCTGTGGAAGAAATTTAACTCTTGCACCATGGAGATTTCCCATAAACACTGCCTTGCAGTTAAAACGGTGGAACTGTTTCTAATTTTTTTATTGATAACACTAAAGCTCGTCAATAGCTACTAAATGAAAAAAAAATTGTTAACAAACACATTTAATTACAAAGGACATGATATTAACTGTTTTGTCTTAGCCTATTTATATATATATATATATATATGTCCACCCTCAGGGGTCCTCATCTAGGGGATATGTGGATGGCGACCACAAGGTGCCCAAGCTGAGCAAAACATTTCTTCCACTTACTTGTGTTTTGGACTCTTTTAACTTTACTATCTAACCTCTCTTGGTTAACTCTTGTTTTTTTCTACCCCGACGATATTAAGGCATCCGAGGGCTAGGGAGTCTTTCCTTTCTTCCATTTCTTCTTTCCTTTATTTTCTTTTCTTCTCCAGAAAAGCCTGACCAGAGGCTATAAGATGGCAGCCCCATCACTGGTCTTGCCTTCCTTTGGCTGGCAACCAATCGAAGGGACTATTATTATGCTTTCAAGTCTTATACGAGAATTTCCCGGAAGGATCAAACTAATGACGACCAAAGCATGAAAAAGGACAACTCTTGGAAGAAAAAAAATATTTTGCTTTTTAGCACATGGAATGTACAAGGGATTAACTATAAAGATGATCAATTAGATGATATATTGTGCAAAAAGGGGATTTCATTAGCTGTAATACATATGTCCACCGCTGTGGTCTCGAGGTAGCATGCTGCCTTGTCATGCAGCGGGCCCGGGTTCGATCCCCGGTCAGGGCAGTTTTTCTGGGTGAGGTTTTTATCGGGGTTTTTCCTCACCTGTAAGACAAATGTCAAGAAAACTTTAAGGACCAAACGGTCCCCGAAATCATATGGTCATCATCATCGCCCTTCACTGGTGTGGAAAGCAACGGGAAGCTACCACACCTACAATTCCCTAGTAAAGCTGCAAGCGTAGCATGAAAATGCTATGATTGCTTGAGGGCAGGTCTTTCACTGCAATCATAGCAATTTCATGCTATGCTTTGCAGCTTTACTAGGGAATTACAAGTGTGGTAGCTTCCCGTTGCTTTCCACACCGGTGAAGGATGATGATGATGACCATATGATTTCGGGCCTTAAAGTTTTCCAGACATTTGTCTTACCAGGTGAGGAAAAACCCCGAAAAAACCTCACCTAGGAGCCTGTCCTGATCGGGAATCGAACCCGGGGCCGCTGCGTGACAAGGCAGCATGCTGCCTCGAGACCACAGCGGTGATATATATATCATCTTATTAATGTTGGTTGGTATCTACCATTGTAAAAAGAGTAGTATTTATATTTGAATTAATATTGGGAAGTAAACATTATGAGGTTATATCATTAATAGTGAGTGGAGAACATATTTTAATCGACTCACCTCATACATTTTCAAACTTCTTTGATACCGACAGTTTCAGACAATATCATGTCCTTCTTCAGTCATGGCTTCCACTGATGAAATTCCATGATTGTTGATTTCTTTAGTGACATCACCTCTTGTGCTGATCTGTCAATTTTAAAATTGAAAAAGAAGCGAAACAATTGGATAAACCATTGGAATTGACAATTTGGGAAATTATTTTTATATATTAAATTTGGGAATTTTTAACATTATGAGGTTCAATTAATAATAATTAAATGAATTGATTCATTTAATTATTATTGGGAAATTATATTCATTCAGAAGAATAAATATCGATCTATGAACTTCGATATTCCGGTGGATAAAAATTTAATTACAAAGTTTATAATCCCAATGAAAGATGGCAGCACAAGAGGTGATGTCACTAAAGAAATCAACAATCACGGAATTTCATCAGTGGAAGCCATGACTGAAGAAGGAAATGATATTGTCTGAAACCGTTGGTATCAAAGAAGTTCGAAAATGTATGAGGTGAGTCGATTAAAATATGTTCTCCACTCACTATTAGAGTAGTATTTATTAATGTATAAGATCTGTCAAGATATAAGTCAGAGGTTTCTTTGTTTTATGGTACAAAAGATAGTTTTGTTGAGAATAAAATCTTTCCTTCTATTTAGCCATAAAGTAAATATAAATAAAGATAAAAGTCTTTGCATAATACATTTATGAACATAATTCTATGTTGATTTAACAACATTTCTACAATGGGAATTAACATTATGAGGCAATTCACAAATTATGTAAGTGAGTCAAAAATAACTTTTTACATGTCACTTCGTTAAACTCTGTGATTCTCACAGAATCAGTTTCAGAAGCTGTTGCTTCTATTCTCACCCAAAACTTCCTGACTGTTGAATTTTTGCCAACGCCATCAACTTTCAAACTGCCATCCGGTATCAATTTTATGATTAAATCTTGTTTGCCAGGAACTTCAAAATTCATGGATCTCTTTTCATTCTTCTGGATGTATATCTTTTCCCAAATTGTTAATTCCATAGGCTTCTCTAAGTGTCGAATCTATGAATGCATTAGGCCATAAAAGGCGTTCTCTGCTGAGAAAGTTGTATCCTAATACGATTTTGCTTACTCAGAAATCTGTTCATGCGATAATAATTGTTGAAATTCGTAAGCTACCTGACGAGGTAACTTAAGAGAGAAATGAATCCTGAAGGGAACCGATGTAGTTTGAAACCTTGCAGCGTACCGTGCTGCTTTATCCATCCAAGATGTCGGACCTTGAAGACTTCGATCATGTTTTCGGTATATGCGGAGAAGAGGAATTTGATAGTCTTCCAAAGAATTCAACTGGAAGAACAGGAGAATCGGCGTAATATTGCATGATGCAGACGTCGTTGTATACGGTATTATTTGCGGGACGCAAGCATAAATGCGTCCCTCTAGCAGACGAAAATAACGGAAGTGGTTTTATCGCTGAGAATTCTGGGTAATTTCTTGCCAATATTACGAAAATGGCGACTTTCATGCACATAGAGAACTGCATGACCAGTTACTGGGTAGCTAATTCGATCTTTGCACTTGCTCACGGCAAGTCAGCTCACCAGTAATTTGAGTAGAGACTAATGTATTTGCATGCGGCCCTAAATGTTTCAAAAGTTTACTTTCTTTTCCAATTTTGTGTTTCTGTAGCAAATTATGAGTTGCAATATTGATTTTTCAATTTCACCATTTTTTATATTTCTAAAATGTTCTATATGAGTGTCTGAATTCTTGCACCATAGCCAAGTGGTTAAGGCAAGATGTCTTAGCACAGAGCTAGGGTACTTGCGCAGGTTCAAATCTTCATGGGAAGAAATTTTCTCATGGAATTTCGGCAGTATGAGACCGTCGCCTACCCAGTATCATGAGGCATTTGGGTAGCTACAATAAGTAGTGGCTCCAGTGTGAGAAAACCAGCTGTAATACCTGGGGGACCCGACATGCTGCCCACATGCCATCTCTACACTGGTTGGATGATCGTCTACATCTGATTAACACGTGGATGTTAAGCCAGCAGCTGGATGTAGGCCAAGGACCTTTTAGCCCTGTCCCACTATGGAGAGAGAGAGAGAGAGAGTCTAAATTCCTTTTAGTTTTTCCTATTTATACATCATTTGCAGTCATTGTAACTAATTTGATAAATTCCAGATTTTTTTATTATTTACTACTAGCTATTAGAAAATTACTCAGACTAAATTTGTTTATCGGTTGAACTTTTATAGGAAAATTATTATGAGGTTTTATTTAAGATTTAAATTAAAATTCTTAATACCTCACCTCATATCCAGTCTTCGAATTATGCTGGTTCAAAACCCAGGTGGTTTCGATTGATGTTATGTCATTCAGGAGAACTGCTTCTTACTCCCTCTGTTGGTGGACCAATGATCCTCCGGATCAAATCAGATTCCCTGGATATTTCAAAATTCATAAGTTTTTCTTTCATCTTTTTTTTAATGTAGATTTTTTCCCAAACCTGTTTTGATTAGTAACTAATTAACTAAATCTCTCTATTGAACCCGTAGGTTCATGGCTGCACGGACATAAGCAATCTACGCATGAAGAAGTAAATAGCTTTGTCCCATGTTGTGGTGACATTTTGAAGAAGTAATTCTCTTCATGCCCGATGTTGTAACATTTTGAAGAAGGATTGGTGTCCCAAGAAAAAAAAAAAGAATTGCTGGTTCAGGTTGGGTTTAGTTTTCGGTAGGGCCGAATTCTCTTCTTAGGGTCGGAAGTTGGTACACTTCAAAATTACTAAAAAAAATGTTTCCAGTAGAAATAATTGCACATTTATTCACTTCTTAATTTCCCAGCAGATTAAGTAAATGTAGGTGGTATTATTCTTCACTGTCAATTAAATTTAAATTATTTTCTTATCTTGTATCAATTATTTTTCTTGTATTAAATATTATTCATTATTTTATCAGGAGATCCCTTCTTGCCTCTATCTTTGTTGAAAGTTGTATGCAGGATAACTAGTGTAATTCTTTTATAATTTTAAAGAACGTTATTACATCACATGATGTTATTTTTAAATTCTATTGGTTAATAGTCCTTTAAATATAAGGTTTAAATTGATTTGTTAAATAAGAAAGTTAATTGTTTTAACATCCAATCAGAATTTAATTTACTTTCATTTAAAAATATGAAGTTAAGCAGGTGTTATCATTACAATTATAACAGAAGGATTTATAATTTTGACAACAATGACTTAAAACAATTTTAAAAGCATTATTTACAAAACAGTTATGTAGTACAATTTCTTTAATTATTACTGAGACATTTTTATTCAACAATAATTAACAATGAATTATTTAGATGTTTTTCTTTATTTAAGTTATATTTAAATATAAAAAGAATTTTAAAATACAAAATTATTAACTTTAACTTTCATATTTATTATGATATTAAAATTCTGCTTTACACATCTCTATACTGAGCTAATTTTTTCCGATCATTCCCAGCATAATCTACTTCCCTCAAATCATTCCTTCCTTTGTATTTGGCACTACAACCCATTGTGAGTTTTGGCCTCCTTCACAATTTTCCTCCATCTCGATCCTGTACTTTCCCTTTCCATCCTCTTATTCCCATCTTTCTCAAATCTTGCTCCACATCCTGCAGCCACCTCTTTCTCGGTCTTCCTCTCCTTACTCCTATTATGTCGTCATGTATTAATCGTTTAATCCATCTTCCATTCTACCCATCTCAATCTCAATGATTTGATGTATCTTACAAGATCCTCTCCTCTGAGTACATGATCAATTTCAGAATTTGATCTGATTCTCCGGAACAGGCAACTCTTGCCTAAACCAGGAAGCGAAGAAAAAGAGAAGAAGATCTGATTCTCCATTTATTGTTTTTTTTATTATATAAAACTTTCCTCATTAGAGGATTGCCTCAAGGACAAAGTGATACAGACAATTAATTTTTGTAATTGATGAAATACATTTTGTAAATATATTTTAAAAAATTCAACTTGTAGGCCTAATTGAAGTATACATACTATAAAGTAATTTTGTAAATATGGTTTCTTAAAATTGAAATTGATCCTCTAATGGCAGCGATGGCAATTCTAGAAAGATATACCCTGTCCAATTCTAAGGAATTCCAAAATTTGGCTAAGAATCCTGGTATAGTACCTCTTGCCCCGATCATCAATCCTGTGACAGTTATACTATCGAGTTGGTATTTATCTTTGTAATAGTCAATTGTTGGCTCATATATGGCTTTCTTTTCAGAGTCAACTTCCTCAGGTTGGCCACTATGAGTCTCAAAACGAATTGTGGGATCTAATATCATACCAATTTTAGAGGATGGTCTAAATGCAATAATATCTATTCGTCTGTTACTCCCATTAGTGGCCACACCATGTACTTCCTCATAAACTGTGTATCCAAAATCTCGCAAGGCTTCTGCCATCATATTTCGAATAGTGTGGTGCCAAATATTTCTCAGTGATTCTCCAAATGGACAATACTGGTCCATATTGACGTTTTTATTATTAATTTAACACTTCTCACTGAAGGCTAAATTCCCAATAAATGTCTTCATAACTAAGAAGCCGCCATTTGCAAAGATAGAAGCAATGGTTTCAAGCATTTGGCGCGAGGGAATTACAACGTATATAAGAGAAAAATTTGTGTCTAGATCGCAACTCACCTCGATAGCTCAGTTGGTAGAGCACTTGGCCCGGAAAGCCAAGGGTCCCGGGTTCGAGTCTTGGTCTAGGCGAAAATTTTTCTCTTCAAATATAATTGGTCAATATATTCGTCTTATCTTTCTTTTGATCCTATTTCAAACAACAAAAATTTATACAACATACATTTTGCAGATGATCAATTGTTAATTGCACAAGATTATGAAGTTTTAGAATATATGACTAGAAAATTAATAGAAGAATACGAAAAATGGGGATTAATTTTGAACATAAAGAAAACAAAATATTTATCAATTGGTGAACCAGAACAAAATTTAATTTTGGAGACTGGAGAAACAATAAAATCTTGTAGTGAGATCACTTTACAATATTATAAGTCCACTGCTGTGGTCTCAAGGTAGTGTGCTGCCTTGTCATGCAGCGGGCCCAGGTTCAATCCCCGGTCGGCACAGTTTTCTGGGTGAGGTTTTTATCAGGTTTTTTTCTCACCAGCAAGACAAATATCAGGAAAACTTTAAGGCCCAAACAGTCCCCGAAATCATATGGCCATCATAATCATCATCATTCATATTCATCTTAGATTAAGCTTAGGATTAGGGACTCTCCTGGCGCACCACATCATCATAACATCGGGGCAACATAACCCCGCCTTCCAGGCGCCCCAACCTCAGAAGTGGGTTACAAGTACGCCATGCCAGGAGGGAACACCAGGAATGTCGAAAGACAACTTGGGGCATTTGCAAATAAAAAAAATATAAAGATATGTCCACCGCTGTGGTCTCGAGGTAGCGTGCTGCCTTGTCAGTTTTTCTGGGTGAGGTTTTTATCGGGGTTTTTCCTCACCTGTAAGACAAATGTCAAGAAAACTTTAAGGCCCAAACGGTCCCCGAAATCATATGGCCATCGCAATCATCATCATTCATATCCATCTTAGGTTAAGGGACTCTCCTGGCGCACCATTATCATCATCACCCATCATATCATTGGGGCAACGTAACCCCGCCTTCCAGGCGCCCCAACCTCAGAAGTGGGTTACAAGTACGCCATGCTAGGAGAGAAACCAGGAATGTAGAAAGACAAACCTGGGGCATTTAAAAAAATATATATATATATATATTGTGAAAAGAAAAATTAATGTCTGAACCAGAGGTCCATGGTTCGATTCCTGGTTCAGACATTAATTTTTCTTCTCACAATATCTTTATAATATTATACTATGAGGTTTCGTTTAATTATTAACCAGTTGTATATTTTGACTCGCCTCATATTTCTTGATTTTTATGCAGACTGGTTTCATCGCTTCTGTGCATTGAGAATGCCGCACAGAAGCGATGAAACTGGTCTGCATAAAAATCAAGAAATATGAAGTGAGTCAAAATATATATCATCATCCATGCAAGTATTAGGCCGTGTGGCCTGTTACGGTCTCAAAGAGGAGTTTTCCATCCAGCGCTTTTTTGGACGTCCCAGCGATCTTTTGCTTTGGGGGCAGTAGCGAAGTATCTTGAAAGCAAATGTAAATTTTTTCGCCCAATGGGTTGCTGGCCCAGAGGGGTATTATTATGGGGTTCTCACTAATGTAGCATTTCCTCTACATTAAGGTGATGTGGTTATACCGCCAGTACTCGGTCCTCAGAACCTCATTTGTAATAGCAGGTTGCACCACGAGCAGGTTGAGGATGAGATTTGGATAGGAGAGCTGATGAAATGAACGTCACTATCCCTTGCAACCCAGTCAAAATATTTTTATTCTCCTGGCGCGACAGGCCTACAAGGCCCTTAGCCTACCAGCCGGCTGCTGGCCTCACATCCACATGTGTCAACCACAGAGGTAGATGATAATCAGCCAGTGTAGGGGTGACATGTGGTCAGCATGTCGAGTCCTCCAGCCGTTATAGCTGGTTTTCTCAACCTGGAGCCGCTACTTATTGTAGCTACCCAAATGCATCACGATGCTGGGTGGGCACTGGTCCCATACTGGCCGAAATACCATGAGAAAATTTCTTCCCCCATGGAGACTTGAACCAGCGCAAGTGCCATAGCTCTACGCCAAGGCTTCCTGCCTTAATCACTCGGTTACGGCGTGGGACCAGTCAAAATATAAAACTCATTAATAATTAAGATTGTTCTGTTTATACGAGGGCGGATCGGAAAGTAATGCACAATAATTTTTTTCTGCCTTGGTATTGCAGCTAGAATGTTGAAATTTCACAGAGATATAGTTTGAAGTTTTCACTACAGATGGTATTTTGTTCTCAGGTGCACCTCTTGCGAGAGAAGCTTGAACTATGCAACAAAGATGGCACGCATGCTACAGTCGTCCACCTGTGAGGGACGGATCGGATCGGAAAGTAACGCACAATAATTTTTTTTAAAAAGTTTAATAGTAAAAGAAAGGAAAAAAATCACAAATGAACTTACATCTTTTACCTACTTTTCAACATAGTCACCAACTTTCTCAACACATTTTTCCCATCGTGTTACCAGTTTCAATATGCCCTGTTCGTAGAAGTCCGTTTGGTTGGAGTGTAGCCATCTGCACACTGCTGATGCCTGCTTTGTTTTGGGCGTGTAGTGGTACGCCCACGAATCATCACCTGTGACGATTCCTTCCAGAAAGTCATGTCCTTGTGCGGTGTACCGCGTTAAGTGGTCCAAGCTTGCCATCATTCGCTGGCCCTTGTGGTCGTCTGTCAGGTTCTTAGGCACCCAGCGAGCACTAACTTTATGGAAGACTTTGCTACGATCCATACAATCATCCCCATACACGCCACGCATGTCCCTGTGAATTTCACTGGGTTTATGCCCTTTGGCCCACAAAAATCGAACAACACATCTCTGTTCCTCACAGGTGGACGACTGTAGCATGCACGCCATCTTTGTTGCATAGTTCAAGCTTCTCTCGCAAGAGGTGCACCTGAGAAAAAAATACCATCTGTAGTGAAAACTTCAAACTATATCTCTGTGAAATTTCAACATTCTAGCTGTAATACCAAGGCAGAAAAAAATTATTGTGCGTTACTTTCCGATCCGCCCTCGTATTTTTATAGTGTTTGTGTTATTGTTCCTATTGTATATAGTTATTACAAATATGTTGATAAGATCTGTCATTTGGGTGAATGATCTGTGTTCAAGTGCCCTGCATTAAATAAATAAATCATATATGATATCTAGGAATGCAGGAGATCACAATGAACGTGTGAAATGTTAATTTTTGTATGTAGTACTACTTGCAAAAATTATTTCCTTGTACTTGTTAAGAAAAACCTATAAATTGGATTATCTGACCATTAGCTTATTTAGACAGGGTTACTCCAACATGGTGTGACAAGCCTTCATCTAACTGCTGACCTCACATCCATGTTCTTTTCTTCTTAATAAGGCACTACAGCTTCAATTGAAGAATGCTTTGGTCTTCTCAATGAGTTCTTTCTACACTTTTCTATTCTGGACACATTTGTTCCAATTTTCTATCTTCATCAATTTTATATCATTTACAACACCTTTGCCTCTGCTTCTTATACAACATTCTGTCCACCTCATCACCCCTTTATATTTCTACTCGCTTTCATTCGCTATCCTCCCACCATAACTTAAACACACGATCGAGAGAAAATTTAACTCTAGCTGTACCTCTACATCGAACATCTCGCTATTCCTCATCCTTCCTTGTTTCAGCCACACGACTCTTGGAATTACCTCCCCTCGTATATCAAGGACTGCCCAACTCAAAAACAGTTTAAAAAGAAAATCACTTCATATTTCCTTAGACAATATAATATATAACGTGTTCCATGTATACTTTTATTGTTTCTTTACATTTTAAACTTTCTTTACCAAGCCATTTACTTAATCTAATTACAGGTTATTATGTTTGTTCTTCTTCTTCATCAGGCTCTGACTTCCAGTGGAATGTCTTGGCCTTCTCAACCAGTTTACGCCACTTCTTCCTATATTGTGCAGTGGATTTCAAATCAAAAATCCCCATTTCTCTCAAATCTTCAATTACGTCATCTTCCCATCGATCCTTGGGTCTTTCCCTTGTTCTTGTTCCTTGTGGCTTCCAAATCAAAATATCATTCGGCAATCTTCCCTTTGGCATTCTTAGTGTATGTCCAAACCATTGTAATCTTTTGGATTTGATGAAACTAACTATATTTTCTTTCTTATTCCTTCTCAACCTCCAATTTCCATTTTCCTTTACTGGACCTAGCACTCTTCTAAATATTTTCCTCTCAAACGTTAATAGTCTTAATTTATCTGCTTCCTTTAGTACCCAGGTTTCAGCTCCATAACATATGATTGGTCTTATTATTGCTGTATATAATTTGAATTTAACATTTTTTGATATTAATTTGCTTTTGAATATATTGATATTAGCAAAATATGCTTTATTCCCTTGCGATATTCTTGTTTTGATCTCTTCTTCAACAGTATTATTATCGTTTAGTATTGTGCCTAGGTACTTAAAGGAGTTAATTTGATCAATATAGTCACTATTTATAGATAGTTCAGTCAAATTTGTTTTATTCCTCAAACATCTTAAACATTTTGTTTTATTTAGATTGATTACAAGCCCATATTTTATACTTTTATTTTTCAATTTGTCAAAGGTTTCCAGTAGGGAATTTTTTGTTCTTGCTGTTATTATTACATCATGAGCATATGCAAGACACTGTTTTAGTCTTGTTGAAATATTTCCTCTTAGATCAAGTTGTTTTAAGACCATATCCATTACTATACAGAATAATGTCGTAGATAAAGGATCTCCCTGTTTGACCCCAGAGTTTACTTCAATCATTATTATTATTATTATTACTATTTTTCTTTCTTACCCATGTCAACTTTATATTGTGTAGTCTATACCTATTATGTAAAGGTAAAGGTATCCCACTACAGGCCTCAGGAGGTCCTTGGGGTAGTGGGAGGTTAAGGCTCCCACTTTTCTGGACAATCGGCACTTGATGTCAGCCCTGCATGACAGCCGTCTTTACCCCCAGAACAAGCGTCTGGTACTCATTTCCGTTAGAGACTGAGTCGACCCCAGGGCCATAGTGCTGCCAGAAGGTATGGGTCAGTTTAAAAATCTTGACCCCACTGGGACTTGAACCCTCAACCTTCCGGCTTATAGCGCAATACCTTAACCACTACGCTATGGCGTGCCCCTATTATGTATCAATCATAATTCTTATTGTATGTATAATTTGACCCTGGTGAAGTGGAAGAGAAGACCTTACAGTCTTAACTCCATCAGGTAAAATAAATAAACAAACACCATTATCTCATCTTTTTTTTTTAGGTCGTCCAATATATTTGGAGATTAATGGCTTCCATTTGTAGATTTTTTTGCCATCCTTTCATCATCTGTTCTATTTCTGAGCAATTATCTTTTTTACAATGCAAGAGAGCTGTCCTTACGTTCAACTCCAATGCATTGGAGGAACTCGGGTTTTCTCTCAGGGTTTACTCCCTTAGCTAGTGGGTCTTGATTATAGCATCGAGAACTTGCTTTCCACCCTTCCATTAATCAAACAGATGGATATCATATAGCCAGTACAGGTGTGAGGTGTGACATGTGGTCAACATGTCACACCTCCCAGCCATTACAGTGGTTTTCTCAACCTGTACCTACTATGTATTTTAGCTACCCAAATTCCTCATGATGCTTGCTAGTCACCGGTCTCATACTGGCCAAAATTTGTTGAGAAAATTTCTTCCCTCATGGAGACTCGAACCAGTGCAAGTCCTATAGCTCTACATCAAGGCATCATACCTTAAATCACTCGGCTACAACGTGAGATTGGACAATATTATGCCTCACCTTATAAAAATATATGATTTTCATAAGTAATGCCACGAGTGATTTACAAATTATCAATAAATTCACAACTCACGAAGTGAGGAGTGAATTTATCTAGAGAATTTGGAAATCAAGAGTGGCATTTGTTAGGACTATTTAATAAATAAAATTAAGCTGTTTACTCACAAATCATTATTTAACTATAGTTATTTTAAAATATTTATATATTTAATGTAAATGGTGATGTTTGAAAACAAATGAAAAACGATTGGTATGCTTCGTTTCTTTCCTTTGTTCATCACTGCAACCAGATCATAATATTATTTATTGCCAAAAGATCACAATATTGTAAGAATGCACCCTAGCAGAGAAATTTATAACCAACGTTATAGGTATTAATTAATTTGATGTCCTTTGATGTAAATATGTCAATTATATTTTTCTGCAACGTCATTTCCTGGGAAAATACTTTGTTTAAGAAAGTGCAAACAGTGTTTTCTTTTTTTTTGTGGTATAATCAATTGTCACAAATGTTTTATATTATCTATCACATGCGCTTTCTGCTGACATTCATGCACTATATATACAATCTGGTAGCCGTATTTCTTAGACAGTCAGTCACTGCAAAATAATGCTGTGACCTATTCAGAATGTTAAAAAGGAGGTGCTTTCTTTATTATGATAAACTTTAGTTGGTAAATTTTAGGTGAAACATGACTGTGATTGGTTGTAAATCAAAAATCATTGAAATGTGATTGGTCATTGACTCCCATTTGGGGCATGAGTTAAATAGTGACCAAAACTAGTTTCGGTGGCATTCCCACTATTACCAGCTAAACTCTCTCTCTGAAACTAGACTTGGTGAGAATCACATATTTTTTATGAGGTGAGATGTAAACATGTCCAATTCAATTATGTAAATCATTCTTAATATATCCAGTGAGATTCTTGAAGGAAGCAACTACTTGCCTCTCTCCATTTCCAACCATCCTCTCTCATAAACGGCAGAATAGTTAACCCCAAGAATCTCACTGTATTTCCCTTTAAAAATCATAGAGTCGTTACTCAGTTTCCTCCATCACTTGTCTGCTTGTCTTTTACTTTAGTCAAAAAAAATTTTCTAAGGATGTCTGACTAGCATTATGGCTTCAATTTCCAGCTATACCATAGAATTATTTTTCTTTTGGTATATGGTCTGAAACGAGTTCCACTCAACTTCATAAAGAAAATAGAGTAGTTACTTGACATGAGAAATGGCAACATCCAGTTAAGAAGGCTGAAACTAAGGTTGAGGTGCCACAGATCTAATTTAATTCTGTATGAAAATACTTCTAACTTGCTGCATTCAGTTGTGTCATATGTAAGGCCAATTGCAAGTACCAGTAATTCTGAGCCTCTGTTAAATTTTCTTGTTTGGTATCTTGAATTACGAGAAATTGCTACTGAGGAGTGTTTATATTAACCCTCTTTTTTATATCAACAGCTGGATTGGTTATTTAACATTTTCCAATACTGTTATTTTAACACAGTTCCAATGATGGATCATATTATAATGATATTGTGAAAATATTATAAAAATGATCCATTATTGGAACTGTGTTAAAATAACAATATTGGAAAATGTTAAATAACATTGTTTACTGCTTATAAAAGTGGTGGTGTAAAAATTTTCAAATATAGATACTTCTAAATGAAGCCGGCCGTTGGCGATGGTAGTGACACCTACCTGACAGTGGACGAAACGAGAATTATAGATTTGTATATGTGGAAAGAATTGTTAATGTTTGTGCCAGGTCTAGAACGGTGTAGTGGGCTGCACACTAGTCTGGAGAACTAGAGGTCCACGGTTCGAATCCTGGTTCAGACATTAATTTTTCTTTTCACAATATCATTATAATATTATGGATTGGTTAAGTCGGCCGCAGTGGACTAGTGGTTGTGCTACTTGCTTCTGGTCCTGAGGGTTGCAGGTTAAAACCTGGCTAGACTCGTTTGATTTTTTTAGGATGGAAAAATCAAAGGAGCAAGTCCTCCGGGAGGGACTTTAAGCTGTGCATCCCAAGTCTGAAGATTTTCAGGCTTGTAAAAGTTCCTTAAGCTGAATAAAATGGTATCTAAACAGAATTTACCAGTCTCAACATCCTAGTAATACCTTAGTTGTCTTCTAGATGTCTCATTGCCATTCATGGCATCTATGGGCGAATAAGGTAGCTAGATTAACTTAGTCTAGGAGCTCCTAACAAAGGAGAGGCTATGGCAAACATTGGGCTATGCCATTATAGATATAGATGGATTGGTAAACATCTGGAAATACTGGTTGTAGAGAACATAGAAAATATATTGATGTCTCACACTATAAAATACTGTACACAATAAGCCAGTATGGGATCAATTGTATAAGGAAAATTCCATTCTATTTTCATCCATAAACATAATTGTAGGGTTAAGTCTCGTAGACTGCGATGGGCAGGACATATGGCACAAATGGGGAATGAAAGACAAGCATGGAAGCTTCTTGTAGGAAAAACACCCAGTTGGTAGACCAAGAATGAGGTGGGAGAATAACATTAACTATGATTTGAGGGAAGTAGATTATACTGGGGATGATTAGAAAACATTGGCTCAGGATAGGGATATATGGAGAGCTTATGTCCGCGCGGCCATGAACCTGTGGGTTCCATAGTGCCAGTGAGTTAGGGTATAAATCCCTTTTACCCTTCAAAACCATAAAAGTGAATGTAGGGTTAAGTCTCGTAGACAGCGATGGGCAGGACATATGGCACGAATGGGGAATGAAAGACCAGCATGGAAGCTTCTTATAGGAAAACCAGAAGAAAACGCCCAGTTGGTAGACCAAGAATGAGGTGGGAAAGTAACATTAACTATGATTTGAGGGGAAGTAGATTATACAGGGGATGATTGGAAAACATTGGCTCAGGATAGGGATATATGGAGAGCTTATGTCCGCGCGGCCATGAACCTGTGGGTTCCATAGTGCCAGTGAGTTAGGGTATAAATCCCTTTTACCCTTCAAAACCTGTTACAAATAATTAAGCAAGGATTATGAACATAGAGAACCGTGTAATTAGGCCTACAGCAAAGCGGCTCTTATTCTTATTTACGTTAAATGTAAGGCAGGGATTAGATCTGTGTGTAAGGTTCGGTAACATTGAAAAAATCACAAACAGAGTGCCATTCATTTTTAATCTTGTACCGTGCAACATTTTGAAAATTAAAATTAAGTTTAAAAAAATGTAAATTCAGAGTTTATATGGTCTATCACTGACAAAGTCGAAATAAAAATTACCATTTCAAGACGAAATAGATATAATTATTACGAAAAATAGAAAATTCTTTTCTTAGTATGAAGATGGAATTTCTGAGAAATTATTTTTGGAATATACTATACGTATTTTATTATTGTAACCAGTGAAGGGCAAGATAAATTATGTTATTATTATCACATATTAACATTAATGGTTTCAAAGGTGACGGTATATGATAAGATTATACAAGTCTGCTTATCATTGTTCAGCGTTGTTTAGTGTTGTTTAGTGGCCAATCACCTGTAATGGTTCTCTATGCCTGTAATAGAGAAGAGGTAATCAGCCATAAAGAAACGATCAGCTGTGAAGAGTGAAATGAAAAAACTAATCGCTTGAATAAGTAATCAATCTTCAATTACTCAAAAGTCATTGCAAATAACCGAAAATATAAAGTAATTAAAGCAATGTGTTTAATTTTGAGTTTATTCAGATTTAAATACATTTATAGTTGATAATTTGAGTTTAGTTATTTATTATGATTAATTTTTACTTGTTTTTATGACCCCCAAATGACGTTTGGAGTCTCCTCCTTCTTTGAACGTCATAATTTTTAAAATAGACAGTGTTTAGGGTAATTTGTAGATAATTATATGAGTGGTAAGTGCTTAAAATAATTATCTACAAGGCGAAATATAACCCATGAAAAATCTAACCTAAACAGAATTGACAAATGGAATTTCAAAAACTTACAATTCCATTTGATTATCTTTATTTGTAGATTACGGCATCATTGTTTGTTTATGTTGATTCGTAATCTATGTTCGTAATCTTGTAGATAGATTGCATTTATGTCAACAATGCATTTGTTTTGTAGTTCTGAAGCATTTGTCAATCCTGAGAGAAGGAATTATTACCAGGATGAAACAGATTACGAAAGGAAAACCTGTAAAAATTGAAGATGTAAGTACTATACTGTATTTTTACATATAATAAAACAAATTTAGTCCTAGTAGGTTTTTATGAACATGGAGCAAGCTATTATGCAATAAGCCTATAACCTAGGAAAATGATAAATATGGGCTGCATCTAGTGTTACATCTAGTTGTCAACTCTTTTATGCCGTTTTTTATCTAATATACAAACCCGACTCAACTGCACTTCTACTAGCGCTAGATTTTTCGGATGTGGTAGGTTTTATGTCTCTCACAATTCTACACTTACACTCTTATGCCACTGATGCACTAAACACTTGTAAACACGTTTTGTACTATTTTAAACATTTTCCAATGATCAAGCTTTCTTTACAATATTTTATATTTATATACTTACGTAAAACATGATCGTGGATAAATTACTTGCTTGCTACTTTCCCATGTTGTTCCAACGTTGCCACCATTTGAAAATAATTTCAAACCATATTTAGTGTTAGTGTACGTAAAATTAGTTTATAGTTCATTAAATAGTATGCATGTAAATTGCTTTGTTACGTTAGGAAATGGGAAGTTGGTTTACGTCCATTTTTTTAAGCATTTGGGAATAAATAATATGCATGTAAATTGTTTTCTTTAGTTAGAAAATGGCAAGTTAGTTAACGTCCATTTTTTTTTGCATTTGGAAATTTATTCCCAAAGTTGGTAATGCCGGTTGGTAATGCCGACTGCAGAGCCATCTACCAGAGGCTATATTAACCATTATGGCAATTCCCACAACTCATGCATGCGCACTGCGATTCTGTGGAACTTACAAAAATTTGTCTGAGACATATAACCGACTTTTCCCGATTTTTCAATTATATTGTTGTAAATTATAGCTCTTTTTCTGTATTTACGGAAAAACTGCATTTAAACTAGCGTGAAATATTTTCAAAGTCCTACAGAACAACAGTATGCATGCGCCAGAGTTTATAGAGCCAGCAATAACCCACAATTGAACCACATATCGATTATCATCCTCGATTACTATCCGTCGCTGTGAAATTTAAATGGCCAATATTTGAAATAAATCCCCAAACATATGTTAAAAAATATGTTAATAATATTAAATTACCAAACGTTTATTAAAAATGAGTGTACACTTACCTATTACTCCCTAACACTGATCCAACCAACGATAACCCAAAACCGCGATAGAAAAATCACAGACTAAATAATATACTGTGTGCAGAAAATAGCAGTTAGCATCACAATATTGTCCGACAGTGTTGTAATATTGTAATTTGCATATTTAAATAAATATTTCAAAATTGTCTAATAATGTTAAAAAATTGTTCGAAAAAGTTTAAAATATTAAATTATGTTAGTAAATACGGAAGGAGAGCTATAGTTTACAATAATATAACTGAAAAATCAAGCGCTAGTAAAAGTGCAGTTGAGCCATATTTACTAACATTATTTAATATTTTAAACTTTTTAAAACAATTTTTATAACATTATTAGACAATTTTTAAGTATTTATTTAAATATGCAAATCACAATATTATGACACTGTTAGACAATATTGTGATGCTAACTGCTATTTTCTCCACAGAGTATATTACTTAGTCTATGATTTTTCTATCGCTGTTTTGGGTTATCGCTGGTTGGATCAGCATTAGGGAGTGATAAGTAAGTGTACACCCATTTTTAATAAACGTTTGGTAATTTTAATATTATTAATATATTTTTTTAACGTAGATTTAGGGATTTATTGCAAATATTGGTCATTTAAATTTCATAGGGACAGATAGTAATTGAGGATGATAATCGATATGTGGTTTGATTGTGAGTTTTCGCTGGCTCTATAAACTCTGGTTCATGCGCACTGTTGTTCTACAGGACTTTGAAAATATTTGATGCTGGTTTAAGTGCAGTTTTTCCTACCAACCCATTTACTCAAGCCAAACATAACAACCTAACAATAATTATTGACCCTAAATTTATATGGACAGTTAGGCCTTAAAGGTAGAATCAGTAACTTTTGTTAGATTTTTTAAGTTTAAAGAATGGTGTATCTCAACTTGTGAAGAAGACAGCCACAAGTGTAAAAAGTTTAGTTCCAAGTTAATTGCAATTAAGTTTTAAAAAAAAGGTATTGTAAATTCAATTTTTGACATGGGCACAATTTTATCCTGTTTCCATTTTCTTCCACATGACTTGTGGCTATAAAGAAACACATTTGTTCTGGTAACCATTTTTTTCTAACAAATAGTAGTCTTAACTCAATTTATGACATTTTTACACTTGTGGCCCTCTTCTTTCCAAGGTGCGATATGTACTTGCTTACTTACTCACTGGCACTATCGAACCCGTAGGTTCATGGCCGCGCAGACATAAGCTCTCCATACATCCCTATCCTGAGCCAATGCTTTCCAATCATTCCCTGTATAATCTACTTCCCTCAAATCATAGTTAATGTTGTTCTCCCACCTCATTCTTGGTCTACCAACTGGGCGTTTTCCTTCTGGCTTTCCTACAAGAAGTTTCCATGCACGTCTTTCATTCCCCATATGCGCAACATGTCCTGCCCATCGCAGTCTACGAGACTTAACTGTTCTTATTATATCTGGCTTCCTATAAAGACCATGTAGTTCATTGTTATGTAGTCTTCTCCATTCACCTGTCTGTTCATCTCTCTTTGGTCCAAAAATTTTCCTAAGAACTTTATTCTCAAATACTCGTAATCTCCTTTCCTCCCTTAAAGTAAGAGTCCATGTTTCGCACCCATATAATATAACTGGTAGATAAATAATAGTTTTATATATTTTCAGCTTAACGTTTTTTGAAAGGAGTTGGGACATCAAAAGTCTCTGCAATGCATAATAGCATGCATTTCCAGAATTGAGCCTATGTTTAATTTCTTTGTGCATCTCATTCCTATTTGTGATTATTGTTCCTAGGTATTTGAATTCAGCCACTTCCTCAAAATTTCCCTCATTTGTCATTAGCTGTCCATTTCCATTATATACTGAATTTCTACTTGTGACCATATATTTAGTTTTACTGATATTTACTTCCAGTCCCAATTTCTTAGTGTTACTCAATAGTGTGTGCGTGTTGGCCTTTAGTATCTCCTCGCTATCGGCCAGTAGTACTACATCATCAGCATAAACTAACAGCTTATTAATATACCATTCAGTTGTAAGCCTTCCTCATTCTCTAAAGATTTAATGGCATGCTCTAGTATAAAATTAAATAGTAGAGGAGATAGTGCATCTCCTTGCTTCAACCCATTCTGGATTTCAAAAGTGTCTGAAAACTGTTTGCCTACACGCACCCTACTCTTTGAGCCATTTAGACACATTCGTATAAGTCTAATACTCCAGTGTATATATGAGTGCTTCAGTGCCATAGGTGCCTAACCTGCAATTTAAAAAAATTATGCTTTTCCCTGTAATTGACTAGAAATAATCATCTCTGTCAGAGCGACATCTGCCTATAACATTTTTGTGTTAATTTTAACTCATCCATAATGTTATAGGCAGATGTGGCTCTGACAGAGATGATTATTTCTAGTGCAATTACAGAGAAAAGCATATTTCTTTAATTGTGGGTTAGGCACCTATGGCACTGAGGCACTCATATATATAAAACTGTTTTTAATGAAAACGAATGGAGTTATATTACCAAAAAATAAGTCTCTGTATAGTTAGAAGTTGTTTTTGTTAGCTTTTTAAAAAAATAATTATTTTAAAACTTAAATATGTAGAATGATAACGAAGTGTGCATTTTGGAAATGTATAACATAGACTAATTAGTGTTCCATTACAAAATTCATAGAATGTTATGTCGCGTAGAATAGCATAATAAGGAAATACTGTTATGGGGCTCAACTGCACTTTTACTAGCGCCTGATTTTTCAGTTATATTTTGGTAAACTATAGCTCTTCTTTTGTATTTACTAACGTTATTTAATATTTTTAATTTTTTCAAACAATTTTTATAACATTATTAGACAATTTTTAAGTATTTATTTAAATATGCAAATCACAATATTATGACATTGTTAGACAATATTGTGATGCTAACTCCTATCTTCTCCACAGAGTATATTACTTAGTCTATGATTTTTCTATCGCTGTTTTGGGTTATCGCTGGTTGGATCAGCATTAGGTAGCGATAAGTAAGCATACACCCATTTTTAATAAATGTTTGGTAATTTTAATATTATTAATATATCTTTTCAACATAGATTTGGGGATTTATTTCAAATATTGGTCATTTAAATTTCATAGCGACGGATAGTAATCAAGGATGATAATCAATATGTGGGTTATTGGTGGCTCTACAAACTGGTGCATGCGTACTGTTATTCTATAGGACTTTGAAAATATTTCACGCTAGTTTAAGTGCAGTTTTTGCCTGTTATGGTGTTGCAGGTTGAAGCATTGCTGAAAGACAAAGTGAGGATGAGAGACAGGGACAGAGTAGAGCAAATGATCAACAGACTGGCTGAGGGAGGCAAGGAGAAGCTCCAGGTACTAAATTACAGATCATATATTTTATCTTTTTCCCTCTTGTAGAAGTGATGGCCGAGGTCTAGTATTTGTCGATCACGATTTTCCATACATTCTTATGCCACTGTTGCTCTACACACTTTAACCATTTGTAATTAACGTTTCCTACTATTTTAAACATTTTGGAATGATTCTATGAACATTTCCTACTATTCATGTGTTTTATGTCTTTTGGGCTACATGGCCATGGTCTGGTTTTATTAACACTCTCTACTACTGCGGTAGACATCCTCAGGAGATTCTGCACGCTTTTTGACCTCCTAACTCTTCAAATGTCGGCTGCAAACTGGCTGTGCATTGGAAATCGTGTCCTTATTTATAGTTGAGTATTGTGTGGTGATGTTTTCTATACGATCCGTTACTTTGGAGCTATTTTTTAATTGGTTGTTACTGGCATAAGTCATAGGTTGTATAAAAAAAATAGCTCCAAAGTAACAGACCGTATAGAAAACATCACCACACAATACTCAACTATAAATAAGGACACAATTTCCAACGCACAGCCAGTCTGCAGTCGACATTTGAAGAGTTAGGAGGTCAAAGAGCATGCAGAATCTCCTGAGGATGTCTACCGCAGTAGTAGAGAGTGTTAATAAAACCAGACCATGGCCATTTAGCCCAAAAGACATAAAGTACATGAATCAAAACACCTGCTGTGAAAGTCTACAATTTTACATTTCCTCCTATTTTTTAATATTTATATAATTACACGAATATTGTGAATCTAATTAATTTTGAATTATTTTTTGACTCACCTCACATTTCTTGACTCCCATGCAGACCCAGGTTTCGTCACTGAATTTGTGCCATTATCGATGCAACACCACGATCGCAAATTCAGTGACGAAACCTGGGTCTGCATGGGAGTCAAGAAATATGAGTTGAATAAAAAAACAACTCAAAATTAATTAAAATAAACCTACTTAACTTAATAGAATTTAAGTTGGAATATATCTGGCTTGCAATTATCAATAATTGCAAATTTCAAAAGAATTCCAGCCAAAATTATTGAACCTCTTACCAGTGCTTCAACATGAGCTTTAGGAAGTCATAAATGAACAGAAAATATAGGCATCTTTACCAAAAAAAAAATCTAGTAAAAAAAAAATCTAATTAACCCCCCTGTCCCTTCTATAAAAAAAAAGTTATGAATCTAGTTCTACAGGCGCGCAAATGCTTAATGTAACTTCAGCTAGGTGGCTCTCAAATTGGTGTTACCAAGATTCGCAATTAAATCCAAACCATGTTTCAAGAAATTAACCCTCAGGGGTCCTCATCTAGGGGATATGTGGATGGCGACCACAAGGTGCCCAAGCTGAGCAAAACATTTCTTCCACTTACTTGTGTTTTGCATTCTTTTAACTTTACTATCTGACCTCTCTTGGTTAACTCTTGTTTTTTTCGACCCCGACGCTATTAGGGCATCCGAGGGCTAGGGAGTCTTTCCTTTCTTCCATTTCTTCTTTCCTTTTTTTTCTTTTCTTCTCCAGAAAAGCCTGACCAGAGGCTATAAGATGGCAGCCCCATCACTGGTCTTGCCTTCCTTTGGCCAGCAACCAATCGAAGGGACTATTATTATGCTTTCAAGTCTTATACGAGAATTTCCCAGGGAGGGAAAATTTTCTATAGGATCGTAACAGGCCTTGGCCTAATACTTGGAAGGAAGAAGAAGAAGAAGAACTTCATTTTGTTAGGTTCCGATAGGTATATAAAATTAGTTTATAGTTTAATAAATAATATGTATGTAATTTGTTTTGTTAGTTTAGGAAATGGGAAGTTGGTTACATCCATTTTTTATAAACATTTGGGAATTTATTCCAAAAGTTGGTAACACTGATTTGAAAGCATCTAACAGAAGATGCATTAAGCATTAGAGCAACTCATGTATGCACACTGCAATTCTGTAGAACTTGAAATAATTCATGAAGTAAATGATCGACAAATAGTGGACTTTTTTGAAGTGACAGTGTACAGCTGAACACTTCCCAACGACTGGTGAAGTGCAGAAAGTACTTCCTCTCTTAAAGACAATGTTCTTCTTCTTCCTTCCAAGTATTAGGCCAAGGCCTGTTACGATCCTATAGAAAATTTTCCCTCCAGCGTACCTCAGGAAATTCTCGTAGCATCGGGGTTGAAAAAACAAGAGTTAACCAAGAGAGGTTAGATAGTAAAGTTAAAAGAGTGCAAAACACAAGTAAGTGGAAGAAATGTTTTGCACAGCTTGGGCACCTTGTGGTCACCATCCACATATCCCCTAGATGAGGACCCCTGTAAAAATGTTTTACATTGTATACTAATTATATAAAGTAAAGTAATCCCACTGCAGGCCTCAGGAGGCCCTTGGGGTAGTAGGAGGTTAAGGCCTTAACCACTACGCTATATTTGAAGAGAAAAGTAATATGTGCAGACTGGGATTTGAACCCAGGACCTTTTGCACACTGGGCGAATGCTCTACCAAGTGAGCTGTCTGAGCATCCCAGTCTAAATGCAAATCTTTCTTTTATCTTTCTTTCTCTTATCTTTTTTCTCAAATCTTTTAGATTGGAGTTGCTCAGATAGCTCACTTGCTAGAGCATTTGCTTAGTGTGTGAAAGTCCTGGGTTCAAACCCCAGTCTATGCGTATAATTTTTTTCTTCAAATATAATTTATCCATCATTGAGATGTATGAAATGAATAATAAAACATTGTATATTAATTGCGAGCTAAGTTCCAGTCGTAAAGTAAACAAAGCAGTTGTTTTATTAATAGTGAGTGGAGAACATATTTTAATCGACTCACCTCATACATTTTCAAACTTCTTTGATACCGACGGTTTCAGACAATATCATGTCCTTCTTCAGTCATGGCTTCCACTGATGAAATTCCATGATTGTTGATTTCTTTAGTGACATCACTTCTTGTGCTGCCATCTTTCGTTGGGATTATAAACTTTGTAATTAAATTTTTATCCACCGGAATATGCATAAGTATACAATGTATTATTACCCGTTTAAGGAGTAAGTGCAGTTGTTGACGGAGGTACTGCAGTCGTGTTTATGCAGGAATAGAACACGTGACACTGCTATCTATGAAACGCAGAGGGGAATAGGACGTGGGACGCTGACAGTGTACACTGCCTTATATGATGTCACATGTAGCACCAAACAGAGCTTCGTAATTCTTCTGCCTGCAGAGATATTTTGAATGACTTACACTGAATCTTCAATGGTCTAATACACTCAGGGTTTCCCATCTAGGGGTTATGTGGATGGCAACCACAAGGTGCCCAAGCTGAGCAAAACATTGCTTCCACTTACTTGTGATTTGCTCCTTACTTTTATCTTTAACCGATCAGGTATTTCTTCCTTTTCTAGTACCAGATCCCTCTCTTTACGTTCCTATCCAGTCACCCTTGCCTGACCTCTTGTTTTCTTCGACCCTGATGGCATTAGAACATTCGAGGCTAAAGGCTTCATTTCTGTCTTTCCTATATCTCTTTCTCTTAATCTTGTAGGCACTCACCTTGAATGTCCACATAAGCTGCATATTCAAATGCAGCCCCATTGCAACTTATAACATAAGTATATAATGGATTCGTCCTGCGCCGTAGCCGAGTGATTAAGGCAGAAAGCCTTGGTGCACAGCTATGGAATTTGCTCTGGTTCGAGTCTCCATGGGGGAAGAAATTTTCTCATGGTAGTTTGGCCAGTATAGGACCGGTGCCAACCAGCATCGTGAGGCATTTGGGTAGCTACAATAAGTAGCGGCTCCAGGTTGAGAAAACCAGCTGTAACAGCTGGGGGACTCGACATGCTGACCACATGTCACCTCTGCACTGGCTAGATGATTATCTACTTCTGTGATTGACACATGTGGATGTGAGGCCAGCAGCCAGCTGGAAGGCTAAGGGCCTTCTAGGCCTGTCGCGCCAGGAATTCATACAATGGATTTGTGTCTTCAGCTAAGGCTGGATACATGTAATGAAGAAGTATTCATGGTCTAATAATGGTTTTACCTTTAAGCACGTAAGAAAATGTAGTTCACTGTGTACACTCATGGGGAAGTGTTCAGCTATACAGGGTGGACCGCTCGAATGGACCTAATTTCAATTGCTTGTTACTGGCAAACGGTTGAAGATAGAAACTTAAAACAACGTTCATAGTACAGAAAAACTCACCAAGTTTTGAATCCTGTCGGTAGATGGCACAAAGATACGTTTCTCGTTCTTAGATTTAATTGTTTGTGAAAATGGCGACTCCGCAGATGAAAGCGCAAGCTGTTTTGTGGTATGCGGAGTTTAAATCAATCATTAGAGTTCAAAGGGAGTTCCGGCGTGTGTTTAACCGTGATGCTCCAACTGCTAGAAGCATAAAGAAGTGGCGTGATACATTATTAGCTACAGGATCTGTGTTGAAGAAGCATGGTGGTGGTCGCAGAGCATCCGATGAAATGGTAGCAAATGTTCAAGCCGCATTTGAGCGAAGCCCCCGGAAGTCATTAAGAAGAGCTTCGCGGGAACTTCAAATACCAAAATCGACATTACAACGGATTGTCCACAAACGCCTCAAACTGCACGCATATAAAGTGCAGTTAGTGCAACGTCTGGAGCCGAATGACATGCCGAAACGAGTGGAATTCGCCAATACGATGCTGGACCGTCTCGGCGCTGATCCTGACTTCATGACCAAGATTTTCTTCTCGGACGAAGCCACTTTCCATTTGTCAGGCAAGGTAAACCGGCATAATGTGCGGATCTGGGGATCGGAGAATCCTCACGCTATTCAAGAGCATGTTCGTGATAGTCCGAAGATGAATGTTTGGTGCAGTTTGTCACATAATAAGGTCATTGGACCGTTTTTCTTCGCCGAGAAAACTGTTCGTGGTACCACATATCTTGACATGCTGGAGCAGTTCTTCTTTCCACAAATTGAACAACTGCAGCCTAACATCGTTTTCCAGCAAGATGGTGCTCCTCCCCACTGGTCCAATGAAGTTCGTACGACTTTGGACAACATTTTCCCTGGCCGTTGGATTGGTAGGGGAGGACCAATCGCGTGGCCCCCGAGATCTCCCGATTTAACACCACTGGATTTCTTTCTCTGGGGCTATGTCAAAGATAAAGTTTACACCACCCCAGTCAAAGACCTTCGTGATCTTCGTGAGCGCATCATAGAGGCTATTGAGAACATTCCAGAAGACATACTCCAACGTACTTGGCAAGAAATTGTTCATCGCTTTGATATCGTCACAGTGACTGCTGGGGCTCATATAGAGATGTGGTGATCTGGATATCAAAACTTGGTGAGTTTTTCTGTAATATGAACGTTGTTTTAAGTTTCTATCTTCAACCGTTTGCCAGTAACAAGCAATTGAAATTAGGTCCATTCGAGCGGTCCACCCTGTATATTGTCACTTTTTAAAGAAAATGTAGTCAGGAAACAGGCCTGCTATAACCTGAGCCAGAATGAGAAAAACTCTTTCTCCATGTCAACTTGAATCAGCAATTGTCTCATTGCATGATGCCTTAGACAGCAAGATTATGGTGCAGGATGTTCAGTGTAATCAATTAGTTTAGTTTTTTTGTTTGATTTTACAGTGTATGTTGTTTTGCAGATGATCTCAGACTTTGACCGGACGTTAACCAAACAGCACATGGATGGGAAACCAATGTTATCTAGTTTCTGTAAGTACATTCATTGCCTAATTTATGTTTTTAGTAACAGTTTGATCTATGGTTGATGGACTTAGACATAAACAGATAGACTTGCTAGTGATGAAACAGAAAGTTTATGCCAATGCCATCTGAGGAGTCTTAATTTTCTTGTATGGTTGCACTTCATTTCTGTTCAGTTTACAGTATTATCCAAGTTTAAATCTAATGAATTTTATTGAAAAAGTAAAACAAAAAGCAATAAGTAATTAAAATATAAAATAATTCATATAATAAAAACCTTTGGAATTAACAGTCTGGGAAAAGATATACATTTAAAAATATACTCTGCTGGATAAGAAAAGGAATGAAGATATAAAAAAGGAACTAAATATTTTCAAACTTACAGACTGAATAATTAAATATAGGAATGGCTGGAAAGAACATATTGATAGAATGCCAGAAGAAAGATTTCCAAAATTATTGCTAAATTATAAACTGCACGGAAGGAGAAATGTTGGAAGCCCACATAGAAGATGGTCTGAACAATTCTAGCTTTCATGAAACCGGAATGAGCCAACAGGCTTAATCCCTGGATGATGATGATTAAAAAAAACTATACGAGAACCATGAATTTTGAGTTTCCGGATGAACTAAATTTGATTACAAAGGTATGGCAAGGATGTCCTCTATCACCTACTATGAACCAGTACGGCTTCTTTAGATGTACTGGCTTTATAATGTAATGTGAAATCCCCAATTAAATGTCTTCTTAATAAAGAATCTACCATTTGCAAGATAGAAGTAATGGTTTCATAGCATTTGGTGCACGGGAATTAACAGCGTATATAAGAGAAAGATTTGCATTTAGATTGGAGTTTTTTCAGGTAGCTCAGTTAGTAGAGCAAAAGGGTCTAGATTGCAAAAGGTCCTGGGTTCAAACCTCAGTCTGAGTGTATATTTTTCTCTTCAAATATATGTTTCCAATATGTCTTCTTAATAAAGGAGCCGCCATTTGCAAGATAGAAGCATGGCTTCACAGCATTTGGTGGATGGGAATTACAATGTATATAGAGAAAGATTTGCGTTTAGATCGGTACTTGCTCAGGTAGCTCAGTTGGTAGAGCACTTGGTCTAGAGAAACCAAGGGTCCCGGGTTCAAGTCCCGGTCTGAGCGTATAATTTTTCTCTTCAAATATGATATGTTTCCATTTCAGTTTTAATATATACATTTTTTGGCAGGGGCCATGCCGTAGTGTAGTTAGTTAAAGTAATGTACTACAAGCTAGAACATTGGAGGTTCGAGTTCAGGATTTTTAAACTGACCCAAACCTTCTGGCAACACCATGATTCTGGGCTTGACTCAGTCTCCAAAATAAATGAGTACCAGACTCTTAGGCTCAAATCTATGAACGCAGTAGACCGTAAAAGTCATTCTCTGCCTGTACTCTGATGAGAAAGTTGTATCCAAATATTTTTTTGTATTAAAATTCATCGGAGAACATATTGTTTAAACAACTCACCTCATAGGATTCATGCTTCCATGATATCGCGATTTAAAACATAATCATGTTCATCGTCAGCCATAACTCCGACTGATGAAATTCTTCGGCCGTCAACTATTCTATTGTCGCCATCTTCAGTGCTGCCAGTGATGGCGACAATAGAATAGTTGACGGCCGAAGAATTTCATCAGTCGGAGTTATGGCTGACGATGAACATGATTATGTTTGAAATCGCGATATCATGGAAGCATGAATCCTATGAGGTGAGTTGTTTAAACAATATGTTCTCCGATGAATTTTAATGATTATACCTCATAATGTTTACTTCCCAACATTAATTAAATATACTTTTTTGTATGCTCAAAAATCTGTTCATGCGATAATAATTGTTGAAATTCCTAAGCTACCTGGCAAGGTGACTTAGGAGAGAAACGAATCGTGAGAATCCCGAAGGGACCGATGGTAACCAATATAGTTTGAAACCTTGCTGCGTACCTTGCTGCTTTATTCCAAGATGTCGAACCTTGAAGACTTCGATCATGTTTTCAGTATACGCGGAGAAGAGGAATTTTATAGAGTCTACCAAAGAATTCAACTGGAAGAACAGGAGAATTGGAATAATATTGTGCGATGCAGACGTCGTCGTATACGGTATTATTTGCGGGACGCAAGCGTAAATGCGTTCGTCTAGCAGACGAAAATAATGGAAGTGGTTTTATCACTGAGAATTCTGGATAATTTCTTGCCAATATTACGAAAACGACGACTTTCATGCATGACCAGTTAGTGGGTAGCTAATTCGATCTTTGCACTTGCTCACGGAAAGTCAGCTCACCAGTGATTGAAAGTAATTTGAGTAGAGACTAATGTATTTGCATGCGGCATGAAGTCAGCCATCATGCTGGACTGACAATCAGGTGCTGATTGTTTAGAAAAGTAACCTCCTATTACCTGAAGGACCTCATAAGACCTGTAGAGGGATCACTTTACCTTTATCTTATATTTTTTGACGATGTTTGTGTAACTGAATCCTGTGCTGTGTGTATTTTTAATAGGTGTATTCAGTCAATGTAGTCAACTTCCGAATGGATATAAGGAGAAAGATGCTGCTCTTTGGAGATATTATCGGCCCGATTGAAATTGACCCAAAGATCAGCAGAGAAGAGAAGTGCAGACATATGGTTGAGTGGTACCAGAAGGCAGAGAAACTACTGTCGGGGTTCGATTTCAAGATAGAAGAGCTGCATGATGTCATCAAACGAGAAGGAATGGATCTCAGGTACCTAATTGTCAGCTTTAAACATCATCTTCATCCTTCCATTTAAGGGCACCCACCACTTTTTTATCAGGGTTGCAAAATATTGATGTTTTTATTACTAATTTAACACTTCTCACCGAAGGATAAATTATATTTGAAGAGAAAAATTATATGCGAAGACTGGGGTTTGAACCCAGGCCTTTTGCTAGAAAGCCAAAGGTCCTGGGTTCAAACCCTAAAGCAGGATTTTAATATAATAAATATGGAAGTTAAAGTTAATAATTTTATGATAATAATAATATGAGGTGAGTGATAAACATATTCTACCTTAATTAATAATTTTATACTTTAAAATTCTTTTAAGCCCTCAGGGGTCCTCATCTAGGGGATATGTGGATGGCGACCACAAGGTGCCCAAGCTGTGCAAAACATTTCTTCCACTTACTTGTGTTTTGCACTCTTTTAACTTTACTATCTAACCTCTCTTGGTTAACTCTTGTTTTTTCGACCCCGACGCTATTAGGGCATCCGAGGGCTAGGGAGTCCTTCCTTTCTTCCATTTCTTCTTTCCTTTATTTTCTTTTCTTCTCCAGAAAGCTATAAGATGGCAGCCCCATCACTGGTCTTGCCTTCCTTTGGCCAGCAACCAATCGAAGGGACTATTATTATGCTTTCAAGTCTTATATGAGAATTTCCCATAAGGGAAAATTTTCTATTGGATCGTAACAGGCCTTGGCCTAATACTTGAAAGGAAGAAGAAGAAGAAAATTCTTTTAATATTTAAATATAACTTAAATAAAGAAAAACATAGAAACAATTGGCTAGCCCATATTCAGCGCATGGATCGTCACAGAATACCAAAACAAATTCTTCACTACATTCCTCGAAGCAGAAGATCTGGGGTCGACCTTTTCGGAGATGGCAGGAGACCGTAACGGGCCACTGGGCCTAATACTTGAAAGGACGATGATGATCTAAATAATTAATTGTTGTTCATTGTTGAATAAAAATATCTCAGTAACAATTAAAGAAATTGTATTACATAAGTCTTTCTAAATAATGCTTTTAAAATTGTTTTAAGTCATTGTTGTCAGAATTATAAAGCTTTCTGTTATAATTATAATAAGAACACCTGCTTAACTTCATATTTTTAAATAAAAGTATACTAGATTCTGATTGGATGTTAAAACAATTAACTTTTTGATTTAACAAATCAAATTTAAACCTGGTATTTAATGGACTATTAACCAATAGAATTTAAAATTACTATCATGTGATGTAATAATGTTCTTTAAAATTATAAAAGAATTATACTGGTCATTCTGCATACAACTTTCATCAAGGATAGAAGCAATAACAGCTCTCCTTATAAAATGTGATATTTAATACAAGAAGAATAGTTGATTCAAGAAAAGAAAATAATTTCATTTTAATTGACGGTGAAGAATAATACCACCTACATTTACTTAATCTGCTGGGAACCTACAAAGGGAATAAATGTGAAATTGACGATTTTATTATTAGTTTAACAACGTACATAAGAGAAAAATTTGCGTCTAGATCGTAACTCGCCTCGGTAGCTCAGTTGGTAGAGCACTTGGCCCGGAAAGCCAAGGGTCCCGGGTTCGAGTCCCGGTCTAGGCGAAAATTTTTCTCTTCAAATATAAAATGTGAAATTATTTCTACAAGAAACATTTTTTTATGATTGTGAAGTGTTTTCCTATCCTGTGTACCAACTTCCGACCTTGAGAGTAGAGTCCACCTGTACCGAAAATTAAACCCAACCTGAACCAGTAATTCTTTTTGGGACACCAATCCTTCAAAATGTTACTACAACATCGGGCATGAAGAGAGTTAGCTGCTTCAAAACATCGCCACAACATGGGAAAAGAATTACTTCTTCAACCCTGATCTGAGGATATCATTTTTCTCTTCAAATATTGCAAAATATTGTTTTTTAAATGTTTACTTAAGTTCACAAAAGGTAGATTCAAACCACAAAGCAAGACCAACCTTTACAAGTTACATTATATTACAACAGTAAATAGTAGTTAGAGCCCTACAACACTTGTTTCTTCATATCAATTCCTTCCAAAATGCGTAATACTTTCTGACTCTAGCTCAGCCATAATGACACTAACACACAACCAGACCATCCAAGACCATAGAATAATGGAAGCTAAAAATTGCATCAGGATGTTAAAAAATCTAAACAAAAATGTTGTTCTATAATGGATTCCAGCACATTGTGGCATGGAAGGTAATGAGAAGGCAGATAATGCTTGCAAAAAAAGGTACACTCATCCAACAAAGTAAGATCAATTACGAGGGCGGATCGGAAAGTAGCGCACAATAATTTTTTTCTGCCTTGGTATTGCAGCTAGAATGTTGAAATTTCACAGAGATATAGTTTGAAGTTTTCACTGCAGATGGTATTTTTTTCTCAGGTGCACCTCTTGCGAGAGAAGCTTGAACTATGCAACAAAGATGGCGCGCATGCTACAGTCGTCCACCTGTGAGGGACGGGATTGGATTGGAAAGTAATGCACAATAACTTTTTTTTAAAAAGTTTAATAGTAAAAAAAAAGGAAAAAAATCACAATTGAACTTACATCTTTTACCTACTTTTCGACATAGTCACCAACTTTCTCAACACATTTTTCCCATCGTGTTACCAGTTTCAATATGCCCTGTTCGTAGAAGTTCGTTTGGTTGGAGTGTAGCCATCTGTGCACTGCTGATGCCTGCTTTGTTTCGGGCGTGTAGTGGTACGCCCACGACTCATCACCTGTGACGATTCCTTCCAGAAAGTCATGTCCTTGTGCGGTGTACCGCGTTAAGTGGTCCAAGCTTGCCATCATTCGCTGGCCCTTGTGGTCGTCTGTCAGGTTCTTAGGCACCCAGCGAGCACTAACTTTACGGAATTTCAAATTTTCATGAACAATATCGTACACCGCACCATAGGTAATGTTTGGCCCACCAAAATTGAACAACACTTCTCTGTTCCTCACAGGTGGACGACTGTAGCATGCGCGCCATCTTTGTTGCATAGTTCAAGCTTCTCTCGCAAGAGGTGCACCTGAGAAAAAAATACCATCTGTAGTGAAAACTTCAAACTATATCTCTGTGAAATTTCAACATTCTAGCTGCAATACCAAGGCAGAAAAAAATTATTGTGCGTTACTTTCCGATCCGCCCTCGTTTATTTAATTAATGTTAGGAAGTTAAAGATCAATTATGTCTTACAAATCAGTACAACTCTACACCAAAATGAAAATAAAATCCCATATAGCTGAACAAAACAAAATCCAATGTGAAACCAAGATATGGAAGACATTACTAGAACCAAATGCAATACCAAACAGCTTCCGATCAATTGCAGTTGCATCATTTCGTCTTGAAACTGGTCAGGATTGCTTGGCAGTACATCTACATAAAATTAAGCTACTAGACTCTCCACACTGCATAGTATGCAAGGACACAAATACGATAATGAGCAAGGATCACTTGATGTTCTATGCTGATCTTCAGAAAATAGTTGGAACACCATTCCAAATTGCTGAATATTATTGAGAAGCCCGCAAGCAAATGATGACAAATCTAGAGCTTCAGAACATTTGAATACTACTTCTACTACTACTACAATTATGAATTATCTACATGTTGATTAATAATACTTAATCATTTTCCAAGTGCTGAGTGTGCTTTACGCTTTACTGAGGCCTGGGACTTTTGGCAGGTGGCAAGCTTGGGCTTTGGGATCCTATATTCCTGGTGGGATAATAGGAACTTTGAAATTTTTCTCGATGTGTTGTATAAGTTCATGTAATAAAGTTGGGAATTTTTACATTGAGGTTTTCTTAATAAAAATCAAATGAATCGTGGATTCTTCTTAATTCTTCTTGTGAGCCATGAATTTTAAGTTTCCGGATGAACCAAATTTGATTACAAAGTTCTTCACATCAACAACAGATGGCAGTTTAGAAAATGACTGGCATAATGAGAAATCGACAGTCGTGAGGATGGGAATGATGATTTGCGATACTGCGGTTCTGTGTTAAAAAACACAGATGTATGAGGTAAGAAGAATTTAAGATTCATTTAATTTTTATGTTGTATAAGTATTCAGAATTATGATTAAATTGTTTAAGAATTAAATTAATGTTTTTATTACCTCACCTCATATCCTTTTTCTTCTAGACTGCAGTTTCGGAGCTTATCTCCATCATCAGTAACCTCTGGTCGACCGGTGTTATGTTGACCAGTCGACCAGAGGCTACTAATGATGGAGATAAGCTCTGAAACTGCAGTATAGAAGAAAAAGGATATGAGATGAGGTAATAAAAACATTAATTTAATTCTTAAATTAAACCTCATAGTGTTTTTTTTCCCTGCGAAAGTTAATAATTGTTTGTTATTTGAGGTCAACCCTTTAAAGTTCGCATGCTTGTATGACGAGTAGGCTGCAGTTGAGACTCCTTAGTAAAAATTAAATCTTCCAATTTTCCCCCGTCTTCTTTTCTTCTGAGCTTTTAAAATAAAGTAATTCCTCATATACTGCAGCTGGTTATTAGAATTCTTGAAGTAGCTGTGAAGCCAATCAATGTACTCTCTTGAGGCCATATTTGTAACTAATTAGATGCAACAAATTTAATAGGGGTTTAAATTTATAAACTGGATATTGTCAAGACACACAATATTCTCAGGCTTTAAGTGTATGTAAAAATAAAAATCCCGTGTATTCTGGAACTTTTAAATTAAGGGGTTAAATAAAAGTTCAATTGAAGAATGTGAATATTAAAGATTAAATTAAAATATGGGGCACACTGTAGCGTAGTGGTTAAGGCACTGCGCTACAAGCCGGAAGGTCGAGGGTTCAAGTCCTGGTGGGGTCAGGATTTTTAAACTGACCCAAACCCTCTGGCGGCACCATGGCCCTGGGGTCAACTCAGCCTCTAACGGAAATGAGTACCAGACTCTTGTTCTGGGTGTAAAGACGGCCGTCATGCAGGGCTGACAACCCGGCTGACATCAAGTGCCGATTGTGCAGAAAAAGTGGGAGCCTTAACCTCCCACTACCCCAAGGTCCTCTCGAGGCCTGTCGTGGGATCACTTTAAAAACTTTAAATTAAAATGTTTCATACCTCACCCCATACGTATCCAGTCTTCTAACTAGACTGGTTTCGAAGCCTGGGTAGCTTCATCTTCAGTAATTTCTCATTGACTGATGTTATGTCGATCAGAAGAACTGCTTCTACCTCCCATTAAACACATGTTTTTAATTAAATTAAATTAAATTTAATTTAATTAAAATAACCTCAAAATATCACTTCCTAAAATAAAATATTACATGTTTTAAAACCTTTTTCTAACACTCCCATTTCCCTTCAGTTGAAAGTTTTAGAAGACATGTTAATTACATTATTTACACTTTTTTCTCTGTATTTGGGGTGTTTGTTTTCTTTATATCAGTCGACAAGAAATTACTGAAGATGAAGCTGCCCAGACTTTGAAAACGGTCTAGTTAGAAGACAGGATATGAAGAAACATTTTAATGTAATCTTAAATTAAACGTCATAGTGATTTTTTCCTATAAAAGTTCAATATGAATAATTTTTGCAGGGATGGTACAAATGCAATGCTAGAGCGCCTGCAGTCTGCAGAAGTGCCTGTTCTAGTGTTCTCGGCAGGTCTAGGGGACTCGGTATCAGCTGTACTGAGTCACCACGATGCTCTCTTGTCTAATGTACATATAATCTCCAACTACCTCCAGTTTAACGGACTGCAAGTGAATGGATTCCAGGGCAACATCATACACTCACTCAACAAGAACGAACATGCACTCGAGAAATCAGAGTACTTTGATGTAAGTTAAATATTTGACAATTTTAGTCAAGAAATCAAACCAGGCCATATTATAACAAATTTTATCATCACATATGACTAGGGTTAGCATTTTTATGTAATAACAGGTAAGATTGCAACGCAAATAGTATACACAGTGTCCCAAATTGATGTATACACTCTTTGAAACGTTATTTCTCAGCAACAAAATGAGACAGAAATGCAATTTTTGTTGTGTATGATCCACAAGGCACTGGAAAAGCATAGCAACACGTTCATCAATCTTCACGTCTTTATAAACAACAATGGCGTCAAGTTTATCATTCGATGAACGTATGAGGATATTGAAGTGTTATTGGAAAGTAAAACTAAATATATGGTCACACGTAGAAATACATTATATAATGGGAATGGACAGCTAATGGCAAATGAGGGAAATTTTGAGGAAGTGGCTGAATTCAAATACCTAGGAACAATAATCACAAATAGGAATGAGATGCACAAAGAAATTAAACATAGGCTCAATTCTGGAAATGCATGCTATTATGCATTGCAGAGACTTTTGATGTCCCAACTCCTTTCAAAAAAACGTTAAGCTGAAAATATATAAAACTATTATTCTACCAGTTATATTATATGGGTGCGAAACATGGACTCTTACTTTAAGGGAGGAAAGGAGATTACGAGTATTTGAGAATAAAGTTCTTAGGAAAATTTTTGGACCAAAGAGAGATGAACAGACAGGTGAATGGAGAAGACTACATAACAATGAACTACATGGTCTTTATAGGAAGCCAGATATAATAAGAACAGTTAAGTCCCGTAGACTGCGATGGGCAGGACATGTTGCACGTATGGGGAATGAAAGAATGAAAGACGTGCATGGAAACTTCTTGTAGGAAAGCCAGAAGGAAAACGCCCAGTTGGTAGACCAAGAATGAGGTGGGAGAACAACATTAACTATGATTTGAGGGAAGTAGATTATACAGGGAATGATTGGAAAGCATTAGCTCAGGATAGGGATGTATGGAGAGCTTATGTCCGTGCGGCCATGAACCTACGGGTTCGATAGTGCCAGTGAGTAAGTAAGAATGTTGTTGAAGTGCAACGACGTTGGATGGTTGAATTTGGGACACCACCACCAACAAGGGTAACAATAACAAGAATCTGAGACAAGTTTGAAGACGATGCATGACTGCAACAGTGCTCTCGTTATCAGTCAAACGTTTATTTCTTCCGCACCGACCTTTTAACACATCTTCCACCATTCCATCGTCTTCAAACTTGTTTCAGATTCTTGTTATTGTTACCCTTGTTGGTGGTGGTGTTCCAAATTCAATCATCCAATGTCGTTGCACTTCAACAACATTCTCCACTTTCCAATAACACTTCAGTATCCACTTATGTTCATCAAGTGATAATCTTGATGTCATTGTTGTTTATAAAGACGTGAAGATCAATGAACGTGTTGCTATGCTTTTCCAGTGCCTTGTGGATCATACACAACAAAAATTGTATTTCTGTCTCATTTCGTTGCTGATAAATAACGTTTCAAAAAATGTATACATAAATTTGGGACACACTGTATATTATTCAATTGTTTGTGTGAAAAAAATTAATTAAGAGACAGTCAAAAGCCTAACTTCTCATTATACAGTGTGATTATAAAGTCCCAGTACATTTTGTGGATAACATAGCGCAAATAAAACAACAATTATAAGGTAGTTTCTACTATCAAGTTAGTGTTCAATATAACCTCAATCAATCTCAAAACATGTTTCCCAACGACACACTGTCGCCCAGAAAACATGCACCAACATATCCTCTGTAATCATTTCACTGCTTGGCGTATGCGTTCTTTCAGCACTTGCAGATTAGGAAACTTGGTTCTGTACACCTGTTGCTTGATGAACCCCCAACACCTTTGGGAAACCTGTCATTGAGATACCCGCGTATAGCCAGAGCAAAGCGTGGTGGTGCTCCATCTTGTTGCAACACCACTGTATCAATGATACCATCTTGCTGTAACTGTGGCTGTAAGAAAAGTTGCAACATATCAAGATACATGTCTCCCGTGATGGTTTCCTTAGGAATCTGTCTCTAACTTCCTCGTACGACTGGCCTCTTAAACGCATAGCAACAATCTCTACCCGCTCTTTAATGGTGAACATATTTGTATCTTTCGAATGGCTGTAACAGAAATACGATATGTAAGCGATTTCTTTAAAATGTACTGGGACTTTATAATCACACTGTATTATTCAACTGTTTGTGTGTGAAACCAAAACAAAAGACAGTCAGAAGTCTAACTTCTCATTATACTAAGTTACAATCTTACCTTTTAGTACATACAAATCGTAGCTCTACTAATGACTAACTACTCATTAGGACAATTGAATGTACCATGTGATCCCCAAAACAAAGTAGAAGATATCAAGAATACTATTGTTTGACAACATAGAATGTGGTCAACCCTTGGATGGGTATGCAGCTTCCCAAATGAACCGCTATGAAAACATAATGCGATTAACTAACAGCACATGTATTACCAGTAGTGTGTCAGATATGTATTGCTGATGGTATATGAGACCTGTACTAGTAACTTGAACCTATCATCATCATCATCATCATTCTTGGTTCTACAGTCCGTTGCAGGCCTTGACCGCCCCTACAATGCACCTCCATTCGTCCCTCTTCTCTGCCTTCCCTCTCCATCCTCGTACACCCGGTGCCCTCAGGTCCTGTTCAACACTGTCCAGCCATCTAATATTAGGACGTCCAACTCTTCTGTTTCCAATTATAGTTGTCAATGTGACTCTACGACATGTGTCTGATTCCTCTTCCCTGTAGAGATGTCCCAGCCATCTAATTCTTGCCATCTTTATTGTTTTAATGATGTCAATATCACCATATACATATATATATGTAGTTTATATCATTCATCGTTATATCTAATTTGCCAGTTTCCACTCTCATATATTGGGCCAAATATTTTCCTTAAACTTGAACCTATCATTCCTTGAAGATGACATGTGGGATCATGTCAAAACATGAGAATCAGTGGCCAGAGGCCAAGTTGAATTCTTGATGCCGAAAACCCAAGAAACCTTTTTTAATCATATTTATATTCGCAAAAATCTACAATATTATGTATGTATGTATGCATGTATGTATATATATATATATATATATATATATATATATACACACACATACTTTATTCATCCAATATAAAAAAGGCGTCAAATCCATAAAACTAAATTTTACAGATAAAGGTATCTCTTTTTCTTTATTCTTTCTCCTCACCAAAATGGGTCAGTTTTCTAAGTGTACTATAATATTTCAAGGACACTATGAGATTTATTTTAGATAATATGAGTTAGATAGGCATATGACCTCATTATCAGGGGTCCTCATCTAGAGGATATGTGGATGGCGACCACAAGGTGCCCAAGCTGAGCAAAACATTTCTTCCACTTACTTGTGTTTTGCACTCTTTTAACTTTACTGTCTAACCTCCCTTGGTTAACTCTTGTTTTTTCGACCCCGACACTATTAGGGCATCCGAGGGCTAGGGAGTCTTTCCTTTCTTCCATTTCTTCTTTCTTTTATTTTCTTTTCTTCTCCAGAAAAGCCTGACCAGAGGCTATAAGATGGCAACCCCATCACTGGTCTTGCCTTCCTTTGGCCAGCAACCAATCGAAGGTACTATTATTATGCTTTCAAATCTTATATGAGAATTTTCCGGAAGGATCAAACTATTTACGCTGGAGGGAAAATTTTCTATAGGATCGTAACAGGCCTTGGCCTAATACTTGGAAGGAAGAAGAAGAAGAATATTTAATTTTAGGAAGTGATATTTTGAGGTTATTTTAATTATATTATTTTTAGTCTGATCATGTTACCTCAATATCTATTGACTAAAATAATATAATATGACCTCATATTTATAGCTTTTTTTGAAGACATTGAGTTTTGATGCCTTAGGCAACATTGTCAATTCTTTCTAACTGTCAAAACAGCGGTAGTGATCCTGTAGGTTGATTTCTGCTCTCTCTGTTGGCTGACCGATGAACTTCCAAATCAAATTTTTTCTCCAGGAATTTCAAAGTTCATTATTTTCTTTATATTTTTGTGTATGTAAATTTTCTCCCAAATTGTGAGTTCCTAACTGTTTCAATAATTTGGCATTTGTTTTAATTCTCTTTTTTCTGACCATGCATATGCAACTATTGCAGATTTTTCCATTTCTCCATTTTTTTTTACATTGCTAAGATGTTCTTTCAATCTTGTATTCAAGTTCCTTTTTGTTTTTTCTATGTATATTTTTTCACAATCTTTGAAATTAATTTGATAAATTCTGTTTCAATAGTTAGAAAGAATTGACAATGATGCCTCAGGTATTGAAACTCAGTGTCTTCAAAAAAAGCTACATACTCGTATATGTCAGTTAGTACATATCTATCCATATTTAACTTAACTCATATTATCTTTATAAGTGTAATTTAACAAAATTTCATTAAAAATAGATCTATTTCTAATGAGGAGTAGATGTGTGACTATCTCAATTACAGTTTAAAGCAATAGAACAAAAGCAAAAAAACTTAGATTTGGGGGTCTTTTCATATTGTGATTAATTTTTAATATTCTAATGGAATTTCATTAATAGATCGCATGATCCCAATTTTGTTTGATCAGTAGAAAATTTTCAAGTATTTTGAAATCAAAATAAGTTGAAAATAATATTTTGAGATAGTGCTTTTGTAGCTGTTGCATAGGAAAATAGTTTCAAAGCATTTAAAAAAGAATCAAAATGCCTCCTGCCCTACCTCAAGCCCTGCTAATTGACTTAACTTTGGTACCTAAATATGAATTTGAAAATTATCAAGAATTTCTGATGTTTAGTCTTCTCCTATCTTTATACTGCCATGACTTCAAAGTGTTTGGAAGCAATTATTCAACACTCTACCTTGTCATTGCTATTTGTAATTACATTTCAGCTCCTTACTGGCCGCAGCAATGTCGTACTGATGGGAGATGAGATTGGAGATGCTGGGATGGCAGCAGGAGTGCATGATGCCAACACAGTCCTCAAAATAGGGTTTCTTTATGATCGTGTAAGTTTCTGTTGTTTGTTTTTCTACAATGCATGGAAATTGACTTAAGTGATTACCGTATTGGCCCGAATATAAACTGCACCTGAGTATAAGCCACATCCTTAATTTTAGAGCAGTCTCTGTGCTAATGAACGCTTTGTCGGAGAACAAGGCCACTTCTACACATAAACCTGCGGCACCAACCGATACTCCCATGGAATTCTGTCTGTGGGTCTTTGCTATTTCCAACCATTTTACCTGGATTACTTGTCGAGAGATAGGCATATCTTCTTTCCTTTTGTCTTGTACAAAGGAAAGGGCCCTACATTCTAGTTCAGGGTATTTCTGAGCTTTTGGACCTCTGTAAGGTTTTCTGGTTGTAGTGGCATTTTTCAGTTTTTCCTCTGGGGTGATCCAGCGCCACAGATTAGACTCGTTGAAACTAAACTTTTTTCCGCTTCACTATTAGAAATACTCCTAGCATAATGAATAACTGCAAGTTTGAAATCAGCATCGTAACTGCGCTGAATTCCCAAACTTGCTTTTCTTTTGACGTTTTCACTCATTGCTGAAGAACAAATTTACCATAGTAGGTACGTAATACTGTATCTGTTTTAATCTATCCTATCACACAAAAGAGCACTATTACCATAATACGAAGACTGGTACATTGTTGCGTCATATGCCAACAACTGCTGGCAATTCCAGTGTTGCTCCATTTCACTAAATCTCTAACAGTTTCATTCTTGGTCTACCAACTGAATCCCCGTGAGTACAGCTACTATCAAACCAGTCCTGAAAACATTCAGTTATTCAATTCTTTTGCAGTCTGTTTTGTGTAGTAAATAAACATGGACATCAATAAAAGCTCTACTGGCTTTATAAAGTAGTGTTAATTCCCAATAAATGTCTTCTTAACTAAGAAGCCGCCATTTGCAAAAGATAGAAGCAAAGGTTTCAAGCATTTGGCACGAGGGAATTACAACGTATATAAGAGAAAAATTTGCGTCTAGATCGCAACTTGCCTCGGTAGCTCAGTTGGTAGAGCACTTGGCCCGGAAAGCCAAAGGTCCCGGGTTCGAGTCTCGGCCTAGGTGAAAATTTTTCTATCCAAATATAATTTATCCTTCAATGAGAAGTGTTAAATTAATAATAAAATCGTCAATAGAAGCCCTACTGGCTTTATAAAGTAGTGTTAAATTCCCAATAAATGTCTTCTTAACTAAGAAGCTGCCATTTGCAAAAGATAGAAGCTATGGTTTCAAGCATTTGACGCGAGGGAATTACAACGTACATAAGAGAAAAATTTGCATCTAGATCGTAACTCGCCTCGGTAGCTCAGTTGGTAGAGCACTTGGCCCGGAAAGCCAAGAGTCCCGGCTTCGAGTCCCGGTCTAGGCGAAAATTTTTCTCTTCAAACATGGACATTATTGCTTATATTGCGTTGTTTGTTTTAATTATTGATATAGTGTTATTATTACTATGCATGAAGCAAAGAGCACTGTATAACATTTAAATATGTGGATAACTTATATCTTTGGGTTTGATAGTAGTGTAACAAGAAATTTCTCACGTGGGAAGTCTTCCTTCCTTATCATAACAATCTCCTTTCCCCTCTACCACCTTCCATGTGACAGGTCTCATCTCTCGTGCTAGTACAACTTATCGAAAGTGTAGCAGTGTTGCCGGTTGAATGAAAATAAAATATATTTATTTATCATAATGAGGGGTTAAAATATTAACAATATATAACATAAAATTTAATTTGAAAAGTTACGAATAAGGTAATTTTGTATACGCTATACAGTAAGCTGTCCACCGCTGTGGTCTCGAAGTCGTGTGCTGCCTTGTCACGCAGCAGGCCCGGGTTCGATCCCTGGTCGGGGCAGTTTTTCTGGGTGAGGTTTTTCTCGGGGTTTTTCCTCACCTGTAAGACAAATGTCAGGAAAACTTTAAGGCCCAAACGGTCCCCGAAATCATATGGCCATCATCATCATCCTTATCATTATCACCATCATCATCATCATTCTTCACTGGTGTGGAAAGCAACAGGAAGCTACCACACCTACAATTCCCTAGTAAAGCTGCAAGCATATCATGAAAATGCTATGATTGCAGTGAAGGACCTGCCTTCGGGCAGAATTACTATGGATGGATGGATACAGTAAGCTAGTAATGATCACTGATCTAAACTAAATGCATAGGCCATTGATAGTTTGGGGGTCGTCTTATAGGACAGATATATGCTAAAGCTATAAAACTTTGACAAAAATCTATACCTCGTCTTATCTCAAGGTTGCCTTATCTGCTGAGATATGTGGTAATATTACTTGTATTTGTTAGCTATTTAAATGACTTTTTTTTTGCTTCCATAATTAAATGTTACTGGGATTGACATTTGAAACTATTGTTTAAAATATCTATCATAATATTCTGTTATTAATATTCTGAATGGATTGTTTGCAGGTAGAGGACCGGTTGGAAGAATTCATGACACATTTTGACATTGTACTGATAGATGATCAGACAATGGATGTAATCAATGACATTTTAGATTTTGTTTTGTGAATACCTGCGGACTGCATCTCTTACTTGTGGGAAACTGCATTAAAACTCAGATTCAATAACCCGAGAGACAGATGTCAGCAGTTGGATGACATCTAGGAGTATATTGGTTTCAAATCATGTTGTCAGTTTTAGAATAATGAATAATTGGCCTCGGATATGTGTAAATTTCTGATATTTTTTTTAAGTTTTGGGGATTTAATTACTATAGTGGAAGTATAGGCTGGGAAAATCAAGTTTTTAATTAAACAGAAAGGATAAAATCATAAAATAATGTCCAATTGCAGAGATATTGTTCACTCATTGAAAAGTGTTTTCTCTTAGTCTTAAACTCTGTCCCTGAGGATCATGTTGTAAATTAAGCTTAGGGATTCAGTAGATAAAAGACTTAATGTATTTACCTGAATATATATAAGACATTTATTTAACTTTCACAGGGAAAGAACACTAGGAGGTTTAATTTAAGAATTAAATTAATGTTTTTATTACCTCACCTCATATCCTTTTTCTTTTATACTGCAGTTTCGGAGCTTATCTCCATCATCTGTAGCCTCTGGTCGACTGGTGTTATGTCGTTTCTTGACGGTTTTCTTCTTACTTCTATCGGTGGACTGATGAACCTCTGGATCAGATCAAAATTTGCGGGAGTTTCAAAATTCATGAGTTTATCTTTCTTATTTTTTTGGATGTGGATTTTTTCCCAGACTGTGAGTTCTTTTTGTTTATCTAGCCTAATCAATCACACAGATAAACAAAAAAGAACTCACAGTCTGGGAAAAAATCCACATCCAAAAAAGCAAGAAAGATAAACTCATGAATTTCGAAACTCCTGCAAATTTTGACCTGATCCAGTGATTCATCGGTCCACCGATAGAAGTAAGAAGAAAACCGTCAAGAAACGACATAACACCGGTCGACCAGAGGCTACTGATGATGGAGATAAGCTCCGAAACTGCAGTATAGAAGAAAAAAGGATATGAGGTGAGGTAATACAAACATTAATTTAATTCTTATATATAAGACATCCTTTTTTTTTTGATCTTAGATATTAAATATATCACTTCTCACCGAAAGACAAATTTTATTTGAAGAGAAAAATATATTCTTAGTTTGTTGGAGAGTCATAAAATTGAAAAAGAGACCAAACTTCTAAAACATTTGAAAAAAACCTTTAGTATTGACAGTTTGGGAGAAGATATATATTCAGAAGAACAAATTTACATCCATGAATTTCAAAATTCCCGATGAACAGGACCTGATCTCAAAGTTCATCAAATCAACACCAGATGGCAATGTTATAGATGGAGATTCCAATGAAAATCCGATAGTCATATCGGTTGAAAATGGGAGGGATGTTTCCTCTTGAAAACTGCAGTTCCCATGTTTAAGAAAACCTAAACTATCAGGTAAGATATTAAAAATGACTCATTCTTCAAGAAAAATAGTCATATTTTATTTTAGGAAGTCATATTTTTTTGTTGGAGAGTCATAAAATTGAAAAAGAGGCCAAACTTCTAAAATATTTGAAAAAAACCTTGAATTGACAGTTTAGGAGAAGATATGTATTCAGAAGAACAAATTTAGATCCATGAATTTCGAGATTCCCAATGAACAGGACCTGATCTCAAAGTTCATCAAATCAAGACCAGATAGCAACTCTATAGATGGAGATTCCAATGAAAATCCGGTACTCAATAATATCGGTTGAAAATGGGAGGGATGTTCCTCTTGAAAACTGCAGTTCCCATGTTAAAAAAAAAAACATAAACCATCAGGTAAGATAAGAAATTACTCATTCAAAGTTAAAATTGGGAAACACAAGAAATTACTCGTTCATTCATAGAAAAATATATGCCTGAATCATGATTTGAACCCAATGTCTCTGGTCCTGTACACAAGTTCTTTCCCCCCCCCCCCCCGTAATTAGAATCCAAGAATCATGACTCATCTTAAATTTGACAAATAGGAAATAAGCCCGATCACGTCAATGTTTTTACATTGCATAATACGTTACATAGCTGCTGCTGGCTGGTGAGGTGTATATTTTTATGCTGCTTAGTACACAATTGCTGGCTTTGGAAGCGATTGCAGATGCAGTAGTGGACCAATAATATGCTTTTTTTATTTAACTTTCACAGGGAAAGAACACTATGAGGTTTAATTTAAGAATTAAATTAATGATTTTATTACCTCACCTCATATCCTTTTTCTTCTAGACTGCAAGTTTCGGAGCTTATCTCCATCATCAGCAGCCTCTGGTCGACCGATGTTATGTTGTTTCTTGGCGGTTTTCTTTTTACTTCTATCGGTGGACCGATGAACCTGGATCAGGTCAAAATTTGCGGGAGTTTCAAAATTCATAAGTTTATCTTTCTTGTTTTTTTTGGATGTGGATTTTTTCCCAGAGTGTGAGTTCTTTTTGTTTATCTGTGTGTTTGATTAGGCTAGCCTCTGTATCGATTAAATGTTTTTCAGACCAAGCATGGGCTGCTACAGCTGACTTGTCCACTTCACCCTTCTTTACATTTCTAAGGTGTTCTTTAAATCTTTAAATTTAAATTTAAAAACTAGGTTTTTGTTTTATTCCATTGTTGTAATTTGAATAATTGCCTTTCCAATGGTAATTTCATATTTCCTGTAATGGTAATATTTTCATCACACAACGCGATCAAACGTATAGCCATATTTATGATTCACCCCATAGATTCAACCTAAATGAGTCACCTGTGTGTCCACTGTGCCAAGCTGAAGAAGATTATTTAGAACATATTCTGCTGAATTGTACATCTATAAATTGTCATAGAAATACTCTAGAGTCACTATTACCTCAAACCTTGGCTGAAACATTTCAGCCAATTCAAAATTGGGTTGTCTTAAATTCGAGGTTGTCTTATATTTGGGTAAATATGTAGAAAATAACATTAAAATTACAGTTTTCATTTATACCATATAAATCTGCTCTAACTATGTTCTGAATGCAGAGGTTGTGACAAAATTTACATAGGGAAAAAGAAATTTGAAAAAAAAAACAGGATGAAAGAAGATCTTAGGAACATCAAAAATGAAAAAGTGTAAAAATCAGCAGTGCTGTTCATGCTTGATCAGAAAAACATCTCATTCAAAGAAAGACTAATTTGATAAAACACACAAAAAATATTTAATTTTAGGAAGTGATATTTTGAGGTTATTTTAATTATATTATTATTTTTAGTCTGGACATCTTACCTCAATACTAATGTTGATTTGTTAACAATTGTTTTGAAACATGTTCAAGAACAAATCAACATAAAAAACTAAAAAAAAGATGTCATGGTTTGGAAAAAAATCAACATTCAAAAAAACAAGAAAGAAAAATTAATGATATTTAATTAATGTTGGGAAGTAAACATTATGAGGTATAATCATTAAAATTCATCGGAGAACATATTGTTTAAACAACTCACCTCATAGGATTCATGCTTCCATGATATCGCGATTTCAAACATAATCATGTTCATCGTCAGCCATAACTCCGACTGACGAAATTCTTCGGCCGTCAACTATTCTATTGTCGCCATCTTCAGTGCTGCCATCTATGGTTGAATTTATGAACTTCGAAATCAATGTAATTTCGTTAGGGATATCAAAATTCATTGATCTATTTTTGTTTTTCTGAATGTATATTTTTTCCGAAACTGTCAATTTTAAAACAAGTAGAGAAACCTTTGGAATTGACAGTTTGGGAAAAAATATACATTCAGAAAAACAAAAATAGATCAATGAATTTTGATATCCCTAACGAAATTACATTGATTTCGAAGTTCATAAATTCAACCATAGATGGCAGCACTGAAGATGGCGACAATAGAATAGTTGACGGCCGAAGAATTTCGTCAGTCGGAGTTATGGCTGACGATGAACATGACTATGTTTGAAATCGCGATATCATGGAAGCATGAATCCTATGAGGTGAGTTGTTTAAACAATATGTTCTCCGATGAATTTTAAAAATTAATGAATTTGAAATTCCTGGGGATTCCTGTTAATTCCAAGGGCTTCTCTAAATTTTTCAATTTGAAATTGAAAAATCGGCAATTGCAGCTCATAGTTTGCTATAGAATCACAAAATTGGAAAAGAAACTAAATATTTGAAACATTTAGAGAAGCATCAAATGAATCGTGAATTATTCTTAGCTCATGTATTTATGTTTTTTTAACACAGCACTGCAGTATCAGAAAAAGATCTTTTCCATCGTCAGCTGTTTTCACGACTGTCAAGTTTTTCTTTTGCCAGTAATTATCCAAACTGCCATCTGGTGTACTTTTGAAGAAGTAATTATCCAAACTGCCATCTGGTGTACTTTTGGAGAACTTTGTAATCAAGCTTGGTTCGTCCAGAACTTCGAAGTTCATGGTTTAGAGAATCATAGAATTGAAAAAGAAGCAAAACTTTAGAAACATCTATCTAAACCTTTAAAATTAACAGTTTGGGAAAAGATATACATTCAAGAAAACCATACTAGAACCATGAACTTTGAAGTTCCGAATGAACTAAGCTTGATTACAAAGTTCTCCAAAAGTACACCAGATGGCAGTTTGGATAATTACTGGCAAAAGAAAAATTGACGGTCGTGAAAACAGCTGACAATGGAAAAGATGTTTTTCTGATACTGCTGTGCTGTGTTAAAAAACATAGATATATGAGCTAAGAAGAATTCACGATTCATTTGATTCTTATTAAGAAAATCTCTTAATGTTAAAATTCCCAAATTTATTATATTAATTATATTATTTTTAGGCTGATCATCTTACCTCAATATTAATGTTGATTTGTTCTTGGACATGTTTCAAAACAATTCTGTTTTATCATCAGCTTGTCCAGACTGGTTTGATTTATGTTGCATACCCTGGATGTCGATGTCAGCTCCATCCTGTGGTTGGCCAAAGAACCTCCAAACAAGGTCACGCTCCGTCGGAATTTCAAAATTCATAACTCTGTTTTTGTTCTTCTGAATATAGATTTTTTCCCAAATAGTCAGCTCTTTTGTATTTTCTAACTGTTTTAATAATTTAGTGTCTGAATTGATATCATATTTCTCAGACCAAACATGAGCAGCAACTGCAGATTTTTCTATTTCCCCATTTTTAATATTTCTTATGTGTTCTTTGGTTCTAATTTTTAGGTTTCTTTTTGTTTTTCCTATATATATATCTCTTTTCACAACCCATGCATTCAATTTGATATATTCCTGACTTTTTATTTTTATCAGTTTTTTTCATTTTTGTTGGTTTTTATTAGTTTATTTAAACTGTAGTTATTTTTCGAAACAGATAATAGTTCCAAAACTACTTTAAGAAGAAGAAAAATATAAGGTGAGTGATAAAATTGTACATAAATAAATACCTCATAGTGTTAGTTCCTAAAAAATGTATTATATTTCTCTCTTCAAATAAAATAAATCATAAAATTGTTTGAAAGCAACTTATGCACAAACTTGTGATTAAGAATGTCAGATAATTTATTTTTGAATCTGTATATGAGAGAGTCTATTTTATCTGTATGTCATTAACGTCATGTTCTTTAAAGACACTTGATATATGAACCAATAAAGTGAAGTGGTTTCACCAGTGATGCACAGTTCATTGTCATATTTTGAAATTTGCCTGTATTGGTCCTTTCCTTCACCCTGATCTTACTGATTTACATCTTCTTCTTCTACTACAAGGTTTAGGCTATGCAACCTGTTCCGGCAAAGTTAAAAATGGAGTCCATCTTCTACGTGGTCGGCCAACATCTCTTGTTCCTCTGGGATTATACAGGAAGGTTCTTTTTGGTATTCTTTTGTTCTTCATTCTCATTAAGTGTTCTGTCCATTTCTTATTATTTTCGCTGATTTTATCTTCAATTTTATATATATTTAATTCTTCTCGTAAAGTTTCATTCCTTATTCTATCCGCTCTTGTGCATCCTTTTACATTACATAAAAACAGCATTTCCGCAGTCTGTATCCTCCTTTTATCCCTTGATTTCATTATCCAATTTTCACTTCCATACAACAACTAAGGAACAGCCATTGTTTTATATAATTTAAGTTTTGTATTTTTCCTTGTTTTCTGACCTAAGGTTCTTTTTATGGTTCCACAAATAGCCTGAAATTTATTTACTTTATTTTCTCTATAAGTTATATCACATCCTAAATATTGGAAATGTGATACTTGTTCTATTATTTTGTTATCCAGTACAATTTTTGATCTAATTCCATATTTACCAATAAATGCCATTACTTTTGACTTACTTATTGATATTTTACAATTATATCTATTGGCTATTAATTTAAATTTATATGCTAACATTTGGAGCTCATTTTCAGATTCTGCTAAAAGTACAACATCGTCAGCGAATAATAAAGCATTTATTTTATCTTTATTATCAATTAATATTCCTTCATTAGTTAAAACCTTCTTCCATTCTTTTAGGATATCGTCCATATAAATATTAAATAATATAGGTGAGAGTGAACACCCTTGTCGTACTCCTTGGTTTATTTGAAAAAATGTCTTATTTTTAGTCAACTGAGGGTCAATACAAATATTTGTTCCATAGTACAAGCTCTTAACAGTTTCTATAATCTGAATAGGGAGGCCTTTTTCTTTTAGGATATTCCACAATATTTCCCTGTTTACTTGATCATATGCTTTATCTAAGTCTATAAATAACAAATGTGTTTCTAGGTTTTTTCTTGTCTTTTGTTTATTGTCTGATTCAGGGCAAATACTCAATCGGTACTGATTTACATTTTTATATAAATTATATTTGAGACTTGAAATTGAGATTTGAAATCAATACAACGAAAACTAAAGTGATGGCCTTTTGTGGGAAATACCCTATACCTAGCAAAATTGTTTTGGATGATGAAATTTTAGAACGAGTAAATGAATTTAATTAATTGGGTTATAATTTAACATTTCAAGATGAAGCTGATATATCAAAGAAAATAATAATGAATTTCACAAAAACAACGGGGGTAATTAACAGTATAATGAAACCATCTTTAGTATAGAAGAACACAAGAATACGGCTTTATAAGGTTCTCGCAAGACCAGTATTAAGATATGGTAGTGAAGCATGGACAATACGAAGAAGAGATGAAAGCTGAATAACAGCAAATGAGATGTGATTTATGTACCGTACAGCAGGCTACACAAAGTGGGACCATAAAAGAAATGAAATTATGGAAGAGATGGATGTAGAATCCATTCTTCACCATATACAAAACTACCAGAACAACTGGAAAGCTCATCTTCAACAAATGCCGTCTCATAGAATTCCAAAAGCCATACTTCGTTACTGCCCCCAAGGCAAAAGATCGCTGGGACGTCCAAAAAAGTGCTGGGTGGAAAACTTCTCTTCGAGACCGTAACAGGCCACATGGCCTAATACTTGCATGCATGATGATGATAAATATTTACATTTTTTCTGCGTTTACTTCAAGGTTTAGGCATTTCTGCCTCTTCCTGTCCCAAAAATGCTATACTTTTGATCCATTAATCCAGCATGTCAATGATCATCCTCAGCTCCTCTGGTCCTTTGGCTTTGTATTCAATTCTATAGTATTCTGCCCTAGAGCAGGACCTTCACTGCAATCAAACATTTTCATGCTATATGGTGTTTTATGCAGTTTTACTAGGGAATTATAGGTGTGGTAGCTTCCCGTTGTTTTCCATACCGGTGATGGTGATAAGGATGATGATGATGGCCATGTAAGTGTCTATTTCACTATATCATCTATTGGTTGCTGGTTTATGAGGTCTGTCCATTTTGTCCTATATTCAACTTTTTTTTCATCAAAGTTAAATGCCATTTTTACTCGTGTATAGGCTGCACTTTTTTTTACCCAAAAACTGAAGACAAAAATGGGATGCAGCAAATAAAAAATGGCACACTTCAAAGTCTTGTAGAGTGTGATGGGCAGGACATGTGGTATGAATGGGGAATGAAAGAGAGACATGGAAACTACTTGTAGGAAAACTAGAGTAAAAGCAGCTTTTAGGTTGGTCAAGAATGAGGTGCAAGAATAATATTAACCATGTTTTGAGGAAAACAGAAATTAATCCTTTAGGTGCCGTGAGCTGAATAGATCAGCTCTGAGGCTCCTGTCCATTACCTGCCAAACAATATACTTAAACTATTTGCAAAGCCGATCACATTGGCAGATGTGATTTAAATCTCTGACACAGATTTTACCAGTGGCATGCAGGTTAAACATAGGCTCAATTATGGAAACGCATGCTATTATGCATGTCGCCCCAACTTCTCTGAAAAAAATGTTAAACTGAAAATATATGGTTGGTATCTAATGTCGAGCACTTGATAATGAAATCATTCGCTCTCTTGCACTCAAATATTTAGCAGAAAGGCTGGTCTCTTCTACAAAAGCTGGACAACGGAGGAGATAATTTGGTATATTTGTTTCCTTGAAGAAAGGTCCCCGTCCGGAGATCCGAATGGGGGACTATTTTACCTCTGGATTTGTATTTCTTTTTCCAAGGCTTCATGTTTGTATTGGAGTACAATAAACTAGTTGTAACCGTTTAGTAGTAGGCACCACATGTGTTGGTTACGTCACCCATTGAGAGAAAGTAGGAATAGGAAGGAAGGAGAAATGAACCCCTAGGCCTCGAGTACTCTAATACCATCAGGGTCGAAAGAAACAAGAGGTCAGTCAAGGGAGACTGGATAGAAAAGTTGAAAGAGGGAATTGGTATGGGGAGGAGAAGTAATACCAATTCGGTCAAAAAAGAAAAACTCACCAAGCTGACCAGTGCTTGTTGGTGAGTAGCCCTTCCCTTTCGTTCATCATGCATAAGCATGATTACTAACAGCTGCACCACGAGAAGGTGAGGGATTGGAACTAGGTTACTGTCCAGGTCGATTCCTTTAAGCCTTCGATGGAAGGAATTAAAGGGTTTCCTCTCTGTTAAAAACAGTAGCCTTTCCGCAGCCAACTGAAAATATATAAAACTGTTATTCTTCCAGTATATTATATAGATGAGAAACATGGGCTCTTTAAGAGAGAGAAAAAAAAAATGAATATTTGAAAATAAAGTTCTTCAGAAAAAATTTAGAACCAAAGAGAGTTGAACTAACAGGCAAATGGAGAAGATTACATACTAGTGAGTTGCATGATCTCTATAGGAAAAGAGACATAATAAGAACAGTTAAATCTTGTAGATGCAATTGGCAGAACATATGCTACTAATGAGAAATGAAAGAGGGACACGGAAGCTTCTTATAATAAAACCAGAGGGAAAATACTCGGTTGGCAGACAAAGAATGGGGTTGGAGAATAACATTAACCATGATTTGAGGGAAGTAGATAATACTACATTAGCTCAGGATGGGGATGTGTTGAGAGCTTATATCCATGTGGTTACAAACCTACGGGTTGGATAGTGCCAGTGAACTAGTTAGTTGTCTGCTAGCACTCCTAAGGTTAGGGAAGGGGCAAAAATAAAATGTCAAAAGTAATATTAGTGTCGAACCTATAGTTTCCTAGGTCATTGAGATGATTAGTGATACTCCCGATGACATCTAAGCCAGAGTTTGACCCCTAGCACCAGTAGGGCCGCGAGAAGAGATGAAAAATAGAATGATCAAAATTATTGTGGAACCATAGATTTTGGAGTTGTTAAGCTGATTGGTGACAGTCCCAATTAAGCTGAATTTTATCCCAGATATATTTCTAGGGTGAGTGATAGCTGGTGACATGATAAATAATTGAAGAGTACCAATATTAGTATTGAATCCATTGTTTTTGGGTCTTCAGGATGAATAATGACACTCATGATGCAGTTTAAATTCAAGTTTATCACCCATCTGCATGGGGGATGAGAAATAAAATTCCAAATTTACCGATATTAGTGACAGATGCACAGTTTTCAGAGTCGCTAAGCAGATTTGGTGACAGTCACGATGATATTCAAGGCCAAGTTTGATTCATAGCACTCCTATGGTGAGTTTTTTTTTTTTTTTTTCCAAATGTCCAAAGTTATTTCAACATTTCAGGTGTTCTCTCCTGGCATGGCATACTTGTAACCCATTTCTGAGGTTGGGGCGCCTGGAAGGCAGGGTTATTGATGATAATGATGGCCAGATGATGTTCGGGGACCCAGGAAACTTCTCAGGCAGAAATTTTCCCAGTTTATGCTGTGCGCCAGCTCCCCTCACATTAGAAAAAAAAAACAATGCTAAACGACCAAACTCCTATCTTATAATTAACAAAAATAGGACGCTGGCTGGAGTAGGGCCTCTGTCGTTATTCATAATTTATCTTTGTTTTTAAATTGGACTCAGTATTTTAGTTTACAGGGGCGGCTCCGTGGCGCTAGCGGTTAGACGCTCGTCTCTCGCCGCTGAGGTCCCGAGATCGAGTCTCGGCACTCCATGTGGGTTTCGGGTGGACGAAACGGGTAGGTTTTTCTCGGGGTTTTCTACCGTTTTCCACAACGCCTCAATAAAGCATCTAGTAGGCAACTAAGGTATTACTTGGATGGATCAAGATAGCGATTACATTTTTCACAGAGGCCTTTTTTATTTAGGTTTTACGAGCCTGAAAAATCTTCAAACTCGCGACCCATGGCTTGCTATCCCGGAGGATATATATATTTTTTTCTTTCTCCTCAAATGCCCTAGGTTTGTCTTTCGACATTCCTGGTTTCTCTCCTGGCATGGCGTACTTGTAACCCACTTCTGAGGTTGGGGCGCCTGGAAGGCGGGGTTACGTTGCCCCGATGATATGATGGGTGGTGATGATGATAATGGTGCGCCAGGAGAGTCCCTAATCCTAAGCTTAACCTAAGATGAATATGAATGGTGATGATTGTGATAGCCATATGATTTCGGGGACCGTTTGGGCCTTAAAGTTTTCCTGACATTTGTCTTACAGGCGAGGAAAAACCCCGATAAAAACCTCACCCAGAAAAACTGTCCCGACCGGGGATAGAACCCGGGCCCGCTGCGTGACAAGGCAGCACGCTACCCCGAGACCACAGCGGTGGACATCCCGGAGGATCTTGTTCCTTGGATTTTTTATTTTTTTCCCCCACCCTAAAAAATGCATCAACCCTGGCCGGGACTAAACACAATAAACATAACCACCGCGGCCGACATTTTGAATTTATAATAAATATAACTTTGGGGATTTGAGATATGTTACCATGGACTATACAGAATTTGACAAACCGCCTCATAATTCGATATACATTTTAAAATGGCGATTTGTTTGGTTTCCATGGTAACAATGGCGAATGCAGCTAGCATTATTGAAAGCAGAAAATACGGAAATGGAGTTATGTATGGCAGGTAATAATTACAATAAATAAATATATGTTTATGTACAATTAAGGTTTAGTTTAATTACTGTTGAGAAAATTTTAAACTTGTTATTCATAGCGAATTAGGTTGTAATCATTGAAAATCGCACAGCAATATTGGGCCTGTAAACGAAATCATATGGCCATCGCAATCATCATCATCCGTACTCATCTTAGATTAAGTTTAAGATTAGGGATTCTCCTGGCGCACCATTATCATCATCACCCATCATATCATCAGGGCAACGTAACCCCGCCTTCCAGGCGCCACAACCTCAGAAGTGGGTTACAAGTACGCCATGCCAGGAGATAACACCAGGAATGTCGAAAGACAACCTGGGGCATTTGCAAAAAAAAAATCTAAAAATTGAGCCTAAGGTTTAAATTTTATTTTAATTTTAAATGGTCTTTTAATAAAGTGAACTATAACTTAGTTCCTCGCACTTGCGCATCTTGTTTTTGGAAGCAGCCGTCTTCCTTTTAGAAGTTTCTTCACACTCCGTTTCCAATTCACTTTTTCTTTTCATCCGTTTTTCCATTAATCGCTGAGATTTTCGAGGAACTCTGTTCACCATTTTTTGATTGAGATTCCTTATCACTTCTTGGATTCCTGAGATACATTTCCCAAAATGCTCTAAAATCTGGTTTCTTCTCATGCAATTTTTCTTGGCCAAAAGGCAGTCTAAACTTTCTATCTTCTTCCATTACGAATCCCAAATGACATGCACATCTAAGCTTTTCTGCAAGTTCTTTCTTAAGTTCGTCCTTGTCTACTTTCACAGGGTAATGTTGAGTGATGTATCCCATTATATCTTCAAGCGTCAGCAATTCCTTGCGATAATGCAATTGTTTGAGTGATGCTACTATCATCTGTGGAGTTATGTGCACCCAGATATTTTGGTGGGAAATTTGAGGAAATTCATCATCTTTTTTGCTTGCATAATTCTCGTTGTTATTTGCTTCTTTTTCCTGGGTTTTCCTTGAAGAATGTTGATCTTTGAGTTCTGTTACTTTTTCATCACCGTTGTAAGGTTCTAAACTCGTATCAACAGAATCATATTTTGATATTTTCTGTTGATCTGGAAGATCGGTCTGCTCAATATCTTGTGATACTTGTTCTTCATCTTCTTCCCTCTCTGAGTTATTTTCTGACATTTTTAGGACCTATTAGTGGATTATACTTGTTAAATTTTTCTTCAATAAACTTTCGTCACCATGGTTTTCAAACAATTCAATAATTACATTATTATTACAACAATAAGCATAATTCTTGCATTCTTACATTTTTCTTAGTAACAAAAAAATAGGAATGAGGCGCAGAAAGAAATTTAACATAACCTCAACTCTTGAAACATTATGTTCTACATTACGGAGACATCCCCGAAACCACATATTTTCAAAACTCCCATGTCCCCATGTAGGACATATGGGTTATATTTTATATATATATATATATATATATATATATATATATATATCCATAATAATTCTGCCCGAAGGCAGGTCCTTCATTGCAATCATAGCATTTTCATGCTACGCTTGCAGTTTTACTACGGAATTGTAGGTGTGGTAGCTTCCCGTTGCTTTCCACACCGGTGAAGGATGATGATGGCCATATGATTTCAGGGAGCGTTTGGACCTTACAATTTTCCTGACATTTGTCTTACAGGTGAGGAAAAGTCCCGATAAAAACCTCACCCAGAAAAACTGCCCCGACCGGGGATCGAACCCGGGCCCGCTGCGTGGCAAGGCAGCACGCTACCTCGAGACCACAGCGGTGGACATATATATTGTTTAACTGTTATGTTGGCCACTAGATGTCAGTTGGAACGACTTCCCGCTACCTCTTGTGTGAATTGAGAATACTACATATATATAAGAAAAATTTATGTTTGTGTTGGAATACTTGAGTAGCTCAGTTGGTTAGAGCGCTAAACGTACCGAGTTTAGAGACTCGGGTTCAAATCCCGACCGAAGCATTGATTTTTCTTTTAATATCGTATATATATATATATATATATAGTCCACCGCTGTGGTCTCGAGGTAACGTGCTGCCTTGTCACGCAGCTGGTCTGGGTTCGAATCCTGGTCGGGACAGGCTCCTGGGCGAGATTTTTCTCGGGGTTTTCCCTCACCTGTAAGACAAATGTCAGGAAGCTTAGGGCCCAACGGTCCCCGAAAGTTATCCGGCCACTATCATCATCATCCTTGTTATTATCATCCTTCACCGGTGTGGAAAGCAACGAGAATTAGTTACCACACCTATAATTCCCTAGTAAAACTGCAAAGCATAGCACGAAAATGCTATAATTGCAGTGAAAGACCTGTCATCGTGCAGAATTACTATATATGATACGAAAAGAAAAATGAATGCTTGAGTCAGGATTCGAACCCGAGTCTCTAAACTCTGTACGTTTACCGCTCTAACCAACTGAGCTACTCAAGTATTCCAATACAAAAATACATTTTTCTTATAGCCTATATGTAGTATTCTCAATTCACACAAGAGGTAGCGGGAAGTATATATATATATATATATATATATATATATATATATAATCTTTATGTACGCGTGTTTGTCATTGGATTCCTCCTAAACGACTGGACCGATTTTGATGACATTTTATGTGTGTGTTTGAGTGTGCCCGTGGATGGTTTAGATTTATTAGGTGCAGGAGTTCACCAGAAATGAAAATTTAAAAATTGCTCTAGCGATAACAATTTTCGATGTTTCACAATGAAACTCAGCATATCCTATTAAAATACACCGAGGTAGGTTTTATAAAAAAAAAGCGAAATCCGACAATTAGAAGTGGAGGTTTACTTGAAGTCCAAAATTAAAAACTGCCTAAAAGACTGAACCGATTATGATACATTTGTTTCGTGCGTGTTTGAGTGGGTCCCTGGATGGTTTAGATTCACAATTGAACTCGGTCGATGGAGCTGCGAATGGGTTATATGATTTTTTTTATGTCAGATGTGTAGTCAACTGCTTTATCGACATTCCGCGCGGCTTCAATGTGACGTCATCATGCACGCTTCTTGAGCCACAACAGATAGCAATAATGAGTGTTCTTGGGAACTTATTTAATAATACCTATAGTTCAGTTCTGACTTCTGTAGCCGCTTTTGAGGGGTCTATGCCAGATAGTTACTTATTAATAAGTAAAAAGGTTCGCCAGAGTGGGCGTTGATTATATTTAATCTTTGCTATATTCGTTCAGTGTTTTTGTGTTCTTTGGGCACTTCGGTATGTGGTACCGTTCGCATCTGTGGCCACACAAAGCACATATACATTTTTATTTGGGTCGTGGTACTTCTTGTTTTCACACACTTTGTGATGAAAACCGTGCACAGCCTAACGTGTCACAACATGTCGCTGGTCCTGGTTAGCTTTTGTCCAGTTCCTCTCTATCATGGCTCCCGTAGCATAGAAATCAAGTCTATCTCCCTCTTCTTTAATTTGCTTCGGTTTACGAGTCCTTTGTAAGGGCCGGTAGTTGGCAGAAGGTGTTTCATCCTCAGATCTTCTACATAGAACGACTCTCTTGCAAGTTCATATACAAGTCTCGACGGGGTTGTTTTCCCCACCCTTAGAGCCACTTCAAAGAAACATGCCTTAACCTTCTCTATCCTTTCGAGATCGCTAAGTGACAGGTTCTCTCATATAATGTCTATGCCGTATGTTATGATTGGAGATAATATCGTTATATCGAATAATATCATTTTGAAGGGTCCATGTCAGGGCCGCCCAAACTTTTTAATGGGCCGGGCCAATAACCGATTGTGCAATTGATCGCGGGCCGGAACATAAATATCATTACTATTATTGTTGCTACTGCTAATTTTATTACTACTAATATTACTGTTGCTACTGTTGTTATTATTATTATTATTATTATTATTATTATTATTATTATTATTATTATTATTACAATAAAATTACATGAACATACAGAAGATTGTTAAAACGTTTATAATACAATGCTGCAATTAAAATTGTAGAAAAAAGGTACAAAACTTAATATATTTACCTAATATATTTACAAATAACACTAATATTTTGTTTCCATGCTCCTTCACAAAGTACTTGCTGGTCCAGAATTCGTTAAACTTACTACACTCGGAATCAATTTGGCGTTTTTTTAAAGCATTTTCTCAATTTAAATTAACACTATTTTTACAACTATTCCGTGCACAGGCTACTGTTTGATTGACCATACAACAAGCGAAATAAGTAATGTTCAAAGTTTGAAGTGGGGGAGAAAATGGTAAATAAGGGATGAATCAACTCTACTACATTGTCAAGAGAAGCGGTGACACCTCAACCCCACATTCCTGAGAGCTGAATTTCACACAGGGATGTCTAAACTAGATGTTACATTTTAAAATCTAAATTTAAAATATAAAATTAATTTGTTAATTTCAGTGCTTACGCGGGCCAAACGAAAAGCCATGGCGGGCCGTAGTTTGGACGGCTCTGGTCTATGTCTTGTGGTGCGGTAAGAGGGGAGGGCGAGTGGCAGGTACTGCTAGCAACTATACTCAGTTTTTGAAAACATTATAGTTACTACACGTTGAATTTTTGTATCTACTACTTCTGTGTTGGTGAATACTTATTTTTTCTGATATGTTTGGAGTGTTCATTATAGAATAGTCTTCTTTTTATAACAATTTGTTTTATCATTATCATCAATGTTCCCTCCTGCCACATGCCTTAGTATTCACCAACACGGCTACTATTATCAGAACTGGACTACAATTAGTCAATTTTATAGTTTTAAAAAAGTAACATTTATATCGTTGGGCCATGACGCGAGAATTGAACGCTCGGGCAGAACATCATCTGCCGGGTCCGCTAGTACATATATATGTAACGATATCAAATAAGCTAGTGGACCAGGATCTCAAATTATAGGTGCAAGAAGTACCTATATTTCAGAAACTTATACAGTGATTGTATGTTTGTTAGGGTGGCTACAATGGACAAGATGCGTGTCACTTATTGTACAGACCTAGACAAGTCAGTTCTTGTGTCTAATTTTGAGAAGAGAGGATGGTCCCAGGTTGGACCTGAAGATGACTGGAACTTCTACTGGTGAGTCTTTTTTTTAATATAATTATTAAAAATATTTAACGTTGCGCCGTTATAACATTGAGTTTGAAAGTTTTGAGTGACTATCTCAACATTCCTTTGCCCGGGCCCATAGAAGGCAAAGATTAATCCACCTTTCCTTTGTAAATTACTCAACATATAGTACTGCATGCTAAACAGTATTATAATCGTGGAAGCTAGAAGGAAAAAGGGGATTAATTTGGCTTGAGAAAGCTTTAGAATATATATATATATATATATATATATATATATATATCAATAGGAAATAGCCAATGCCATGACAAACTACACAATCAGTAAACATATGTTAACTAAAAAGCAGTTTTAATGAAAATCATTAGGTCATTGAAATACAAATAATTCAACAAAAATGTATCTTCTTGACTATTGAAAGAAAATATAAGAATGAAATAATATAAATTAACAAACTCGGTCATCAATAATTCGAAGAAAAAACAATAATAGTAATAATAATATCAAGCATTCATACACTCACTCTCCAGTCCAGTCGAGGGCTAGGGTCCACAGTCCTGGTTGCCCTACCCTGGCTTACGGGACTGATCAAACCAAACAGCTCTCTCGAGCTACAGTAAACCTGACCACGAGGGTCCAAAGATGATGATGACCCTGATACTAACTTGCACAGCTTATTTGAGGCTTTAGATAACGAGTTGCGCAGTCACACGCAGCGCAGAAGGAAAGGAGGGGAGGTACGTAGGAAAGAGGACAATGAAGATAGCAATTTGGCACTGTTCTATAACATCACTGTAGAGGGAAGTGATTTCGGTACAACGTATTCAATATTACATTAGCGCCTGTAAACAAATACAGATTGGTAGACTTTTAACAACAAATAAGAAAAATAGTAAAAATCTGAAATTTACCAAACTAATTAGTACAAAGAGTGTAGGGAAGTGTCAATCATTCCGTGTCGAAACCTACCTTGTAATTTCTCCCAGAGAAGCGTTGTCATGTACCAAGACCATGTCCAAAAACTTATCTGCCGTTTTAAAGTGCAAGGCACAGAAATCAGAGCCAGAATCCAACAATGACAGCCCACTGTATGGAGCAGTTGTACATCCCTGCATGAGTTTACATACAGAATGGAATGAAGCGAGACGCGACACGGACAACGGGTGTGAGGGGTTTCCAGTCTGCCAATACAGGAGTTGGGATAATCTTTCCATTAAATGCAGCGATAATTTTTTCGATGTCCCAGGCAGACACCACGCGCATGCGCTAACAAACGCGAAGCGGTTACTCTATGGAAAATCGCGATGCAGCCAACATTAATTAACGAATCTAAAAGCTAACCTAACGCAATTTACTTGTATTATTTCCCTATAGTTTAAATGAGAGATTTGGCACTAGATTTTAATGTCATGCAGTTAAAAAACGGCAGATATTTTTTGTTTTGGACACGGCCTTGGCACATCACAATACATCTCTGGAAGAAATTTCAAGGTAGGTTTTGACTTGCAGTGGTTGACACTTTCCCTGTTAGGAAAACAAAAAAAAATTGGGTACTCATACTAAAGAACACTTTATTTGTTGTAATGAATGGTACAGAGAAACATTTTTGCCTCAACCGGGAATCAAACACCGAACCTTCAGCTTTCCTTGTTGATGTTCTGACCACTGAGCTAATTCAGCCTACATTCCCATCCAAGCATAAATCCTCCCTTTACCTTACTCTCTTGGCCCCACATTCCCGGTTCAAGCAAAAAAAAAAAAAAAAAAAAAAAATATATATATATATATATATTATATATATATATATATATATATATATATATACTCTTTACCATTCTTCTTCTTATTCATAATTTGTAGAATTTTCATCCAGTTTATTTCTAAAATCACTCCTCGGAGGAAGACGTATTGGATGTACATCCACTGTCTATCCATCTCTTGGCTGTTCTTCCTCTTGTTCTTCTCCCGTCTTTACCATTGATTACAATAACACTGAGCAACAAAAAAAAAACTTTTTTTTTGTCTCAGAAAGAAAAATATGTGATTCTGATAGTATTTTTTCTCCAACACGCAAGGTTTCCGAGAGACAGGAATTTATAATTTCAAACACTTTAATATTTTTTACATTCGTAACTACACAATATTCGAACATTCGGACTCACCTAGAAAGTAAGAAATTTCTGCTATATTTCGCCTGTGGAGCATCCCTCTTGATGGTCCAACAATAATCGGCCAGCATATTAGGATTCTCCCTCCATGGTATCTTTACCTTGTCGTGGTGGAGTGGCTTGCGTGCTTAAAGGATCCTGAGAGCTATGCCGGCGGTAGCATTGCTGCCGATAGGGTTACCCATGCCGGACTGGTCGAAGGTGATAAGCCAGACGAAATAAGTACCTTGGTCGAAAGAGTGACAATCTTTCACCGTAAAAATAGAACCGTCAAGAAATGCGGACATGGGTTCAACTGGGGTAAAATTTTCCGGAGGTCAAATAGTCCCCCATTCGGTTCTCCGGGCGGGGACTACTTCAGGGAACCCATGCCAAAGGCTCAAGGAAAGCATTAGCTCAGGATAGGGATGTATGGAGAGCTTATGTCCGTGCTGCCATGAACCTACGGGTTCGATAGTGCCAGTGAGTAAGTAAGTAAGCATATTAGGATTCTATTTGCCTTGATATCTCTTTTCCATAGCTGAAATCTCCTTAGTTAGCTCATTTGATTTTATTTTACAATGGACAAATGGACGAAAAAAGGTTCATTAAAAAATCATTATTTAAATCTATTAATTGAAATTGAATTAAAAAAACTGTGGGTGATGGAGAAGTTCCGAATACATATTTGATAACACGATAAAAAACTGCATGAAGTACAACTGTTGGTACTCATGAGACGAAAATCACGTTGATCAGTGTAATTTAGTTGTGTTCATTAATTAATTTATTTCTATCATAGTAATAGCTTTAGCTTCTCATTATTAATTTAATAAGTCTATTTATTATTTATCAGGTGTCACAATATCTTCCTCCGCTCAATTAATCTATCGTCATTCTCCTCCACATCTTTCTGTCATTCCAATCTCCATCGACCAATCCCTTACTCTCATGCTGCTCAAAACACCATCAACCCATGTTATTTTTGGGAATCATCTTCTTCTTCTATATATAACAACCTGAATAACTATGGTGAAATTAAATTAAACCGATATCAAATAGACAAACAAAAGGAACTCACGATTTGGGAAAAGATCCACATTCAGAAAAACAAAGGAAAACTTATGAACTTCGAAATTCCCGCAAATTTTGACCTGATCCAGAGGTTCATCGGTCCACCAACAGAGGGAAGAAGAAGAGTTTCTTCCGATCGACATAACATCAGTCGCCAAGAAAGTGCTGAAGATGAGACCGTTGTGGTCTCGAAATCGCGATTTACTTAGAAAATTTATATGAGGAGAGGTAGGAAACATTTAATTTCACCATAAATTAAACCTCATAGTGATTAATTCCTATAAAAGTTAAATATAAATTAATTAAAAATAAACTGATTAACTATTTTTTATTTAGGTAAACTTTTATCACTCACCTCACATTTTATTATTTTTTTATACTTGTTTCAGAACTTTACACTAAAAGAAAAAAAAATGAGGTGAGCGATAAATGTTTACCTAAATGAAAATACCTCATAGTGTGAATTCCTAAAAAAAGTAACCATTTTTATGTTTAAACATGTGTGTTTGTTTCTATGAACATTGCTGCAGGCACATTCTGTTATACACAATGTATTCCAGGGCTGGAACACACACGTGTCGCAATCTGTTTAGTGTTGACAGCGGCTACAGAATGACTGACAATCAGTAAGTTTTGCTTATTTTAATAAATATAAGAGTGATCCTTTTTATTTTTATTTGCCAGTGTATATTTATTTATTCAGTCTGGTGAAGTTATGGTCGTAAAGGCTTTCTCTTCCACTCAACCAGGGCAAATATAATGTTACTTGAAAATAAAATATTCACAATAATTAAGTACAGTAAAAGCTCCTTATTCGCGGGTTAAAAAAATTGCGACACAGTTCCTGTAATCGCAGCTAAAATACAGGGTGGACCGCTCGAATGGACCTAATTTCAATTGCTTGTTACTGGCAAACGGTTGAAGATAGAAACTTAAAACAACGTTCATAGTACAGAAAAACTCACCAAGTTTCGAATCCTGTCGGTAGATGGCACAAAGATACGTTTCTCGTTCTTAGATTTAATTGTTTGTGAAAATGGCGACTCCGCAGATGAAAGCGCAAGCTGTTTTGTGGTATGCGGAGTTTAAATCAATCATTAGAGTTCAAAGGGAGTTCCGGCGTGTGTTTAACCGTGATGCTCCAACTGCTAGAAGCATAAAGAAGTGGCGTGATACATTATTAGCTACAGGATCTGTGTTGAAGAAGCATGGTGGTGGTCGCAGAGCATCCGATGAAATGGTAGCAAATGTTCAAGCCGCATTTGAGCGAAGCCCCGGAAGTCATTAAGAAGAGCTTCGCGGAACTTCAAATACCAAAATCGACATTACAACGGATTGTCCACAAACGCCTCAAACTGCACGCATATAAAGTGCAGTTAGTGCAACGTCTGGAGCCGAATGACATGCCGAAACGAGTGGAATTCGCCAATACGATGCTGGACCGTCTCGGCGCTGATCCTGACTTCATGACCAAGATTTTCTTCTCGGACGAAGCCACTTTCCATTTGTCAGGCAAGGTAAACCGACATAATGTGCGGATCTGGGGATCGGAGAATCCTCACGCTATTCAAGAGCATGTTCGTGATAGTCCGAAGATGAATGTTTGGTGCAGTTTGTCCATAATAAGGTCATTGGACCGTTTTTCTTCGCCGAGAAAACTGTTCGTGGTACCACATATCTTGACATGCTGGAGCAGTTCTTCTTTCCACAAATTGAACAACTGCAGCCTAACATCGTTTTCCAGCAAGATGGTGCTCCTCCCCACTGGTCCAATGAAGTTCGTACGACTTGGACAACATTTTCCCTGGCCGTTGGATTGGTAGGGGAGGGACCAATCGCGTGGCCCCCGAGATCTCCCGATTTAACACCACTGGATTTCTTTCTCTGGGGCTATGTCAAAGATAAAGTTTACACCACCCCAGTCAAAGACCTTCGTGATCTTCGTGAGCGCATCATAGAGGCTATTGAGAACATTCCAGAAGACATACTCCAACGTACTTGGCAAGAAATTGTTCATCGCTTTGATATCGTCACAGTGACTGCTGGGGCTCATATAGAGATGTGGTGATCTGGATATCAAAACTTGGTGAGTTTTTCTGTAATATGAACGTTGTTTTAAGTTTCTATCTTCAACCGTTTGCCAGTAACAAGCAATTGAAATTAGGTCCATTCGAGCGGTCCACCCTGTATTATTTATTCGCGTATCCAGTCGGCATATTAGAAGGATTAGTGTCCTTTATTAATCATCAACAGTTTTTTTTACTGCCGGCACGTGCCAAGACGGCTTTTACAAATAGTGATTCAAACCAAATGGACAAATAAATATCAAAACAAAACAAACCTTACTGTCTCTAACCCTAAAGTTCATTGTTAAAAGCTGTTGTCATATTTCACGTGCCAATATGTAGTTTGATAAATACCTCCATCGGCACGACCGGTATATTATTGTTTCAATTTGTTCGTTGTAATAATTTTGATTGAATAACACGTGTCTCTTGTATTTTGTTCCCAGTTTATAACGTCGAGTAAAAGGAAACAAAAATTAGTACTGAAATATATATATATATATATATATATATATATATATATATATATATATATATATATATAGTTTTGCCGCTTAAAGTAAAAATAGAAATGTTTGACCGTTTATACGCATCTATATCACGCTGTTTCAATGTCAATGAATCAAGAAATCTGAAGACAAAATAAGGTATTCTATCGCAGAATTCACAGCTGAATATCAATCTTAATTGAAAGACGTTTTACAATGGCAAAACAGGAAAAACAATTACTAAATTCTTTAAGTCCTTGCGTATTTAAAATGGCATGACCAACTAAAACAAACATCTAAAAGGATCTTCTCCATAATGCATTCCCTAAAGCGACTTAAACATTTTCTTCCTACAACTCTTAAAAGAATTTTAATCCAAACTTTAGTGATCCCGCATTTTGACTACTGTGACGTTCTACTAACTGACATAAGTGATGGATTGTCGGACAAACTGCAGCGTGTCCATAATATGTGTATCAGATTCATATTTAATGTTCGAAAATACGATCACATTTCTCCATTATTCCACGAATTGTCATGGCTACATCTAAAAGAGAGAAGAAAATCGCACTGTCTAATTCTCCTATTTAAGATCCTACATACCTCGATTCCCAATTATTTATCATCTCGTTTCCAGTATCTATCCTCAAGCCATAACTTAAACACAAGATCACAACATAGTCTCTTACTTAATATACCGCAACATAGGACATCACATCACTCCATGTCATATACCATCTCCACTTCTCGCAACTGGAATTCCCTACCACAAGAAATAAGGGGCTGCCGGACATTGGCATCTTTTAAAAGAAATCTAAATTTATATTTGCTCTAAACTCGACTTCATTATTATCCAGTGTAAGATATACATATATTAATTGGTGTTTCCCGTATAATGTATCATATTTATATTATTATTATTATTATTATTATTATTATTATTATTATTATTAATTATTATTATTATCGTATCATTATTGTTATTACCCTTTAAAATGTTGTTTGTACATGACATTTACATTGCTACATTTATTGTATCTTTAACTGTTTATAATTAGTATAGTGTATATCTATATTTGTCGAATATTTATTTGTATTTGTGCTGGTTGAGTGGAAGAGAGGGCCTTATGGCCTTAACTCTGCCAGAATAAATAAAGTATTATTATTATTATTATTATTATTATTATTATTATTATTATTATTATTATTATTATAAACCTGGCAGTAATAATTAACAGAAATTGTTCAAAATCTCTCATTAATTAATTTTATTCTGATAATTTTTACTTTATTCTGTAATCTTGGAACGTATCCCCTATATACCCATACAAATTATGTAGCGAATAAGATACGGCCCTAATCTAGTATAGTAATTAAGAAATATGATTAATGAATAAACAAAGAATGAACAGAATATAGTATAAAAAGTAAATGAAGCATACATATTATTGGAAAAAGTTCCCACATGGAGCGGTAAGAAAAAACGTAAATAAAAGAAATCATAAATATATAACCCCGCAAATTAGACCTGAAATCCTTAAGCTGGATCTAGCTTGAAAAATCACGATTGGGAGAAAACTTCAAACTCCAAAGTTTACAATCGCGGAAAGCCCAAACTGGTAAACACGCTCCCTAGCCGTGAGAATAAAATTACAAATGTAGGTGGGAGCTTAAATGAAATATTTACGTCCTTAGAAGACATGTGATTGAATATTCTAACATATCAAAATCAGAGTTAGGGTGTAAGATCATATATGGGAATAAAGGGTCCTGATTTCTATAGGAAACTCATGAGGACAAATTAACTGTTAAAATTCATCGGAGAACATATTGTTTAAACAACTCAGCTCATAGGATTCATGCTTCCATGATATCGCGATTTCAAACATAGTCATGTTCATCATCAGCCATAACTCCGACTGACGAAATTCTTCGGCCGTCAACTATTCTATTGTCGCCATCTTGACGGCCGAAGAATTTCGTCAGTCGGAGTTATGGCTGATGATGAACATGACTATGTTTGAAATCGCGATATCATGGAAGCATGAATCCTATGAGGTGAATTGTTTAAACAATATGTTCTCCGATGAATTTTAATGATTATACCTCATAATGTTTACTTCCCAACATTAATTTAATACAAATTAACTGACTTATACTCAACAGTTCGTAGGAAAAAAAAAAGTAAAGTGATCCCACAACAGGCCCGGAGACCCTTGGGATAGTAGGAGGTTAAGGCTCCCACTTTTTCTAGACTATCGGCACTTTGTCAGCCCTGCGTGACGGCCGCCTTTACCCCCAGAACAAGCGTCTGGTACTCATTTCCGTTGGAGGCTGAGTCGACCCCAGGGCCATAGTGCCGCCAGAGGGTTTGGGTCAGTTTAAAAATCCTGACCCCAACGGGACTTGAACCCTCGACCCTCCGGCTTGTGGCTCAGTGCCTTAACCACTACGCTACGGCGTGCCCCAAAAGTAAAGTGATCCCACATCAGGCCCGGAGGCCCTTGGGGTAGTAGGAGGTTAAGGCTCCCACTTTTTCTAGACAATCGGCACTTGATGTCAGCCCTGCGTGACGGCCGCCTTTACCCCAGAACAAGCGCCTGTTACTCATTTCCGTTAGAGGCTGAGTCGACCCCAGGGCCATAGTGCCGCCAGAGGGTTTGGGTCAGTTTAAAAATCCTGACCCCAACGGGACTTGAACCCTCGACCCTCCGGCTTGTGGCTCAGTGCCTTAACCACTACGCTACGGCGTGCCTCAAAAGTAAAGTGATCCCACATCAGGCCCGGAGGCCCTTGGGGTAGTAGGAGGTTAAGGCTCCCACTTTTTCTAGACAATCGGCACTTGATGTCAGCCCTGCGTGACGGCCGCCTTTACCCCAGAACAAGCGCCTGTTACTCATTTCCGTTAGAGGCTGAGTCGACCCCAGGGCCATAGTGCCGCCAGAGGGTTTGGGTCAGTTTAAAAATCCTGACCCCAACGGGACTTGAACCCTCGACCCTCCGGCTTGTGGCTCAGTGCCTTAACCACTACGCTACGGCGTGCCCCAAAAGTAAAGTGATCCCACATCAGGCCCGGAGGCCCTTGGGGTAGTAGGAGGTTAAGGCTCCCACTTTTTCTAGACAATCGACACTTGATGTCAGCCCTGCGTGACGGCCGCCTTTACCCCAGAACAAGCGCCTGGTACTCATTTCCGTTAGAGGCTGAGTCGACCCCAGGGCCATAGTGCCGCCAGAAGGTTTTGGAGAAGATCTAAATTATATGGTTAAAATGTCTTGTAACAACGATTATGGACTTAGGGAAAATTTCTCAAATTCATAAGTCATTTGCTAGTCTTCAGTGAAATATTGAAGGCCAGGGACAGAAAAGTGTTGTCTTCACAGTGTAAAGTGCAGTTAAGTGGCAGAGATGAAAAATAAAATAATTTAAATAATTAGCTATTGTCTGCTTTCCACGCATTTCTCCTTCCGAACCCTATATACCTCAGCGCTCAGCCTGAAACAGGAACCGACTAGCTACCGAGGCAGGGCAAACAAACAATTCACAATAACTAAAACAGTGAATTTAGTGACAACACAGTTTAACATACTGCCCCAATTACCATTCCATATTCGCGGTTTCTGTATATATATATATATATATCATCATCTTCATGGTAGGCAATTGGCTTGTTCCCTCTCTCAGAATTCATCTTCCCATCGTTTTCTAGGACGTCCCACATCTCTATAGCCTTGAGGATAGTACAACAGTGCTTGTTTTTTTTTTTTAGCCTAGAAGAGTCCATTCTTAAAATATGTTCATGCCATTTTTGTTTATAGTTTTGTATTTTTTCATTTAGATTACAAATTTTGAGTTCTTGCCTAATTGTTTCACTAGGAATGTGGTCTCTGTATATCCTGCAACGTATCTGAGGAACTTCATGTCTGATGTTTCTAGTAATCTTCTGTCTGATCTATTCATGGCCCAATTCTCTGATCCATATGTCACAATGGGAACTGCCATTACCTTATAAAACTTTAGCATTGTTCCTTTTGTTGTTTTTTATTTAATATATATCCATCCATAGTAATTCTGCCTGAAGGCAGGTCCTTCACTGCAATCATAGCATTATCATGCCATGCTTGCAGCTTTACTAGGGAATTGTAGGTGTGGTAGCTTCCCGTTGCTTTGCACACCGGTGAAGGATGATTGATGATGGTGATAATGATAATTATAAGGATGATGATGATGGCCATATGATTTCAGGGACCGTTTGGGCCTTAAAGTTTTCCTGACATTTGTCTTACAGGTGAGGAAAAACCCCGATAAAAACCTCACCCAGAAAAACTGCCCCGACCGGGGATCGAACCCGGGTCTGCTGCGTGACAAGGCAGCACGCTACCTCGAGACCACAGCGGTGGACTTAATATATATATAAGGAAAATAAATGTTTGTACTAGGCTGTCTGGATAGCATAACTCCTAGCACACTTATGTACGGTACCAAGTTAGAGATCCTAGGATTAAATCCTGGTTAGGGGGTTTATTTTTCTTTTCATGCCATATTAGGCCTTCATTGTTAAATGTCAACATGTAATTATAACATTGAAATAAATAAATATATATATATATTTTAAATGCCCCAGGTTTGTCTTTCAACATTCCTGGTTTCTCTCCTTGTTGGGGCACCTGGAAGGCAGGGTTATGTTGCCCCGATGATATGATGGGTGATGATGATGATAATGGTGAACTAGGAGAGTCCCTAATCCTAAGATTAACCCAAGAGGAATATGAATGATTATGATTGTGATGGCCATATGATTTCGGGGACTATTTGGGCCTTAAAGTTTTCCTGACATTTGTCTTACAGGTGAGGAAAAACCCCGATAAAAACCTCACCCAGAAAAAACTGCCCCAATCAGAGATTGAACCTGGGCCTGCTGCATCACAAGGTAGCACGCTACCCCGAGACCACAGCAGTGGACTGTATATATATATATACCTTGTTAAAATGTTCTTAGGGATGCAGGAGGATAAGGCATTTATGAGTTGGGAAGATCTGCTGGGAGCTTTACAGTTATGTCTATGCATCACATTCTAGAAGGATCTGCCTTTTGAGATTTTGTTTTGAGAAAAACATGAAGTTTAAGTTTTATTTACTTTCAATTTATGAAGTACTTTGATATAAAATAAAATTTAAAATTTATTTCTATTTTTTATATTGCAGAGCAATTAATCATTTTCCAAATCATTATGAATTGTCTCGTAAAGACCTGCTTGTAAAGAACATAAAGCGATATCGCAAGGAGCTGGAGCGAGAGAAAGATCCACTGGCAGAGAGAGCTGAAGTGCCGGGCAGATACCTGCATCTTGACTTCATACCAATCACATTCGTGCTCCCTGCAGGTGTGTCATTCAAAATATTTAATATAACTCACCGGTACTATTGAACCTGGGGGTTCATGATCACTCTCTATACATCCTTTTTATTAAGTTGGTGTGTATATTCTTACCTCTTATGGTTGTTTCTGTTGAACTTATGTTTCAACCCTCAGGGGTCCTCATCTAGGGGATATGTGGATGGCGACCACAAGGTGCCCAAGCTGAGCAAAACATTTCTTCCACTTACTTGTGTTTTGCACTCTTTTAACTTTACTATCTGACCTCTCTTGGTTAACTCTTGTTTTTTTCGACCCCAACGCTATTAGGGCATCCGAGGGCTAGGGAGTCTTTCCTTTCTTCCATTTCTTCTTTCCTTTATTTTCTTTTCTTCTCCAGAAATGCCTGACCAGAGGCTATAAGATGGCAGCCCCATCACTGGTCTTGCCTTCCTTTGGCCAGCAACCAATCGAAGGGACTATTATTATGCTTTCAAGTCTTATACGAGAATTTCCCAGAAGGATCAAACTAATGACGACCAAAGCATGAACTATGCCAATTTTGGAATATATTAAACAGTACCAACTAAATTGGAAACACCATCTTGAAAGAATGAGTTCAAATCGGATCCCCAAAGCTGTTTATAATTATATACCAAGAGGACGAAGATCACTGGGCCGTCCTATGAAACGCTGGAGGGAACATTTTCTATAGGATCATAACAGGCCTTGGCCTAATACTTGGAAGGAAGAAGAAAGAAAAACTTATGTTTCAAATGATTACAGCTTGAAGAAACATAAAATATGAGGTAAGATGTTAAAAATGACTCATTAATTTACGAATTAAGAACCTCATAATGTCATTTCCCCATATTTAACCCTCTTAGTGCCGAGTGCCGAACCTGTCGGCTACTTAGTGTCGGCTGTTGGCTGCCAGCGATCCGCTGGACTAGCATACTGTAAAATGCCACGCCTTTTTGGCTGAAAATACATGACTCTGAATATTTGCAAATAAATAAACAAGTATAACGAATTATAATTTAAAACTTATGGAATACAGTGCCCATACATAACACAATCGATTAATGAAAATAATGTATTTAATTATTGTAAAGTATTATTAATAAATTGAACTAAACATGATGTTTGTGCACGGTGAAATATTTTTTAATACTTTTAATTTAAAAAAGTTGTTTTAAAATTGATATTACAACGGTAAAAAAAATACTGTAACCAATTGCATTCATTCTATTACGAAATCAAATAAAACATCGAATCTACATCGAATACGATTTACAAAAAAAAAGATAGAGGGAGATAGAGAGAGAGAAGGAACAATATCTATGAGCTAATTAACTAATTAAATGTAATATTTATTTTATGGTACTCACCTAAACTTTCTGGAAAGAAGACTTGTTGCTCAATAACACAATCTTTATTTTTAGTAACTGTTAATTAACACGAATGTTTTCTTGACATTAAAATTAACACCAACACTAATGAAAAAAGTGTAAACCTAACACTAAATTTAGCCTAACAGAGAAACATATATTACAATGGATTTTGAAACCTTAATAATAAATCTCACATTAATGATAAATAACCTATTTTTTACACTTATGTAATGTTGCACACTTTGTATGCAACCCTTTTTCACACTTAACGCACACAGTTCTGGATCTCTTCCGTTGCTGGGGTGAGTGACATACAACGCACTGTCTTTCTAATTTTCTAGGCAGTAACTTAACACCACATACAGGACTTTTGTTATATCATTGTTCGTAGTAATTTTATTTTCTTTCTTCTCGAACCATTCTGCACTTAAAGATTCTATTATGGATGAGTAAAAGAGAAGCCTTGTCATTTTCTTTCCGGTATTATTTTCCAAATATAACAAGTAAGCATTTAACATCATTCTAGATATAACATTGAATGCAACTTTTTTCCAAAATTTCACCGTCCTGCGCTCATCTAAATAAAAATTCACCATCATATCATTAGCATCAATGCCTCCCATGTAACGATTATAATCTAAAATAATGTCAGGCTTTTTCTTAGGCTCGTTCTTGTTCCTGGCAGTTGAAATTATTTCAGATTCGCTTGCAGTATTATGAGTACTTAGAAGTACCACTTGATTTTTTTGAGACTTTTTTTGTTTAGATCCCTACCAATAATAAAGATCCACTTCGAAAATATTTATTTGACACAAATTTAAATGGTTTCTTTAGAATATCTGGGAGTCCCTTTCTATTCCTCCGTATGGTGCCAGTAATGTACGTACGCAAAGAATGTAGATGTTTTGCAAGTGGAATCGAAGTAAAAAAGTTATCCATATACACATGGTAACCCTTCATAATATAATTTCCTAGCGAAAGTAACTTCAACACAACAGTGTACGCCAATCCATTTTCCTTTATAGCTTCTTTATCTTCAGTAGATTTTGCTCCTTTGTAAGTATAAAATCCTAAACAATATTCGCTTATTGGGTCACATATCATCCAAAATTTAATTCCCCATTTATCATGATGTTTATTGGGCAGATACTGGAGCAGTTGCGTATGGCATTTCGTTCCAACCAAACTTTCATCGACGGATAGCTACTGGTGAGGGGTATAATGGTGCCTAAATAACCTATTTGCATGTTCAACAAGTGGCTGGAATCGAGCACAGGGATCATAGGAAGGAGAGCCTGGAGGTGAAAGTTTGCTATTGTCAGTTAGATGAAAAAATTTTAGGAGTAATTGAAACCTATTTCTAGAAAACATTTTTCCAAACCAAGGAGTACTGAAATGAGGTGTTGTGTTCCAATATGATACAATTGTAGGTTTTCTTATTAGGCCCATATTTAAAATTACAGCAATGAATGCCCTCATTTCTTCAACACTGGTTCGTTTCCAAGATTTTACTCTTGATCCGGCCGACAATTCTTTTGCATATATAACTTGATCAGCATATCGATTTGTCTCTGTTACCATCAACTGCAGTAACGTAGTTGTGAAAAACAGATTGAAATAAGATACTGGAGGGGAATCAAGAGGAGGCATATGTTTTGGTCCAGGCAATTCCATGAATGTGAAAGGAGGGCTCAGGATTTAGGTCAGGATCGGTAGGAAATATTTCTCTGAAATTTTCAATATCATTTTCATCGCCATCGTCGTCATCACAGGTAACAATACCATTATCTTCATTTACCTGCATATCAAATTGAACCGAGGAAGCTCCATTAGAAGCGTGTAAACGCCTTTTTTCATATGCGGTGATTCGGGTGGTGTGTCTGGTACAGTTCCGTCACTACTTTCTGAGCCCAAATCATCACTGTCACTCGCGGAAAATAATCCATCGGAATCAACTTCACACTGATCAAAATACTCAATTAAATTTTCGTCGTCTACACCAGCTTTAAAAATTTCACTAGAACCGCTTGCCATTGCGACTTGAAAATCCACACTTAACATCTGCAACTAACTGAAGGAGCTTGTTTTTAACTTGTAAAACTACCCTAGTGAAAGCAAAAACACCCTCATAAATCTATTAAAGCAAGGTCGAAAGATTCCCCTAACATGTAAGTTGCATTCCTTTACTACAGGATGCCAAAACATTAGTTAAACTATGAAAAATTTAGACGGCCGATCAAATCGTTTCTGGCAATTTAAATGCTGGAACTTTAAAGCCGGCCGAGACGGCTTTGGCATTTAAACCCCAGCACACGCACTCACGCCTGGCTCTAAGAGGGTTAAGTATGAAATTAATTAAAACCAACAAAAATTGAAGATGGCAAGAAATCAGGCATTTATCAAATTTATTGTAAAGATTGTGAAAAAAAATATACATAGGAAAAACAAAAAGGAACTTAAATACAAGATTGAAAGAACACCTTAAAAATGGAGAAATAGATAAATCTGCAATAGCTGCACATGCATGGTCAGAAAGACACAGAATTGAACTAAGGCCAAATTAATATAATAAATTTAGGAATTTTTATATTATGAGGTTTTCTTAATAAGAATTTCATAACAAATTTCAAAAGATAGATAAATCATCGGTTGATTAATGTCTTCGACATTGTTCGATTCCTAATAACCAATTTTGTCGGTCCATCCAATCTCCTGGTTGTAGATGTTTCTCCTTCATGTATAAATATATTCCCTGACTTCAGGAGGTTTTAGGTCTTCCTCTGGTGCCTCATCTTCCCTCAGGTTTCCATTCCAAAACAGATTTTGGTAGCCAATCCTCTTCCATTCGCTGGACATGTCCGTACCATCTTAAATGCTCAGTTTTAATATAATATAATATAAATATAAAAGAGAACCTAAAAAATTACATAAAATCAACAAGCAGTACAAAAGATAATATCTTTAATAAGAATTTCAACATTAAAGAGTTAAACATAGCCATTAATAGTTTAAAATCAAACAAATCTCCAGGAGCAGATAATATACATGCAGAATTTCTCAAACACCTTGGCAATAAAGCCAAAACTCAATTGCTCTCCCTTTATAATCTTTCTTGGAACACAAAAGTTCCTGATGATTGGAAAAAAGCTATTATAATACCTATTTCGAAAACAAAAAAATCAACAAATACTTTTCAAATTATCGCCCAATAGCACTAACTAGTGTAATTGTTAAAACTATGGAAAAAATGATTTCAAATTGATTAAATTGATTAAAACCAATAATTTACTTTCACCCAATCAAGCTGGATTTAGAGAATTACAATCAACAAATCAACAAATTGTACACCTAAGTCAAGCTATTAAAGACAGTTTCAACAGAAAAGAAGACACTCTGGCAATGTTCGTTGATTTCCAAGGAGCATATGACTCTATTTGGAGATATAAATTATTAGAAAAAATGCAGACTTTAGGCATTCAAGGGAATATGCTACTCTGGATCAGCAATTTTCTCATCCAACGGTTCATCGCTACAAAGTATAATAATCACCTCTCTAAATACCAACAAACACATCGAGGTTTACCACAGGGTTCTGTACTCAGTACCATTCTCTTCAATATCTACATTAATGATCTACCTAAGCATATAGAAAAGCTCGAAACGAAAACCCTACTTTTTGCTGATGATGTTGTAATATGGGTCTCCAAACTGAAAAACCAAAGTCAACAATTAATAACCATAGCCCAACAATCACTAATACAGTTAGAGAATTGGACATCCCAGAACTTAATGAAGATAAATATACAGAAAACAAATTATCAACTATTTACATTAAGAAAGAAACCACTACCCATCACTCTGAAATTGGAGGGTGAATTATTAACTCAAACACATTTAGGAATAACTCTGGACACAAAATTAACATGGAAGAAACACATGGAGAATATATGTACAAAGATAGAAACAAGGTTACCATTATTAAAACGATTAGCAGGGAAAAAGTGGGGTTGCAACACACAAACCCTAAACACCTTCTACCAAATGTACATAAAACCTGTACTTCAATATTGTGAAGAAATCCTAGTAACTACTAAAGTGGAAAAACTTAATAAATTGCAGAACCAAATCCTCCGTCTGATAACAGGAGCCGTTAAAACAACACCAATCACTGCCATGCAAATCTTAACAAATAACCCAAACATAGCATCTGAAATTGAGAAAACAGCAGTCACACAGTATGAAAAATTTTTAAGGCTACCCCATAATAACTGGACCCAAAGAAAACCACAAGTATATTTAAAATCTCAGCAAAGCTTCCTAAGCATTGTACAAGAAATCAAACAGAAATTGCAACTTCCACATTCAAAAGAAAATATGCAGATGAGAAACAACCCTCTAGAATTTTTGGAAATCGAATATAACCTTCATTAACAGAAGACATCAAGAAATCTGAAACTCCTCCATATATTTTAAAACAAATGTCACTGGAAATGATAAATCTAAGATACCCAGCTCCTGAATGGATACATATTTTTACAGATGGCTCCAGCCTACCAAATGATGGTGGCACTGGTGCTGGTGCAGTATGTCCACTTTTTTCCTTTTATCGTAAACTAAACACAAATTCAACAAACTTTGATGGCGAAATTCTAGCAATTTTCTTAAGTTTACAAAATCTTTTATATCACATCCAAAAATTTACAAAAGTTGTAATTCTATGTGACTCCAAAGCAGCCATTCTTGCTATAACACGAGACACAACACCCAAAAGCATCAAAATTATCGAATGTCACAAAATGATAAAACATTTATCCCGTCTACATAAAAAAGTTGTACTTCAATGGATTCCGGCCCATTGTGGAGTGACAGGCAATGAAATAGCCGATTTTCTAGCCAAGAAGGGTAGCAAAATTGTTTCAAACCCAACTTCTGCTCCAGTTTCCTTTCACTCTATCAAAAGAATTATCTCAAATAAATACATCAATAAACTTAGAGAAGAATACACCACCAAAACATCTGGAAAGGAATGGGAAAATCTACAAGCTTATGACATTACTACATTACAAAGAAAATCTGCAGTAGCAACATTCAGACTGCTAACGGGACATGACTGCTTGAATAAACACCTACACAGAATTGGCGTAACAGATTCACCTAAATGCCCTTTTTGCAATTTAAATGAAGATATGGAAAGAAACCATCTCCTCCGTTGTCCAGCTTTTGTAGAAGAGACCAGCCTTTCTGCTAAATATTGGAGTGCAAGAGAGCGAATGATTTCATTATCAAGTGCTCGACATTAGATACCAACCAACCATATAATATAAAATAGTGTCTTCAATCTTCATTTTCTCTCTTATAACTGAGTTCCTAATTTTTTCTCTTCTTGAAATTCTTGCTGCCCTTTGTATAAAATCCATTTCCGTTGTCAAAAGATACTTATTTGTTTTTGTTGTTAATGGCCAAAGTTTTGCTCCATAAGTAATGATTTAAAGAAAAATTGATATAACATTGGCTCTGATTAACAAATTCAGCTTGGGTAATCTTCTGTTAACTAATAAAAAAGTTAACACCCGAGACGATAAAAAATCTGGAATTTATCAAATTAATTTTAAAAAATTGGAATAAAGTATATATAGGAAAAACAAAAAAAAAAAAGGAACTTAGAAACTCGCAAAAAGAACACTTTAGAAACATAAAAATGGTGAAATTGAAAAATCAACTATAGCAGCACATAGTTTATTAGAGAATGATAGAATTTAAAAAGAAGCAAAACTTTTGAAACATCTATCTAAACCTTTGGAATTAACAGTTTGGGAAAACATATACATTAAAAAAAATATATATACTAGAACCATGAACTTTGAGGTTTCGGACAAACCAACTTTGATTACAAAGTTCTCCAAAAGTACACCAGATGGCAGTTTGGAAAATTACTTCTTCAGAAGTACACTAGATGGCAGTTTGGAAAATTACCAGCAAAAGAAAAAATTGACAGTCGTGAAAACAGCTGAGGATGGAAATTACATTTTTTCTGATACTGCAGTGCTGTGTTAAAAAAATATAGATGTATGAGATAAGAAGAATTACTAAAACAGTTAGAAAAATCTAAGGAACTCACAATTTGAGAGAAAATTTACATCTGCAAGAATAAGAAGAAAACCATGAGTTTTGAAATTCCTAGAGAAAAAGAAGAGAATTTGATTTGGAAGTTAATCGGTCAGCCAGCAGAGCGAGCATGAAAAAGTTTAAAAAAATACATTTTTCACTACAGAGGGTGATTTTTATTTGTGAAGGGGTTGAGAATTGCAACTCTCTTATAGCCTAAAACCTTCCCGGAAACTCCTAAACATTTTGCAAAAAGCTCCATGACAATCGGATGAACAGTATGGCAGCGCATAAAGGACAAACAGACAGATATATATAGGTTAGTGTTGTGTTATAAAATAAGGTCTTAGAGAGTTCTTATCTTCTATGCCACAAGCATAAAACTAAAATTCTCTCCTGTTATAATTTTTTTTATTTACATTGTTCTACCTTAGGGCAGATCTTTCCCTGCAGTCATAGCATTTTTATGCTATGCTTTGTAGCTTTACTAGGGAATTATTGGTGTGGTAGCTTCCCATTGCTTTCCACACTGAGGGATGATATTGATAATGATGATGATGGCCAGATGATGTTCAGGGACCTTTTGGGCCTCAAAGCTACCTGACATTTGCCTTATAGGTGAGCGAAAACTCTGAAAAAAACCTTACTTGTCCTGACCAGGAATCGAATCTGGGCCCACTGCATGACAAGACAGGATGCTACATCGAGACCACAGCGATGGACACCTGTTATTAAATGGTGGACAATTATTTCTTGATACCTTTGCCCAGACATCATACATTATTTTCTTGCATTATTGTTAATAGTATTGGGTTCTTGTTATTAAAATTGTTTTTATTGGAAGTTTATTTTTATTATTCATTTCATACAGCTCAATGATGGATAAATCATATTTGAAGTTATAATTTTTCTTTTCAAATATAGCTTATTTTTATGTTTGTATTGATTTTATTTTGCAGATTACAATATGTTTGTGGAGGAATACCGCAAAAGTCCACAAAGTACTTGGATCATGAAGCCATGTGGAAAGTCACAAGGAGCTGGTATATTCCTCATCAACAAACTGTCCAAATTAAAACGCTGGTCTAGAGAAAGTAAGACACCATTCAACCCAACCCTCGTCAAGGAGTCTTATGTTATCTCCAGGTAATCTCTTTACTCTCAAAATGTATAGGAGGTAACACTATGAAGTGTAATTTATCCGGAGATAAATTTGTCGTGCCTTTAATGCCCAGAATTGAATGGCAACACTAAAGGCTTTAGAGTGTTAAGTAAAATAATCAATATTAAAAAAAAATCAGTTTGATAACAAATTATCCTGGGAAGACCACATCAATAAACTATAAGAAAAACTACACAAAAAAGTACATATTGCACCTTTGGAAGTAGACGGCCACAAGTGTAAAAAGTTTTGTTCCGAGTTATTAACAATTAAAGTTTTAAAAAAGGTATAGCACATTCAATTTTAGATATGGACATAATTTAATCCTGTCTCCATTTTCTTGCACATGACTTGTGGCCATAAAGAAATAAATGTGTAACCATTTTTTCTAACATATAGTAGTCTTAATAATTAAAACATTTTGTCTGTTCATTCTTACCTCTTATTTTCCACATAATGTTATTTTCTTACATTTGTTGTGTCTTTCTTATTTTCACTCAATTTCTCTAAGATTCTGATAGAATTCATGGAACTGTGGATAGAATGAATTTGCACATGTGCAATAATTGATTTTCTGCACTGCTACTCATGACTTTACTAACTGCTTCTGCCATTTTGTTACATACAGATCACTATTTGCTTGAAAGCCAACTTTTAAAAATAAATAATACAGGTCTGGAAGAGAGTATGGATAGTTTTACATGCACCATGTCGTGATATTGGGGGCACGCCGTAGCGTAGTGATTAAGGCACTGCGCTACAAGCCGGAAGGTCGAGGATTCAAGTCCTGGTAGGGTCAGGATTTTTAAACTGACCCAAACCTTCTGGCAGCACCATGGTACTGGGGTTGACTCAGCCTCTAACGGAAATGAGTACCTGACACTTGTTCTGGGGGTAAAGGTGGCTGTCATGCAGGGCTGACATCAAGTGTCAATTGTCCAGAAAAAGTGGGAGCCTTAACTTCCTTGGGGTACCAAGGGCCTCCTGAGGCCTGTAGTGGGATTACTTTACTTTCTGCGCTACAAGCTGGAAGGTCAAGGGTTCGAGTCCCAGTGGAGTCAGGATTTTTAAACTGACCCAAACCTTCTGGTGGCACCATGTCCCTGGGGTCGACTCAGCCTCTAATGGAAATGAGTTCCAGATGCTTATTCTGGGGGTAAAGGCGGCCGTCACGCAGGGATGACAACCCGGCTGACATAAAGTGCCGATTGTCAAGAAAAAGTGGGAGCCTTAACCTCCTACTACCCCAAAAGCCTCCTGAGGCCTGTAGTGGAATCACTTTACTTTACTTTTATGTCGTGATACTCTCCAGATACATCACAAATCCACTGAAAACTCAACTTTTGAATTTTTGTTGGTTAGATCTGTTTTTGGGGCAACTATTCAATTATAAACTTTATTGCTTAAAAGGTAGTGTAAAATTCTCATTAAAAATATTTATTTAATAGTTGCCATCTATCTGCCTTTGGACAACTTGAGAATTGTATATGTGTAAAGAAATTTTAATATTTGTATCGTATCTTGAATGGTGTATTGAATAGCATCCTTGTACGGAGAACGAGAGATCCAGGATTCATGTCCCGGTTCTAACATTAATTTTTCTTTTCAAAATTGTAAGAACAACTGGAAAGGTGAAAGAAGTTTAAAATGGTTAAATTGAAATATTTTTCCTCTTGCTCTCAATCATTCAATTAAGCTTCTTCTTCTTCTTCCGAATGCAGTATTGGGTGATGATGCCCGTTCTGCGACTACAAAAACTGATCTTTCCATCGGTTGAAGGGTCTTCCGAGGTCTCTTTTGCCTTTAGGGTTGAGGTGGTAAATCATCTTTGGTAAACGGGAATTTGACATTCTCTGGACGTGTTGGAACCATTTAATTTGATAATTTTGTATATGATCAACCATTTCCCTACTATTCCACTGCATCCTTATCTCATCACTTTTCATTCTATCCCTTAATGTTACTCCTGTGAGTGATCGGTAGGCATATCAGTTCTGTGAACTATTAATGCGGCGATCTTACTTTTTGCTCGAAGTGTCCAGCCTTCACTTCCGGATAGCCCTCCTAGAGCAGGTTTGGTCTATGGCATTATGAAATCTCAATTGGATTTCTTTCCTCATTTGTTTTCCAAAATTTCTCCTAATTATACCATTTAATCTGTTATATTTTTCTAAATTTGTTTCCACATCTTTTTGATTATGAAACTGTGATATATTATTACCTAAATAATTAAAGTGTGTTACTTGTTCAATCGGTTTATTATTTATTATTATTTTACTCTCGAAAGTCCCTTTCCAGTGATTGCCATGGATTTGGTTTTATTTTCAGATATTTTCATGTTGTATTTTTCCAGGGTGTTCTGCAATTTAAACACTGATCTCTGCAAATCATCTTCATTCTCCGCTAGAAGTACTTGATCATCTGCGAAGATTATTGTTTGTATTTGATTTCCTCTACATATTTTTACTCCTGGGGGGTTTAGTTTTTTCCACTCCTGGACAATTTTATTTAGATATAGAATAAACAGTAATGGAGATAGTCCACATCCCTGTCTTAAACCTTGGTTAATTTCAAATTTATCTGTTATTTTCCCATGATCTAACTTTACTTTTATAAATGTGGTTTCATATAAACTTTTTATAGCATTTATTAGATTATTGGGGACTTGGTAGCTTTCCAATAATTCAATTAAGCTTTGAATGAAATGTGAGTAGAAGTTATAAATATATTTATTTGACTGAAAGAGCCAGATATCTGTGTTCACCAGGTACATAGACAATCCTCTGCTGATTGGAGGCAAGAAGTTTGACCTGCGACTGTATGTTCTGGTGACATCATTCAGACCACTCAAGTGCTACTTGTTCAAGCTGGGCTTCTGTCGCTTCTGCACTGTCAAGTACGACACAAGTATTCAAGAACTGGACAACATGTACGTCCATCTCACCAACGTCTCTGTTCAGAAACATGGGGTAAGTGAATTTTATGTACATATTCAGGGCATTAGATTGAAAATTTAAGACAGGAGAGTCCACAGGGAAGATCAATATGGCAATTGATGAGTAGTGGCAACACTGTTGTAGATCAGCGATCCTAGTGGTGACCATTGTAATCTTTGTTGTATAAGTCTGTAATATTGAAAGTCTTCGTAGAAGATGGAATTGGGAAGTACTCTAACATACACCAAATTCACCAGACAGGAACCCTTGTAATGATGATCTTGAAGAAAAACGTTTTTCTTCTTCTTCTTCTTCCTTCCAAGTATTAAGCCAAGGCCTGTTACGATCCTATAGAAAATTTTCCTTCCTGCGTACTTTGGGAAATTCTCATATAAGACTTGAAAGCATAATTATAGTCCCTTCGATTGGTTGCTGGCCAAAGGAAGGCAAGACCAGTGATGGGGCTGCCATCTTATAGCCTCTAGTCAGGCTTTTCTGGAGAAGAAAAGAAAATAAAGGAAAGATGAAATGGAAGAAAGGAAAGACTCCCTAGCCCTCGGATGCCCTAATAGCATTGGGGTCGAAAAAAACAAGAGTTAACCATGAGAGGTTAGATAGTAAAGTTAAAAGAGTCTGGTATAAGTAAGTGGAAGAAAGGAAGAAATACCAGATCTGTTAAAGATAGAAGTAAGGAACAAAACATAAGTAAGTGGAAGCAATGTTTTGCTCAGCTTGGGCACGTTTTTAAATTATTATATTGTCACCATTGATTTATTTTCCCTAAAAATATTAAACCATTGTAGAGTCCCTGTCCTCCAAAATATTAATTCCAACCCCCATCAAAAGACTTTAATGAATTATACCCCTGGGCTGTAGGCTGTGGTCGTGAGGCTTGTAGTTCCCCGACGTTTTGCCAGAGACTGCATCTGGCTCGGGGAATTACAAGCCTCACGTCTGAAGACAACCCTTGAGGATGCCAGATGCAGTCTGTGGCAAAATGTCGGGGAACTACAAGCCTCACAACTACGGCCTACACCCCGAAAATTTTCTTCAAGATCATCATAACAACTGCAGCCGTGAAAGTCTATGTGAATACATGAATCCTTGTAATTATAATTTATTTTCAGAGATCAAAGAGGCATTCAATTTCAACCAGAAAACTCTAGATTAATCATATGAGAGAGATATATCCAGAAATGGTGCTGCAGGTGGAGAAGGATTTTGCAATGTATAGTTGACTTGGCAGGAGGCTATATATATATGAAGTTTGTAATGTCAAAATAAAATAAGAAATACGCACAACATGCAAAGAAGATTGTTCTCAGTGACTGCAGAGTTTAAACAATGATTCTGATCTCATCCTACAGTTTAACACATTATATTTCTCGCACTGTTCGCCATATCTTGCACACACGCAGTCTGGGCTGGGCTTGTGGAATCTCTGGTTGCTGCACAGCTTGTGGTGAAATCCATGCACAGCGAGTCTGGTCACTGTGTGGCGCAATTCATATCCTCCCTGAGTCCATTCACGGTTTGTCATGGTATCAGTAATATAGAATTCTTCGCATATTTTGCTTTTCTTTTCGTAGAGCTCTTGCAGGAGGTCCTGGTAAGCTGGTGTCACTGGTAGTAGGAACTTTAGCCTCAGCTCTTCTATGTAGAATGGCTCTCTGGAGAGTTCATATACAAGTTGTGAGGGCATGTATCTGGACAGACAGAGCACCCTTTTTAGGTATGTGGCTTTTAGTTTCTCTAATTTTTCTAGGTTCGGTTTCTTTAAATGGACCCATATGTTCTCTAACCCATATGTTGCAACGGGATCAACTAAGTTCAAAAAGTTGTAGGGCTGTTTCTAGTGAGAGTTTGTTTATTGACTTAATGTCGCTTATGGCTCTTATCGCAGCATTTACTCTGTCATTTACATGGTGTGTAAACACGCTTCCCTGTGTTTGGAAAGTGACTCCCAGATACGTGAAGCTAGGTACTGATGTTAGTTTTTTTTCACCAATGTAGAAAATGCTTCGTCTGCCCCCTTTTCTGAAGGTCATGGAGACTGTTTTCTCTTCATTTAGTGTCAGTTCATTTTCTTTTGCCCAGTCCAGTAATTGGTTGAAGCGTAATGTTAAAAGTAATCTAAATAATTTTTTTTAATGTTATAGCAGTGTTACCATTTGAAAATACAATAGGAAGTAACATTATGAGGGTTTACTTAATAAAAAGTGTTGTCTATATTGTTCTTACCTCATATCATTGTTTCTGTTAGACATATGTTTCAAAAACTTCTTTGGAGCACAGAAAGAAGGAGCAGAAGTCGAGATCCAGGGCTGACAACTTGAGAAAAACCGTCTGTAACTGCTGAGGATGAGACTAACAAACTTTGAAACATATTCACAGTTAAATATGTGAAATAACATTATGAGGTTCTTAATTCATGAATGAATGAGTCATTTTTTGAACATATCTAATTTAAATGGTTTTGAAAATGAAATGATTATAAATAAATTAAAGAAATTCAGAAAACAAAAAAGATTAAAAGAATACACCATTCTGCAATCTGATTCAAAGAAAGAAAAACAATTCAAGTAAATTACTTATCATCCTGAAATACATAAATTTCAAAAAAATTTAAAGAAATTCAATATTACATTGGCACCAATAAATAAATTTAACCTTGGTAATCTATTAATAGCCAATAAGAAACTGAACACCCCAGATAGTAAAAAATCTGGAATTTATCAAATTAGTTGTAGAGACTGCAATAAAGTACACATAGGAACAAGAAAAAAAGGAATTTGGACAGTCGCAAAAAGGAACACTTTAGAAATATTAAAAATGGTAAAATTGAAAAATCAGCTATTGCAGAACATAGTTTGTTGGAGAGTCATAAAATTGAAAAAGAGGCCAAACTTCTAAAACATTTGGAAAAACTTTTAGAATTTACAGTTTAGGAGAAGATATATTTTCAGAAGAACAAATTTATATCCACGAATTTTGAAATTCCCGAAGAATGCGACTTGATATCGAAGTTCATCAAATCAACACCAGATGACAACTTTATAGATGGAAATTTCAACAAAAATCCAGTAGTCATAATGTCGGTTGAAAAAGGGAGGGATGTTTCCTCTTGAAAACTGCAGTTCCCATGTTTAAGAAAACATAAACTATGACGTAAGATATAAAAAATGACTCATTCATTCATGAAACATACGTCTAATGGAAACAATGATATGAGGTAAGAATAATACAGACTAACTAACTAACTAACTCACTGGGACTATCAAACCCAAATGGCCACGCGGACATAAGCTCTCCATACATCCCTATCTTGAGCTAATATTTTCCAATCATCCCCTGTATAATCTATTTCCCTCAAATCATAGTTAATGTTATTCTCCCACCTCATTCTTGGTCTACCAACTGGGCGTTTTCCCTCTGGTTTTCCTATAAGAAGCTTCCATGCACGTCTTTCCTTCCCCATTCGTGCCATATGTCCTGCCCATCGCAGTCTACGAGACTTAACTGTTCTTATTATATCTGGCTTCCTATAAAGACCATGTAATTCACTGTTATGCAGATGTTTGAGCATTTGGCATGGGTTCCCTGAAGTAGTCCCCGCCTGGAGAACCGAATGGGGGACTATTTGACCTCCGGAAAATTTTACCCCAGTTGAACCCATGTCCGCATTTCTTGACGGTTGTATTTTTACGGTGAAAGATCATCACTCTTTCGACCAAGGTACTTTTTTTGTCTGGCTTTTCACCTTCGACGAGTCCGGCATGGGTAACCCTATCGGCAGCAATGCTACCGCCGGCATAGCTCTCAGGATCATTTAAGCATGCAATCCACTCCACCACAACAAGGTACCATGGAGGGAGATGTCAATTATTTATCTTTTATCCTCTTAAACTGTGATATTCTCCGATTTCATTACAGTATAACCCTCGAAAGGGGACCCTGAAACATCGGACAACACTTTTTATTATGTGTTACCGTTACTTATCAAATGCCCTGGTATTACATCCAGTTTCTCATAAAAAATCATGTAGGCTACTGTTATGTGCAATTTTTAAGAATTTTGATTTGTTGATCTAAAGATTTCTGTACGGAAAACGAAGCATGGCTTTTAGAGGAAGAGATCCAGTGAGATCCAAAATTATTTTAGAAAATCAAAGTATAGAACAGGTGTCTAGTTTAAAATATTTGGGCTGTGATGTTGACTACAATGTGGAAAGAGATATTGACTCCAAAATAAATAAATTTCAGATGGTGTGTGGAACAATACAGAGGACATTCAAAAATAAAATTAGAAAAGTAACTAAGATAAAAATGTATAATGTTATGGCGGTTCCCACAATATTGTATGGATGTGAAACTTGGGCTCCACTGAAGGATAGAATACAGACGGTGGAGATGAGGTTCCTAAGACAAGTTAAAGGATGTACAAGGCTTGATAGAATAAGAAATGAGGATATAAGAGAAGAATTGAAAGTGCAGCCTTTATTGGATAAGGTCACAAATTACAGACACAAATTGGTTGATCATATGGATGGAATGAGTAAGGAGAGATATCCATTGTTAGCAAGAGGAAGACTTGATGTTGGAAGACCTAGAAGACATTGGGCTGATGCATTATGAAGTCAGAACGGGCAATTACCTAATCCCTGGAGTGATGATGCTAAGACTCACAATGTTGTTGTTGTTGTTGTTTTCAAATGCTGGGCCTTGGCACCGAAGCCATTAGCGTTCTTGCTCTCCAATATTTCTCTATTGTGGATCCAACAGGTAATACTTCACAGGTTTGTAGATGTTCTTCATTCATTTCTTCGTCTTTATTGCATAGAGGACAATTTGGATTCGTGTAGATTCCTATTTTATATAAATGTTTGGCTAAATAGTCACGTTCTGTAAGCAGTCTACATGTTGCTACTGTAGTTTTACGTGGAAATTCTGGAATAATATCTGGCTTCTTTACTAAAATATTCCATTTTTGTCTTTGGCTTTATTACATAGGTCTTGGTTTTGTTTGATTTTATATTTGTTTTTAAACTATTCTTTTTATGGATGTGAAAGGTAAGCTTTTAGTAGTATTCTGAATTAAATTCGAGCCTTTTTTGGCAAGAAAATCAGCAGTGTCATTTCCAGCAATTCCACAATGTGCAGGTATCCATTGCAATTGAATTCTTTTCTGTAGTTTTTGGAGTTGTTGAATCATTTTGTAGCACTCTTTAATTTGTATTGACTTCATTTTGTGTGAATTTATTGCATATATTGCTGCCTTAGAATCAGAGAGTATGACCGCATTTTGAAATTTATTTATTCTGTATAGTAATTGTTGGAGTGAAATATGAATAGCCGTTACTTCTGCATCAAAATTTGTTGTGTGGTATCCTGCTGGTTGATAAAATGAAAATAATGCACATGTAATTCCTGATCCTGAGTTGTTATCAATAGTAGATCCATCTGTGTAGACATGTAACCATTCTTCTGGTGGATATCTCTTATTCACAACTTCTAATGCTAGAGCTTTTAGTACAAGACTCACAATGTTTTTACACAGGATTTGTGAAAAGTTTAGTATTTTCACAATAAATCTGATTTCAGGGTGAATATAACTGCATGCACGGAGGCAAGCTGAGTGTACAGAACCTGAGGCTGTACCTGGAGGGTACAAGAGGCAAGGAAGTGACCGAACGTCTCTTCACTGCCATCTCCTGGCTAATTGTGCATTCACTCAAAGCTGTGTCTCCTGTCATGGCTAACGACAGACACTGCTTCGAGTGCTATGGCTATGACATCATCATCGACAACAAATTAAAACCTTGGCTTGTTGAGGTTTGTATCCATAACTAATTCACTGACACTATCAAACCTAGAGGTCCAATAGCCTCAAAGACATAAGCTTTCCATACATCCCATCCTCAGTTAACGTTTTTCAATCATTCTCATCTTATATTTAATTAATGTTGGGAAGTAAACATTATGAGGTATAATCATTAAAATTCATCTGAGAACATATTGTTTAAACAACTCACCTCATAGGATTCATGCTTCCATGATATTGCAATTTCAAACGTAGTCATGTTCATCGTCAGCCATAACTCCGACTGACGAAATTCTTCGGCCGTCAACTATTCTATTCTCGCCATCTTCAGTGCTGCCATCTATGGTTGAATTTATGAACTTCAAAATCAATGTAATTTCGTTAGGGATATCAAAATTCATTGATCTATTTTTGTTTTTCTGAATGTATATTTTTTCCCAAACTGTCAATTCCAAAGGTTTCTCTACTTGTTTTAAAAGTTTAGCTTCTCTTCCAATTTTATGATGTTCTAATAAACTATGTGCAGCAATTGCAGATTTTTCAATTTCACAATTTTTAATATTTCTGAAATGTTCTTTTGTCCGAATTTCCAAATTCCTTTTTGTTTTTCCTATATAAACTTTATTGCAATCTTCACAATTTATTTGATAAATTCCAGATTTCTTACATTCTCATCTTCCTCAAATCATGTTTTTGAGGAATGTTGGGATGACAATAGTCCCTGTAATGCATAAAGAACATGTTTTCAGTGTTCCTCTTCCAATGGCTCTACAGCTCATAGTGAGCCCAGGCCTTCTTGATGTTCTCTCTGTTGCCAATTCCTTCAGTTCATTATTTGATGACAAATCTTCCTTCACTGAGTCCATCCATCTTCTCATAGGCTTCCCAAACATCTCCTCCTTCATCACTTTCTTAGGTATGTATTCTTTCATAGTTAAATATGGGAAATAACATTATGAGGTTCTTCATTCGTAAATTAATGAGTCATTTTTTAACATCTTAAACTCATATTTTATGTTTCTTCAAACACGGGAACTAGTTTTCGAGAGAAGGATCTCTCTCATTTTCAACCGACATTATGACTACCGGATTTTTGTTGGAATCTCCATCAATAACATTGCCATCTGGTGCTGATTTGATGAACTTTGAGATGAGGTCACGTTCATCAGGAATCTCAAAATTCATGGATCTAAATTAAGAAGCCCAACTTTTAATACATTTGGAAAAGCCTTTAGAATTGACAATTTGGGAGAAGATATATGTTAAGAAGAACAAATTAGATCCATGAATTTAGAGATTCCTGATGAACATGACCTCATCTCAAAGTTCATCAAATCAACACAGATGGCAACGTTATTGATGGAGATTCCAACGAAAATCCGGTAGTCATAATGTCAGTTGAAAATGAGAGAGATCCTTCTCTTGAAAACTAGTTCCCGTGTTTGAAGAAGCATAAAATATGAGGTAAGATGTTAAAAAATGACTCATTAATTTATGCATTATTTCCAGTGTTAAACTAATGTTTAATTTCTTTCTATACCTCATTCCTGTTTGTAATTATTGTTCCTAAGATTTTGAATTCTGTCACATTTTCATAATTTTTCTCATTTGTTGTTAAGTGTCCAATACCTTCATATAATTATATCAATAAATCTAGGAAAAGTATTTCTGTATTTCTATCCTCTTTTATGTCACTATGAGGAGGATAATTTTTTTACATTTCCACAGGTAAATGCATCCCCATCACTTACATCTACGACAGTGAATGATCGGATCCTCAAGTATAAACTTATTGACAATATCCTGTCAGTAGTGCTGCCTCCTGATGGAATTCCAGAGTAAGTTTAATTTGACTTCACATTGCCTACATTAAACATCTCTACAATGTATTCACGTAGACTTTCACGGCCAGATTTGCTATGCTGATCTTGAAGATTTTCGGGCTGTAGGCCGTGGTCGTGAGGCTTGTAAGTTTCCCCGACATTTCGCCAGAGACTGCGTCTGGCATCCTCAAGGGTTGTCTTGAGACTGGCAATTCTGTCCACTGTCTGTTGTCCTATTTATACGTTCACCGCGATGTGTTCGTAAGTTATATCTGCCTTTTGATTGGTTGGCATTAGGGACTTCCATTGTTCCAATGAGATAGCTATTTGATGGTCTAGTCGACTGTACGTTATATCTCTACAAGTACAGTAGACAAGACCAATGGAAGTCCCTACCGCTCACCAATCAGAAGGCAGATATAATGTACAGTCGACTAGACCATCAAACAGCTATCTCATTGGAGCAATGGAAGTCCCTAACGCTGACCAATCAGATGGCAGATATAACGTACAGTCAACTAGACCATCAAACAGCAATCTCATTGGAGCAATGGAAGTCCCTAACGCTTACCAATCAGAAGGCAGATGTAATTTACGAACACATCGCGCTGAACGTATAAATAGGACAGACAGTGGACAGAATTGCCAGTCTCAAGACAACCCTTGAGGATGCCAGACGCAGTCTCTGGTGAAACGTCAGGGAACTACAAACCTCATGACCATGGCCTACAGCCCGAAAATCTTCTTCAAGATCATCTCTACAATGCTTGCAGTTCATGGGTAAATGCTTGGATAATCTCTATAAAGGGTGACATAAATAATAAGAATTAAATTAAGTGATTATTTCATACCTCATACTTCTGTATTTAAAGAAATATAGAAGTATGAGGTATGAAATAATCACGATTAATTTAATTCTTATGAATTTGAACCTCATAATGTTAAAAATTCCCAAATTTAATATATAAATTTAACAGACAAGTCAAGTCACGGGAATAATCACGATTGCTCAAGGACGACAACTTTCAAAATGGCAGACAAAAGTTCGTTAGATTTAAATCCTTTTGAAAGCTTTAATATAAATTTTTTTGAACTAAAGAAGAAGATTAAACATTTTTTTAAATTAAAGGAGAAAAAGAAAAAAACTTTAGCAGACATCAGATTTATAAAGAAATGTTTAAAGAATAATATTGTACCAAAATTTGTTAGGAAAATAGTCAAGTTTAATAATAATAGTAAACAGCAAAGATTAGTTGAAAAGAAAGTTTTGGAAGACAAAAAGAATAAAGGATATGCCAAATTAAACATATTAGACTTAGAAACGTATCATCTTCATTTGAAACTTTCAAAAAATTTTAGGATACATTTGGCTGGAAAATCTTTTGAATGATTGTTTTGAAAAAATAAATTTCATAATAGGCAAGAAGATAAAAACCCAAAAGAAGAAATTCAATAACCTTATTCACAAAAATGATGCTTCTCGGATGAATTACCAACCACAAAATTGGAAAATAATAAATAAAAACCAAAAATCAGAATCACAAGATAACACTAATGTAATTAATTTTTCAAAAGAATTGTTAACCAAAGAAGAAACTAAATTACTTAATAATGGTTTAAAAACTTGCATAAATTTTTCAAATAATTTGGAAGATTATGTCGCAGATGTGGAAACTGCGATTTCTGAACTAAAAAATGAAGATAAAATCTGTATTTAAAGAAATATAGATGTATGAGGTATGAAATAATCACGATTAATTTAATTCTTATGAATTTGAACCTCATAATGTTAAAAATTCCCAAATTTAATATATAAAAGAATGAAATAAAACCTGTACATATGTCCAGCTTAATACCAGAGAAGAGATGAAGTCCCTACTATTGAAAGTTAGTGATATATTTACAAGGAATAGTGCATGGTCACAAGGGTGTATATCACCGTCGTTCTGGCAGATTTCACTAAGTCCAAAATTATTGTTTTGAGATACAGCGATATTAAAATTTGTTACACATCAGAAGTCTGTTAAGCCAGAAAATATTAAGCATCTATAAATTAGAAAAGGACAGGGATAGCAGTTAGTGGCTTTTGCCAGACTGTGAAGAATCATTTTTGCAACATAGTAGTATATAGTCGGACCAACGGATCTGCGCCCCTGTGGCACTGGCATCGTTCTTCGAAAATTACACGTCAGTTCTCACACCATTCCACCGCGCTCCCCTCCCACTACGTCAAATAGAAGCCACTGTAACTGACCGAGTAGGGACGTTGCCAAACTTCCCCCGGTGTCCGGCTCTTGAATAATGTAAGGTTAATTATTAATTCTTCATATTTAATTTTAGTAGGTCTAATGACACTGATTGATTTCTACGATTAATGGATATAATTATAATAGTGGATATTTGTTGGTTAAATGGAAATTACGTGAAGGAAATCTACATAAGTTGCTTTTAAAGATAAATGTTTCATCATAAATATTTCTCCTTCACCTCGTTGTCTTATTTGGTTAGATTTGGAACGTAATCTTGAAGTCCTAACAAAATTATAAAATTTTAGGTATGAATACACATTCATGTGCCCTCCTTCTTTCTCATCCGGGCTAGGGACCGGCTATGGCGAAGTTACTACATGCTACGATTTTATTTACATATTATATAACATACTGATACTATACAGGAATTCTAATTTATGCTTATGAATTAAGCTAATGATAATAATTTACAATTTACATACTATATAACATAACATACTGATACTGAGTTGACAACGCTGGACTGTGGGTGCAAATAATATCCTGCAAGAAAGCTCAAAGCTGTGAGTAATGGGAGGGAAGAAAGAGAGAGATAGAAAATAGAGACAGGCAAGAATGCAGGGAGGGAAATAATTTACTTAGGGAGAAACGGAATTAGTGTTTAGTTCGCATTTCTTACGGGGGCACAGATCCGTTGGTCCAACTATTCATATCTCGTAACAGCCAATTTTGGACTTAGTGACCTCTGCTTGAACACCGATGGTATGTTTGCTGGTATACACCAGTAAAACCTGGGAAATGCCAATTATTTCTGCCGAGTCTGATGCATCCATGTTCTGGTCATGACACTTAAAAATTGGGATAGGTCAATCAGGGGAGACATCCCCAATTGGAAACATTGATCTTGTAGGATCACTGGGGGTTTTCATTACTGTTGGCAGCAGTAGACTAGTAATTACATTCTTTTCCTCTGATCCTGAGGGCCTCAAGTTCAAACCCAGCCAGAATCGATGGATATTTTTAGGATGGAAAAATCTCAGGAGCAAAAGTCTTCCAGAAGGACTTTAAGCCATGGTTCCCATGTCTGAAGATTTTCAGGCCTGTAAAAGAACCTTAAACCCAAATAAAGAGACCTCTAAGCAAAATGTATCAACCCTCTTCATCCTAACATCTGTAGGGAAATAAGCATAACTAATTTAATATTTGTAGGAAATAATACTATGAGATTTCTTTTAAATATTATGAATTAATTATTTTGACTTGCCTAATATTTTTTTTTATATTCTGCAGACTATAGTTTCAATTTTACTTGTTTTTTAATGGTTTTAGCCAGTTTTTGTGTTTTGGGACCAGTATACGTGAGAGCTAACCACTTAGTTTTATTTCCATCAATTTCTCTATTTAATGCTGTTAAGTTTACTAATTCTTTTATTTAAATAATATTGTGAAGTAAACATTATGAGGTTATATCATTAATAGTGAGTGGAGAATATATTTTTAACGACTCACCTCATATGATTTAAAATTTCTTTGATACTGGTGGTTTCAGACAATATCTTGTCCCTCTTCAGTCATGGCTTCCACTGATGAAATTCTGTGGTTGTTGATTTCTCTAAGGACATCACCTCTTGTGCTGCCATCTTTCGTTGGGATTATAAACTTTGTAATTCAATTTTTATCCACCAGAATATCGAAATTCATAGATCATTTGGGAAATGATTTGGATAAAAATTTAATTACAAAGTTTATAATCCCAATGAAAGATGGCAGCACAAGAGGTGATGTCCTTAGAGAAATCAACAACCACAGAATTTCATCAGTGGAAGCCATGACTGAAGAGGGACATGATATTGTCTGAAACCGCCGGTATCAAAGAAATTTGAAATCATATGAGGTGAGTCGTTAAAAATATATTCTCCACTCACTATTAATACTAATTCTTCCTTCTTTATTTGTTTTTTGATTAATTTGTCAATTATTTCTTCATTATAACCATATTTAGATGCTAGAAGTTTGATGTATTTTAGTTCTTTATTATAATTTCCATGAATTTTAAAAGTATCGATTCATTAAAATTATTTATGCTTATTTCCCTACAGATATCAGTGGTTAATATATCAGCTCAAAGACACATATAATAGGCAACTAAGATATTCAATATTTTTATTGTTCATTTCATACATTTCATCATCATCATCATAGTACATTCACGAATTTAGGTCATTTGTTGACCTGTTTCGGCCTCAAGAGAAACACCATCCAAAAGTCTTTTGAGTGGACGTCCTGGTCTTCTTCTTCCTGCAGGTTGATATCTTAACATTTGTTTGGGTATCCTGTGATCTTCCATTCGATGAACATGTTGCATCCCTTCTGGATTTTTTCGTGTTGAGACTTGAAAGTAGTTTTGAAGTTCCTTAGGACAGGTTACTGGCCCCAGTGGTAGGGCTGCTACCTTTTAGTCTCTGGACAGACATTAGGATACCGCATTTACTCAGCACCCGATGGAACGGTTATACCGCCGTGACTCGGTCCTCAGAGCCTCGTTTGTGAAAACGGGTTGTACCACAAGAAGGTGAGGATGAGAATTGGGTAGGAGAGGTTATACACACTACCCCTTACAACCCTCATACATTTCAATGATGGATAAATTATATTTGAAGAGAAAAATTATATGCTCAGACTGGGGCTCGAACCAGGCACTCTGCCTAGAGCGCGAAAGGTCATGAGTTCGAGCCCCAGTCTGAGCGTATAATTTTTCTCTTCAAATATAAAACTAAGATATTACTTGAATGGCAAAGGTCAGTTAAATCTTGCTTGAGGTACTAATTTAGGCTTGACGTTCTTTCACGAGCCCAAAGATCTTCACACTTGGGACCCACAGCTTAAAGTCCCTCCTGGAGGACTTGTCCCTTGGACTTTTTACATCCTAAAAAAGCCATCAACATTGACCACATTTCTTCTTCTTCTTCTACTACAAGGTTTAGACTATGCAGCCTGTTCCGGCAAAGTTAAAAGTGGAGTCCATCTTCTACATGGTCGGCCAACATCTCTTGTTCCTCTGGGATTATACAGGAAGGTTCTTTTTGGCATTCTTTCGTTGTTCATTCTCATTAAGTGTTCTGTCCATTTCTTATTATTTTCGCTGATTTTATCTTCAATTTTATATATGTTTAATTCTTCTCGTATAGTTTCATTCCTTATTCTATCCGCTTTTGTGCATCCTTTCACATTGCGTAAAAACAGCATTTCCACAGTCTGTATCCTGCTTTTATCCCTTGATTTCATTATCCAATTTTCACCTCCATACAACAACAAAGGAACATCCATTGTTTTATATAATTTAAGTTTCATATCTTTCCTTGTTTTCCGATCTAAGGTTCTTTTTATGGTTCGACCACATTTGAATTTATAAATTAAACTTCATATGTGTTGTGTTTACAGTGTTCGTTGGAATAAAACACCATCTCCAGATGCTCTCGGCAATTTTGAGCTTCTGTTGGATGAAGAACTCGCTGCACAGGAAGACCATCAAGGACATCAGAACCGAAATCGGTCTGATAGCCGAGGTCCTCTGTATCGCTGGAAATAGATGTCGTGAAACTCGTGCTGTGTGTTGATACAACCTTTTCAGTCTTTCTGAAAATTGATATACCTTTAACTGTTAGAATTTTATTGAATGTACTTCAGTACTCACTACATATTATATTGTGGAAAAGTAATGGCTTCTAATATTTCCACTTCTTTAGTACTTACCAAAATTTGAGATCTAAAAATCAAGACTCATCTTAAATTCGCTGACTAGGAAATAAGCCCAGTTGAGGTCAATGTTTTTACATTGCACAATAGGCTACATAGATGAGGTCAATGTTTTACGGAGGGTTGTTTCCGATCTCTGATAACAATTTGCCAAGTGGATTGTGACGTTGGAGTGTGAGTCATCAGGACAGGAGTGTGCGAGGTGATCAAATCAGTCAGTGTGCTGCTTCTGTTACACTCGCACGCATGTTGCTCCCATAATGCCTAATCAGGTAGACCCGTTTTGGGAAGGGTACATTACTGCCCTTTCCGACGCTAATTATAGTTATTCCGCTATTATTGAGGCTTGCAAAAACGTAATTTTATGGTGTCAAAGTGTGGAATTAGCTCAGTGCTTAATGAAAGGGGAAAGGGTCGCTTGGGATTAATCCAAAAGGAAAAAAGGGCAAATCCACGACCTGCTACTACCTGCACCCCAGATGTAATCAGAAAGGTCAAGGTCCTTATCTCTGGTGGTAACCCTGCCATACAAAGGGTGATTGCGAATATCCCTTAAAGCTGTAAACACCATAATAAACAAAGATTTAAACGTGGAGAAGCGCCACACAAGCAGGGTTCATAAATTGTTGCCACGTCACATTGCTGAATGCCGCACCAACAGCAGGAAACTATGAAAAGCACCGGCAGGAGAAAAATTGAAATTTTTGGTCACACTTGATGAAGCATATGTTTATCTAGGAGACTGAACAAAGCCTGGGCAATTTACTATAGAGAAAGGGGTGAAAAAAATTTTCAAAAGTGGTATGCCGAACACAGAGAAGGTTTCTCCAATGGATTTATGGTCATCACGGGATATTGCTACAATGAAAAACTGACCTTCGTAGAGTAGCTAAAAAGGCCAAAATCCACTCCCAGTGCTACCAGGAAGAAGTTCTCACCCCAATTTACACGACTGAAATCCCAGCTCTCTATGGTACAGACAAAAACCAAGTCTGGGTGCACCAAGACAAGGCCTCCAGTCACACTTTGGGTTCAACCTTGACATTCTTGGAGAAATGGAGCAGGAAACTGGAATACATGCTATTCCATTCAGCAACATCCCAGTGAAGTCTCCTGATGCATCACTGATGGACTGTCTTTGGACTCTTCAAAAGGGAACTGGGAAACAGGCGTCCTTGAACAATAGACGGTCTCTGGAAAGCATATAAAGAGGAGTGGGAACTTCTAGACATGGCTGTGCTGAATAAGTCTTCTGCAGCGGAAACTCCGATGCCAAACCATAGCTCGGGTGAAGAGCTATCAAATAGAGCATGCTCAATGGTGGAGACACGGCTTTTCTTAAGGTAAAGCTTAAAAAATGATTTGTTATCAGAGATCAGAAACAACTCTCCATAAGCTGTATAGTACACAATAGTCAGCTCAGAAATGATTGCAGAAGTTACAATGGATAAATAATATGAATAGACGAAGAAAGAAGCAGTGCTCCTGGATGACAGAACATCGGTCATGAAATTACTGATGATGAAACCACCTAGGTTTTGAAACTGATCTAATTAGAGGATGGAATATAAGATGAGATTAACAGAATTTATTCATCATCATCATCATCAAGGTATGGGCCTGTTGGCCCGTTCCGCTCCCCGGCACACTAAGAATTTATTTTAAATTTTAACTGTGGTACAGTAAAACTGGTACTGTACATCAACTATATGTAGACTTCAAAAAAGCATATGATTCAATTAAGAGGGAGAAGTTATATAGTATCCTGCTGGAGTTCGGAATTCCTAAAAAGTTAGTTAGACTTATACGAATGTGTCTAAATGGCTCAAAGAGTAGGGTGCGTGTAGGCAAACAGTTTTCAGACAGTTTTGAAATCCAGAATGCGTTGAAGCAAGGAGATGCACTATCTCCTCTACTATTTAATTTTGTACTAGAGCATGCCATTAAATCTTTAGAGAATGAGGAAGGCTTACAACTCAATGGTATTAATAAGCTGTTAGTTTATGCTGATGATGTAGTACTACTGGCCGATAGCGAGGAGATACTAAAGGCCAACACGCACACACTATTGAGTAACACTAAGAAATTAGGACTGGAAGTAAATATCAGTAAAACTAAATATATGGTCACACGTAGAAATTCAGTATATAATGGAAATGGACAGCTAATGACAAATGAGGGAAATTTTGAGGAATTGGCTGAATTCAAATACCTAGGAACAATAATCACAAATAGGAATGAGATGCACAAAGAAATTAAACATAGGCTCAATTCTGGAAATGCATGCTATTATGCATTGCAGAGACTTTTGATGTCCCAACTCCTTTCAAAAAACGTTAAGCTGAAAATATATAAAACTATTATTCTACCAGTTATATTATATGGGTGCGAAACATGGATTCTTACTTTAAGGGAGGAAAGGAGATTACGAGTATTTGAGAATAAAGTTCTTAGGAAAATTTTTGGACCAAAGAGGGATGAACAGACAGGTGAATGGAGAAGACTTTATAACAATGAACTACATGGTCTTTATAGGAAGCCAGATATAATACGAACAGTTAAGTCCCGTAGACTGTGATGGGCAGGACATGTTGCTCGTATGAGGAAAGAAAGATGTGCATGGAAACTTCTTGTAGGAAAGCCAGAAGGAAAACGCCCAGTTGGTAGACCAAGAAAGAGATGGGAGAACAACATTATCTATGATTTGAGGGAAGTAGATTATACAGGGAATGATTGGAAAGCATTAGCTCAGGATAGGGATGTATGGAGAGCTTATGTCCGTGCGGCCATGAACCTACGGGTTCGATAGTGCCAGTGAGTGAGTGAGTAAGTAAGTAAGTAAGTAAGTAAGTAAGGTACAGTAAAGCTCGCTTAATCCAGAAAGTGAATAATGCGGAAATGTGAACAAATTTATTGGTCCCGGTGAAATAATAGTAATTTCATGTGTTAAGTTATGTAGGTAGAAAATAACACTATGAGGTTTATTTTAATTTTGTTTAGTTGTTTCTTGACTCATCTCATACTTCTTAACTCCCTTGCATATCTAGATTTCGTCACTGTATTTGTGACATTCTCAATGCTGTTCACGTTCACAACTGACGTCCAATGGTCTCCTCTGAGGACGTTCAACGTCAGTTGTGAACGTGACACAGCATTGAGAATGTCACAAATGATGTGAAGAAACCCTGGGTCTGCTAGGAATTATGAAGTATGAGGTGAGTGAAATAATAAAAAATAAACAATACCTCATAATGTTTACTTCCCAACATTAATTTAATAGAACTTAATATATTTAATCTCTGTGAAAGAATAAAATATTATAAAATGTTTCTCCTTCATGTATAAATATATTCCGTGACTCCAGGAGGTTTTAGGCGTTCCTCTACCTTGTCTTCCCTCAGGTTTCCATTCCAAAACACATTTTGGATGATGATGATGACAATGATAATGATAATAATAATCTCTATCTATCGTCGGGTTTTTACAGCTGCTGCCGTCTTCCCGTGCCAAACCTCCAAAGCCTACGGTCTTGGGCATCTTTGATGCTTAGTCCTCTAGCTTGCATTATTGTCTTCATGTTTTCGTTCCATGTTAACCTTGGTCTCCCTCTTTTCTTCTTTCTGTTCGGAAGCCATTCATATAGTTGCTTCGGCCATCGCTCATCTTCCATTCTTAAAACATGTCCTAACCACTTTAATTCCTTCTCCTCAATTCTTTCAATTATGCTTTCTTCTGCTTCCATTATGTTTCTAATTTCCTTATTTGTGACATGTTCTAATCTAGACTTTCTGGCACTTCTTCGTAAATAATCCATTTCTAGAGCTATTAGTCTATTCTTGTAGTACTTATTGATTGTCCATACCTCACTTCCGTACATTGCAACAGATTCCACCAATGTTTTACCAATATATTTTTTTGTGTCTTTCCAAATATGCTTATCCCACCATATGGAATTTAACAATGATATTATTTTGCTACTCAATTCAATTCTATGTTTTATGTTCTCTTTGCCTATACCTTCAATGTTATCCATATTATTTCCAAATATTTAGTTGATAATAATAATAATAATAATAATAATAATAATGATATATTGAAATAAACAGGTGTTTTATTCACAAAAAAAATGACTAGCAAGATATTACATGTTTAAAAAATTCTTCCTTCCAGTCCCTCGACATCCTTCTTAACATCGAGTTCTGGCTTGACAGTAATAGTGTTAATTCTCAGCGTCGTGAATGGTGTACGGGTAACTAGAAACATAAAATATGCAATATCAAGTTTCATAAAAAGTAAAAATATGAAAAGGTTTTTTTTTACATCTCATCATATACAATCTTCTCATTTCGACATCATCATTGCCATTCTCAACAAATTCCAATTTAATGAGGATATGGTTTCCAAAGTACGAGGGCGGATCGGAAAGTAACGCACAATAATTTTTTTCTGCCTTGGTATTGCAGCTAGAATGTTGAAATTTCACAGAGATATAGTTTGAAGTTTTCACTACAGATGGTATTTTTTTCTCAGGTGCACCTCTTGCGAGAGAAGCTTGAACTATGCAACAAAGATGGCGTGCATGCTACAATCGTCCACCTGTGAGGAACAGAGAAGTGTTGTTCGATTTTTGTGGGCCAAAGGGCATAAACCCAGTGAAATTCACAGGGACATGCGTGGCGTGTATGGGGATGATTGTATGGACCGTAGCAATGTCTCCAGGTGGTGCACATTCTTCCAAGAGAGACGCGTGAACCATAGTGATTCGCCTTAGTGATTCCTGGCTGGCAAACGCTTTGAGACAGATGTGGAAGTGAAATCAGCAGTGCGCAGATGGCTACACTCCAACCAAACAGACTTCTATGAACAGGGCATATTGAAACTGGTAACACGATGGGAAAAATGTGTTGAGAAAGTTGGTGACTATGTCGAAAAGTAGGTAAAAGATGTAAGTTCATTTGTGATTTTTTTCCTTTTTTTTACTATTAAGTTTTTTTAAAAAAAATTATTGTGCGTTACTTTCCGATCCGCCCTCGTATGTTCAGATTAGAGGAACATATTTTATGAGCTGATTATAATTAATGGTGTAACCCAATGTTGAGCCACACCCTCTTCTTTATCAGTAGCTCATAGACCAATCAAGTTTTTTTGAGTCTGTACTATCTTACCTCAATTTAACCTTTATATTCCGGGGTATTTAAAAATACCGCACGAAAACTGCAGGACGCAATTTAAATCCCAGTCCGTGATATTTAATGAATGGTAGAGCGCGCATACTAACAAAAAAATTTTTTATGACTATTTAACTCATGCCCCAAATGGGAGTCAATGACCAATCACGTTTCAATGATTTCTGTTTTACAACCAATCAGAGTCGTGTTTCACGAAATATTTATCAGTGTTATAATTACCATATTAAAGAAAGCTCCTCCTTTTTAATATTCTGAACAGATCTGACCATTATTTTGCAGTGACTGAGCCTGTGAGAAATACAGTTACCAGATTGTATATATAGTGCATGAATGTCAACACATGCCGCATGCGGGAGTTAATATAAAAACATTTGTAGCAATTGATTATACCACCAAAAAAAAAAAAACCACTGTTTGCACTTTCTTAAATGTATTTTTTCCCAGGTAATAATCCAGAAAAATATAATTGTCATATTTACATCATACGACATCAGAAATGAATTAATATACAGTTTGATGTGTTTCATTTTTTCTCCACTAGAGAGCATTCTTACAATATTGTGTTCCTTTGGCAATAAATAGTATGATCTGGTTGCAGTGATAAACAAAAGAAGCAGATGAAGCGTAACTATCGTTAATAATAATTGAACCTCATAATGTTAAAAATTCCCAAATTTAATATATAAATATCTATCGTTTCTCATTTGTTTTCAAACATCGCCGTTTACATTAAATATATAAATATTTTAAAATAACTATAGTTAAATAATGATTTGTGAGTAAACAGCTTAATTTTATTCGTTAAATAGCCCTAACAAATGCCACTCTTGATTTCCAAATTCTCTAGATAAATTGGAAATCACTTGTGGCATTACTTATGATAAACTAAAGAGATTAAGTATAAAATAACTTTTATTTCATTCATAATGAAATGTTAATTTTTACATACAATAGAGAATTTTATTATTAAAAGTTAAAATTTATTTGCGAGGTCTATATTTTTTGTTTGACCTTATAACGGGTTCAGTTTATGATTTGAAGGTGACTGTACTCTTGCAAGGGGGATTTGATGGCATAGTTGGAACATGTGTGCCATGAAAAATCTGCTTTGAAAGCATAAACATGAATAAATACCATGCCTTGTTGACGACAGAGTTATCAGCGCATTTTTTTTTTCTGTGGCACCCAAACCTTAGCAACATAACATACAACACTAAGGGTCGAATGTTTGAACGCATTAGACAGTAAAAGGCATTCTCTGCTGATAAAGTTTTATTCAAACACATTTTTCTTACTCAGAAATCTATTCACGCAGTAATAATTGTAAAGCTAGCTGACAAGGTACCTTAAGATCGTAGCTCAAGATATAAACTTATGTGAAAATCCCGAAGGGAATCGATGTAGTTTGAAACTTATCCAAGATGTCGGACCTTGAAGACTTCGATCATGTTTTCGGTATATGTGGAGAAGAGGAATTTGATAGAGTCTACCAAAGAATTCAACTGGAAGAACAGGAGAATCGGCGTAATATTGCACGTCGCAGACGTGTTTGTATATGGTATTATTTGCGGGATGCAAGCATAAATGCATTCCTCTATAGTAGACGAAAATAACGGAAGTGGTTTTATCGCTGAGAATTCTGGGTAATTCGTTGCCAATATTACGAAAACGTCAACATTCATGCATGACCGGTTAAGGCGGCCGTTAATTCGATCTCAGCTCACCAGTGATTGGAAGTAATTTGAGTAGAGAGTAATGTATTTGCATACGACCCTAAGATTCAGTCTTGAATTAGTAACTGTAGACTGTGGTTTGTTTTTTAACATATAAAAAAATGGCTTCACGTATATGGCATCCTGGATTATCAAAATAATGTGAGTAGCTTATCAGATATTTTTTAAAAATAAATACTAACAAGACATTTACCATGTTAACTCATTATAATTTAAATACAAAATTAGGGGTGAAAAAGACACCACATGTTTTTTCTTATTTTTTATGAATACTTGATTTAAAAAGCAATAGGTTAGGGCCACAAATAACTTCCTTGCAACATTTTCTGAATTTTTATAATTTTACAAAGAAATAATGTTATCATGGGAAAAATATGTAAAAATTAGGGGTGAAAAAAGCACCTGATGTGTTTTTTTTATTTTTTGTGAATACTTGATCGGAACACAATAGGTTAGAGCCACTAATAATTTCTTTACAATATTTTCTGAATTTTTGTAATTTTATGAAGAAATAATGTTATCATTGGACAAATATGTCCACTAAGTCCTTTAGGACTTTACATTTAATGGACAAATATGTCCCTCAAGTCTTCTAAAGGTTAATCTTGATTTGTTCTTGAACATGTTTTGATTAAGTTATGTAAGGTAGGAAATAACACCATGAGGTTTATTTTTAATTTATGTTGAGTTATATTATAAAAATGGTTGGTTGGTTGTCCAACCATATTATAAAAATTGCAAAGGATAATGGATTTCAAGAAAAGATGATGCACAAGAAAATAAATGAATTCAAGGAACAAGAAATGATTAATGAAAGTACAAATAAAGAAATTGGTAAAGAAATTTAGGAAATTCACATACCACCCCTTAGTATTTAACAAGTTTCAAAAAATCTTCAACAAATTCAACATTAAATTGGCACCGAAAAACGATTAGAGTTTGGAAAATTTAATAAGAAATTTAATGGAAGAGTTGGATGTAGAACCCATTCTTGACCATATACAAAACTATCGAACAGGAAAGCCTATCTTCAATGAATGCTGTCTCATAGAATTCCAAAAGCCATACTTCGCTACTGCCCCCAAGGCAAAAGATCGCTGGGACGTCCAAAAAAGCGCTGGATGAAAAATTTCCTCTTTGAGACCATAACAGGCCACATGGCCTAATACTTGCATGGATGATGATGATGGTGATGAAAATTTAATAAAAACCAACAAAAATGAAGAGACTGAAGACTGCAAAAAATCAGGAAATTATCAAATTAATTGTAAAGATCGTGAAAGGATAACAGTATTGGAAAAATGTTAAATAAAATCGTTTGTTTACTACTTATAAAAGTGGTGGTGTAAAATTCTCAAATATGTTGTTGTTGTTTTCAAATGCTAGGCCTTGGCACCGAAGCCATTAGCGTTCTTGCTCTCCAATATTTCTCTATGGTGGATCCAACAGGTAATACTTCACAGGTTTGTAGGTTTTTCAGCATAAATGTAACCATTTTTTAAGAGGGCACCAATTTTTTATTTGTAATGGTGGTTACATCGCCCACTCACATAAACCCCCAGTATGACTGGAGGGCCACACATGCCGTTGGTTAATGGGACCATCGGACCTTGCCGGGAGGATCTATATATTTGACCATTCTCACAAGCACCATTTGTGGACCATTTCTACGCCGTGGCATGTCAGCGTAAGTGTTGAAATAGCATTTCCTCTATTTCTGATGATGTGGTTATACCGCCATTACTCGGTCCTCATAGCCTCATTTGTAAAAGTAGGTTGCACCACGAGCAGGTTGAGGTTGAAATTTGGATAGGAGAGGTTATGGAATGCACTTCACTATCCTTTGCAATTCTCAAATATAGATACTTCTAAACGAAGCCGGCCGTTGGCGATGGCAGTATCATCTACCTGACAGCAGATGAAACGAGAATTATAGATTTGTATATGTGGAAGGAATTGTTGGTGTTTGTGCCAGGTGTGGGATGGTGTAGTGGGCTGCACACTAGTCTGGAGAACTAGAGGTCCATGGTTCGATTCCTGGTTCACACATTAATTTTTCTTTCACAATATCATTATAATATTAGGATATACATAGGAAAAACAAAAAGGAATTTAAATACAAGATTAACCACTCTAGTGGCTATGACGTGAGGGTTCGTCTTGCCTGATCCCACCGGTAGTGGTTATGACGAGCGGTCACGTCACGACTTAACTTTAACACAGTGGCTATGACGTCTAAGCTTGTCATGCTTGTTGTAAGTGTTTTAGAGATGTCTTGTTAACTGTGTGCTCTCGTTTGTTCACAGTACTGAGTCCTTAGTTTGATTATTAATTTTAGGAGTGTTTTATTGCTTTTATAAGGGTTCAGTTAGGTTGTGATCTATTAAAGCTATGGCTGGAAGCGGTAAAAGGAAAAGTTTGAGTGATGGTGAATTGAACGAATTACTGAACTATGAAAATTATGACAGTTATGTGCAGTGCCCTGTGTGAAGTGGTATCACAATGTCGTGGATTACTGAGGGCAAAATGGGCTGAAATTGGTATTCAACAAAATAAAATGTAAGTAGACTGCATGCAAGCAGTATATAATTATTTTTTTCAATTTTCAGGTATAGGGACACTTCTAGCATTATTACTTAAGATGTTATCATTTACTTTGTTTACAGCCCCTCTCCCCTCTTGCAAGTTGTATGAGTGAAGGTCAAACACAACATTCTAACTGGACTTGTGTGAGGGTCGGAAAAATATATAAACGTGAACTTGTTAACACTGCTGTTTGAGGGGCTAAATTTGACAGTTTCTTGGAATTTATGACACCCAGCTGAATATTCAAAGACTAGGGAAAAAGTGTATTCTTACAGGTTCAGTGTCGTGCATGCTAAATGTAAACAGTGGCATACTTACAAGTTTGAACAATTTTTGTTATTATTTTTATTTTTTATTTTATTTCAATTATATTTTCTTCTATCGTTAATACTTATAAAGAAACTACAATATTCACGTAATATAAAATGTTTGATTTACAATAATTTAATTGTGTTCATTAATTTACTTATTTCTATCATAGTAATAGCTTTAGCTTCTCAATATTAATTTAATAAAATAATGCTATAGCTGTGTGGAGTCCCTTCATGTCTTTTTCAGGTAGAAGCCATTAATTGTGTATTTGTGAATGATGATTCATTGCAATTGAATGTGGGGCCAGTAGAGTAAAGGTAAAGGAAGGATTCTTGCTTGGATGGGAATGAAGCCTGAATTAGCTCGGTGGTCTGAGCATTAGCACGGAAAGCTAAAGGTTCGGGGTTCGATTCCCGGTTCAGGCAAACATTTTTCTCTTTACCATTGATTTACAATAATTTAATTGTGTTCATTAATTTACTTATTTCTATCATAGTAATAGCTTTAGCTTCTCAATATTAATTTAATAAAATAAAATGTTTTGTTTGAAATATTTAAATAGCATATTAACAGAAATATTAGCATTAGAAAATAAAGTTGTAATTTTTATAGGAATACGAAATTTAAATGTCCAACGGAGGGTAGCCACTACCTGGTTTAAATGTCCCACTGAGGGAAGTGTGCTGTAACTGTGTAGCTACCACTTAACTGGTTAAAGGAACACGTCAGAAATGTTAAAAATGGAGAAACAAAAAATCTGCAATAGCTGCACATGCCTGGTCAGAAAAACACAGAATAGAAACCAAAACAAAATTACTTAAAGAACTGGAAAAACCAAAGGAACTCACAATTTGGGAAAAAATATGCAAGAATAAAAACATAACTATAAATTTTGAAATACCCGGCGATAAGGAGAGGTGATTGAATTGGAAGTTCATCGGTCAGCCATCAGATGGCACGGAGGTCAGTCTGTAGGAGAGGTGGCCATTGGACGTCAGTTGTGAACGTGATACAGCATTGAGAATGTCACAAATGCAGTGAAGAAACTCGAGTCTGCGAGGGAGTTAAGAAGTATGAGGTGAGTCAAAAACAACTCATTCTTCATCCAAATGTAATGTAAACAAACCAGATACATGACTGCATTTTGAATTAGTTGAATAATGATTTTACCTTCAAGCATGTAAATTTAGTTTGCACTCTAACACTCAAAATAAAGGAAATAAAAATGATAAAAGTACACCAGCGAGCTAGGGGCCGAGTCTCAACAGATTGCAGTGTGGCAACTGCTCTACCGAGTACCGTAACCGAGTGGTTAAGCCTTGGTGCAGAGCAATGGGACTTGTGCTGGTTCGAGTCTCCATGGGAGAAGAAACTTTTCTCATGGAATTTTGGCCAGTATGGGACCGGTGCCCACCCACCAGCATGAGGTATTTGTGTAGCTACAATAAGTAGCAACTCCAGGTTGAGAAGATCAGCTATAATGGCTGGGAGACACGACATACTGACCACATGTCACCCCTACACTCGCTGGATAATTGTCTACCTCTGTGATTAACACATGTGGATACGAGGCCAGCAGCTGGATGGTCAGCCAAGGGCCTTCTAGGCCTGTCGCGCTTAGAGTTCTTTTTTTACACGCTTTATATTAGCTTGACCTGTATCTATCTATCTATGTAACGGAATCTTTCAATGCGATTTTCACCCACTTAAAATCATTGGATCGACTTGAAACTTTGTATACTTGTAGAGGACCTGTGACAATACAATAATTTCATATTTATTTTCTAAAATCCTGGCCATAATCATCAGAAAATCAAAAAATGTGTTTTTGTATTAATGTAACGGAATCTTTCAACGCGAGTTTCACCCACTTAGAAACATTGGATTGGCTTGAAAATTTGTATACTTGTAGAGGACCCGTGACAATGCAATAATTTCATATTTATTTTCTAAAATCCTGGCCTTAATCATCAGAAAATCAAAAAAAGTGTTTTTGTATCAATGTAACGGAATCTTTCAACGCGATTTTCACCCACTTAGAAACACTGGATCGACTTGAAACTTTGTATACGTATAGAGGATCCGTGACAATACAATAATTTCATCATATTTTGTTTCCAAAACCCTGGTCAGAATCATCCGAAAATCAAAAAAATGAAAACTGGTATAATAGGTTGCGGTCTTGTCGACTTTTTAGTCAATCGTTGTAAGAGCTAGTTGGTAGAGCAGTGAACTCTTAGTGGTATATAATTTCAGTAATCCATACGTCGCTGGTTCAAATCCGGCTGGGAGGACTTTCTTTTATAGAAGAGTATTACTTTTAGCTCATAATACAATAGTATCGAATTTAAAGATATTTACATTTTTATCTTATTTTGTAAAATATTAAAACTAAAAAATAAAAAAAAATAATAGTTTTAAAAAACTAAAAGAACACGCTCTATTAGAAAACTAAAAAATGAAAAATAATTTTAATTTCCAACACGCTTGGGATAAAATTAAAGTGGTCAACAAAAAAATCATCTCCAACACATCTAGAATAAAACTAGAGTTATCAACAAAAAGAAAATAATTTTACCATCAAAAGCGTGGGGTGCTTTTTATGATTTTTACATTTTCTTCTTAGAGAGCTTACTTTTACCAATATCTGTTTATTATCAAATATATTAATTGATATAGAGCACCCCACGCTTTTGATGGTAAAATTATTTTCTTTTTGTTGATAACTCTAGTTTTATTCTAGATGTGTTGGAGATGATTTTTTTGTTGACCACTTTAATTTTATCCGAAGCGTATTGGAAATTAAAATTATTTTTCATTTTTTAGTTTTCTAATAGAGCGTGTTCTTTTAGTTTTTTAAAACTATTATTTTTTATGTTACGATCATTCAAAGAGCAGATAAGGTACACTTACAGTTGAATCTGTAGTTCTGTTTCCTCGGTATCTTCTTGAATACAGTCTTGATTGTTGACAGTGTTTTCTCTACGACTGTCGCAGTCACAGTTACCAGATCTGTTGACAGCACAGGTCGACCAACCAGGGTGAAGTCAGTACCTCCAACAAGTAAGACCTGCAACACAACACAATTTAAGAACTTGAATTGGAAATATACACTTCTCTCATATTTCGTTTCTCATCTGGATATGTTCAGAGAAGAATCAGTTTTAAAGGCTGCAAAGGGTTATTGTTTTTTTAACGAAGAGGAGACCCTCTAATTCTTTCTAGATTGAAAGCTTACAGGAACCAACCTGGTTCTAAAGCGTTCGGCAATGTGATGTGGCAACAATTTATGAACCCTGCTTTTGTGGCGCTTCTCCATGTTTAAATCTTTGTTTATTATGGTGTTTACAGTTTTAAGGGATATTCCCAATCTGTTTGCAATCACCCTTTGTGTGGCAGGGTTACCACCAGAGATAAGGACCTTGACCTTTCTGATTACATTTGGGATGCGGGTAGTAGCAGGTCGTGGATTTGCCTGTTTTTTTCCTTTTGGAATTAATCCCAAGCGACCCTTTCTCTTTTTTTATTAAGCACTGAGCTAATTCCACACTTTGAAACCATAAAATTATGTTTTTGCAAGCCTCAATAATCGCGGAATAACAATAATTAGCGTCGGAAAGGGCAGTAATGTACCCTTCCCAAAACGGGTCTATCTTCTTAGGCATTAAGAGAGCAACACACTTGCAAGTGTAACAGAAGCAGCACACTGACTGGTTTGATCACCTCGCACGCTCCTGTCCTGATGACTCACACTCCAACATCACAATCTACTTGGCAAATTGTTATCAGAGATCGGAAACAACCCTCCGTATTACTTCCACTTCCATACCATATCTCTTTTTTATCTTTCCTATCCAGTCTCTCTGGACTGAACATTTGTTGTTTTCCGACCCCGATGGTATTTGAGTATTCGAGGCCTAGGGGATCATTTCACCTTATCTTTTCTGGCAAATTCTTCCTGATTAAGGGCAGATCAGGCTCTTAGCTATAGTGAAAGCAACTGATCTAAGGATGGACACCTGAAAAAACCCCTAGTCCTCCAAGTTGAGGGTTGATGTGGTAGGCCAGCTCTCTCTCACCAGAAAAAAAAATACAATGCTAAAAACCTAATAGAGATAAGCTGCTCAGATTAAAAGGAAGACGAATCAAGGTATGGAAAAGAACTCTGCTAACTGGAACATGAAATGAGCGTATTTTTATGTTTAAATTTGAAGAGAAAAATGTATGCCTAAATTAAGATTTGAACCCAACGTCTCTGGTTGACCTGAACCCTCAACCTTCCGCCTTGTAGCATACTATACTGTGGGCTGCTCCCTTACTAACCTTCTCTATCTTCCGCCTTGTAGCATACTATACTGTGGGATGGCTCCTTTACTAACCTTCTCTAACTTCTGCCTTGTAGCATACTATACTGTGGGATGGCTCCCTTACTAACTTCTGCCTTGTAGCATTCTATACTGTGGGATGGCTCCCTTACTAACCTTCTCTAACTTCTGCCTTGTAGCATACTATACTGTGGGGTGGCTCCCTTACTAACCTTCTCTAACTTCTGCCTTGTAGCATACTATACTGTGGGATGGCTCCCTTACTAACTTCTGCCTTGTAGCATACTATACTGTGGGATGGCTCCCTCACTAATCTTTTCTAACTTCTGCCTTGTAGCATACTATACTGTGGGATGGCTCCCTTACTAACCTTTTCTAACTTCTGCCTTGTAGCATACTATACTGTGGAATGGCTCCCTTACTAACCTTCTCCAACTTCAAACGATCGCCTATCTGAGGAGCCCAGTGTCCCTGAATAATGACCAGATCTTCTGTTGTCACTTTGAATTGTTTCCCAGATATGTGTACGACAGCGAACAATCTTCCTTCTTGCTTCTCAGACAGCTGCTTGTTTACATTGGCTACTATCTCTGTAATCAAATAATTTAGTTTATTATGAGTTGGCTGACAGACAAAATAAAAAATAAAGATTGCTAGACAGTAGGTGAAGGAAGAACAATGCTGGAACTCATAATGACGAGGAATAGAAATTGGATTAGCCACTGGTTAAGAAGAAACTGCCTGCTGATTGATGCCCTAAAAGGAATGGTCAATGGAAAGAAGGTTAGAGGCAGAAAAAGACATCAGATGATTCCATTACATAGTGTTCTGCCCTACGGCTTGTCCTTCACAGCAACTCATAGCATTTTCATGCCATGCTTTTGCAGTTTTACTAGGGAATTATATGTGTGGTAGCTTCCTGTTGCTTTCCACACCAGGGATAATAATGATGATAAGGTTGATGATGATGGCCAGATGATGTTCGGGGACCTTTTGGGCCTCAGAGCTACCTGACATTTGTCTTACAAGTGAGGAAAAACCCCGGAAAAAAAATCTTCACCCTGGAAGCCCATCCTGACCGGGAATTGAACCCGGCCCCGCTGTGTGACAAGGCAGCATGCTACCTCAAGACACAGCGATGGACACATCAGATGATAGACAATATTAAAATAAATAGTTTGCATGCAGATACAAAAAAGAAAGCTGAGTTAAGGAAAGAGTGGAGAATGTTGAGTTTGCTGTGAAAGACCCGCTCTTGGGCAGAACACTATGTAAGTATGTATGTATGAGTTGGCTAGAATCCTATGATTGAAAAACATTAGCTCAGGATAGGGATGTATGGAGAGCTTATGTCCGCATAGCCATGAACGTATGGGATTGATAGAGCCAGTGAGTGAGTGAGTTAGTTTATGAACTAGCTAGAACACAGTCCTACCTTTGAGAGTATACTGTTAGGCAAACCACAAGTTGGTTTCTACCCTCAATATTTTTATATACAGAGTGATTCAGAAATATGGCTATATGTTTGATCGCATTTTGTGACAAAAATATTATTATTAAAGGAAATATGATGTTATCATTGGAAAGGGAATCCTTCAAATTACAACAATAGAACAAAACAAAACAAAACAAATCACTGCTCACGTGCAGCTTGGTGGGTTGATTTTTGTGGCCTAGCGTCGAATGCCTCCACAATTCTCTTAATTGTTTCTGCATCCGTGCTAATGCGAGGCCTTCCAGAAGGTTTGATTTTCTGCATCCTTCCCGTTTCCAGCAGTCGTTTTCTCCACTTCCCCACAGTCGACGGCTACAATGCTACGTTAAACTCACGTCTTGCCGCCTCATGATCATTAGCATACGTTATTGCCCATGTAATTGTAATTTGCTGTTGCATATTCAACGCCATTTTGACTAATGACGTAAGTTCAACACTGTTCTGTTTTATTCCATTGTTGTAATTTGAATAATTGCCTTTCCAACGGTAATCTCACATTTCCTGTAATGGTAATATTTTCACCACACAATGCGATCAGACGTATAGCCATATTTATGATTCACCCCGTAAGGTGTTAAAAAAAAGAGGCTAAACGGTACATTGTCTTTCTCTTCATTTTCCATAGCATATTCTTGTAATACTGTTACTCTATATACTTCATCTGTCTTTACTAACATTTTGTAGTATTTTAAACTATTTTTTTGGTCGATGTGAATAATTTCTTATACTTACCAATATTGTTGTTACTGGAAGTAAGTCAACGTTCCCACATCTAACCTGGTTGCTATGCCAACAAAAGAAATCGCAATGCTGATATGGACTCAAAAAGCACACGTCCAGTAAGTAAAATAAAACATTTCTTGAATGTTTTGTACACTAACTCGTAACTTTCTTTAGACTTTTCCGGATTTAATGCAGAACATCCCACTCTCCAGGCTTCTTCAAATTCTCTAACATCTACCATGACTCCTTCCATAATAAAATTATCAAACAGATTCTAATCACGGTACTACATATAAAAATGTCTCCACAGCCAACAATCCTTGCTTATAATAAAACAAATGAAATGCTACATAGCAACAATCACCAAATGTTTCTCTCTCATAGAAGTCATTTACATCCAACCAATAATTTAATTCAGTCTTTTTAAAGATCGTGACTTATCCAGACTCGAACCCACAATCTTCCAGCTCTAAGTTTATTGCCTTAACCAACTACACTATGAGATACTTTGATATGAAGTGAAATTATAAAATTACAATTGCACTGAAATACCAATCCATCCATCCATAGTAATTCTGCACAAGGGCAGGTCTTTCACTGGAATCATAGCATTTTCATGCTATGCTTTGCAGCATTACTAGGGAATTATAGGTGTGAGAGCTTCCCGTTGCTTTCCACACCAGTGAAGGATGATGATGTTAATGATGGCCGGATGATTTTCGGGGACCAGGGCCCTAAACTTCTTGACATTTATCTTACAGGTGAGGAAAAACCCCGAAAAAAACCTCACCCATGAGCCTGTCCCAACCAGGAATCGAACCTGGGCCTGCTGTGTGATAAGGCAGCACGCTACCTCGAGACCACAACGGTGGACATAATTATTATAATACTGTATACTTAAATGGTCCACCGCTGTGGTCTCGAGGTAGCGTGCTGCCTTGTCACGCGGCGGACCCGGGTTCGATACCCGGTCGGGGCAGTTTTTCTGGGTGAGGTTTTTATCGGGGTTTTTCCTCACCTGTAAGACAAATGTCAGGAAAACTTTAAGGCCCAAACGGTCCCCGAAATCATATGGCCATCATCATCATCCTTCACCGGTGTGGAAAGCAATGGGAAGCTACCACACCTACAATTCCCTAGTAAAGCTGCAAGCATAGGATGCAAATACTATGATTGCAGTGAAGAACCTGCCTTCGGGCAGAATTACTATGGATGGATACTTAAATGTTATTGCATTTATAAAACTGTTACACCTCTGGTAGCTATTTTAGGGCATAAAGGACCTTTGGAACATGGATTACTAGTGAACGGTAAGATAGTGTGATTTACCTACGGATTACGTTAGCCGAGCGGCATGGCTGATGACTTCACAGTAGAGGGTATTCGAGACAAATAAATAAATTAGCCTAACTTATTCTAATACATATTCATGGGGGGAGGGAAAGAGAGAGAGGTTAAACCGCAGTATGTTGAAACTTCGCCCCATACCGGGCTAAACAACCCATATTACTTCATACTACTTAAATTTATTTCTAAACCTATCCATCTTGATCTTATTAAAAAGGCCCCCATTTTATCCTATTAAGAACAACATGTGCAGACTTACCACAGCTCTGCTCCAACCACTTCAACACTGGCCATTCAGTCACTCTACGCTCTTATGACTCCCACTCGGAAGGCCTAACTGTAATCTCTCTCTCTTTCACCAAGCATAGTAAGTTCATAGGCCCTAGCGGTACATTTGTCCTGTCTGTCTTTTGGAATGCGAAAACCCTGACTTTCTCATCCTTAGGCTATATTTCGTTTTGGATGTTTCCAGAACCTCAACTTGTAACTGTATATGATTTGATATAGACCTAACTGTACTAGTCAAGGTAAATCTGATTACCAATTCTGTCTAATATGAAACCTATAATATTACTAATATGAAACCTATAATATTAATACTATTTAAAATAATTTAAAAAAATATCTACTCCTAAATTATCCTATTTATAACAAAAACCTTATTCAGATATAAGAAGAATGAGGGAAAAACTTTAGAATTTTCTGTTCACTCACTCAACGTTGTTCTAAGTTCTACAAAATGACAGTGCATATGTGCAAACGCTAAATGTAACTTCCACCAGATGGAGGATATATATGTGAAATTGGTATGACCAACCTTTGCAATAAATTCCCAAAAACAAGTTTATAAGAAATGAAGGAAAAACTGCACTTAAACTAGCGTGAAATGTTTTTAAAGTCCTATAGAACAACAACAGTGCGCATGCGCCAGAGTTTATAGAGCTAGCGATAACCCACAATCGAACCACATATTGATTATCATCCTCGATTACTATCCGTCGTTATGAAATTTAAATGACCAATATTTGCAATAAATCTCCAAATCTATGTTAAAAAAATATATTAATAATATTAAAATTACCAAACCGTTATTAAAAATGGGTGTACACTTACTTATAACTCCCTAATGCTGATCCAGCCAGCGATAGAAAAATCATAGAGTAAGTAATATACTCTGTGGAGAAAATAGCAGTTAGCATCACAATATTATCTAACAGTGTCATAATATTGTGATTTGCATGTTTAAATAAATACTTCAAAATTGTCTAATAATGTTATAAAAATTGTTTGAAAAAGTTAAAAATATTAAATAATGTTAGTAAATAGAGAAGAAGAGCTATAAACAATATAAACAATATAACTGAAAAATCAAGCACTAGTAGAAGTGCAGTTGAGCCGGAATGAATGTACACCAATTTCTCCCTTCCTACTCTAACAAAATAAATTATATGCACATTATTTAATAAACTAATCTGGTGTACATTAAGTTGTCCAATCAGAACCTAACAACGGAATTTCTTAAAATGTATTTTGTAATTAATTGTGAATGTTGGTCACACCAATTTCACAGATATATCCTGCCATCTGGTGGAAGTTAAACATTTGTACACATACACTGCAATTCTATAGAACTTAGAAAAAATCAGTGAGATAAATACCACAATTTGTATACATAGATAAATATTTAATAACTGCAAAATATTAAAAATACTATGAAAAGTTATTAAAAATGCTAAAAGTATGTAGTGCAACAGCGTCATTATGTTGTACGATAAATCATAGAACGCAAAATTCTAAAGTTAACCGAATGAGGATCAAATGTTATATAAAAATTACCTTTCGATAAATTTAAATCTTCTTTCGTGACAGATGCAAACTCAATCATTTTCTGTGTTTTAAGTTCTGATTGAAATCTTGCACAAGTCCATTGTGGAACATATTTGATAGATCCTGAAAAAATATTCATAAACAATATTTTTGAATAAAATAAGTTTTGTAAACAAATTACATAGGCCTACATTTGTTTGAGGAATCATAACCTATCATTAAAATAAATTAAAGAATAACAAAATTATATTTACCTTGTATATTCAAGACATTATTTGTATGTCGTAAGAGTACTGAACTATTTGGCAGTAGCAATTTACCAATTTGATTACAAATTGATGCCATTTTAATATTAACAATCGTAATATTTAGGCTTACCGGCTAACACACTTACAGCAAGAAGCATGAGAACCGAGGAAATAATGTGTTTCTTTCGATCGAGGTAACGATATGTCGCAGGACTCGATATCTCGCATAAGATATCTCGTAATTTGACAACAAAGTGATGCGATACCAACAAATTAACATGAAAATCTTTTACGTTACCTGAAATCTGTCGACAGTAGTAATATAATCTTTCGTTTATTTTTTATTATTGATTTACAATAATATTATAAGTTCATACAAAATTATTTTATGAATTTGTGTTTATATAATAATCTTTAACATACATTTTGCTTTAATTCTATATGGGAACGTTGCCTATTCTGTTGAAATGTCAGGGAGACAATAAATACTGCTTTAAAATAAAAGTACCCTTATCATAATTCTCTTAATCAATGAAAGATGGCTCTGTATTCATCTCATTCCTTTTCCTGGAATCTAGCAGAGACACTTACGTAATATGTCATATTTCGTAATATGTTGAATCTAATCATTTCTTTGCACAAACAACGTAATTTCTTATCAGAAATACAAATCATTAATGTTTTACAACTAATAATCTTATCAGCTGATTCCCTCCCCCTTCCAAATTAATATATCGGCCAATCATGACGCAGCTTTTGGTCGAAAGATCATACTACAAGCATTTAGTAAAGAAATTTATGAAATGGTAACAAGTAGATCGCTTGTGTTCTGTTAAATGTGCGTTCGGGAAAGGTGGAATTTTTAATTAATTTGACCTCGAACTAGTGAGCGGAGTAGGTAGCGTTCAAACGTTCAAAAAGTACAATAAAAGCAGTCCAACAGACTGGGGAATTGTTTTATCCCAGCAAAGTAGTGTCATGTGTAGTATATGGCTTAATTATTAGGTATTACGTTGATTTAGAATTAAATTTCAAGTTGTTATATGTTGTAGAGAAACAAAATCATGCTTTTTTATAAGGACAAATTGTTATCGCCAGCTCAGCTGAAACGTCTTGGCGATCATAAATACAGCTGTTCGAGTGTCAGTTTATTGGACCCACTCCTGCAACCTTGGTGGAATTGGTTAGTGAGTAAAACACCATTATGGGTTGCTCCAAATTTAATAACCATATTAGGCCTAATTGTGAACATCCTTACAACACTTATTCTCGTCTGGTACAGTCCAGATGCTAAAGTAGAGGTATGTGTAAAAATGAGGTTATGTTAGTATTATGATTTGAGTTACTCAGTCCATTAAATATTAAGTTAAACAAAAGTGAACTTATCCCAACAGGCACCGAGATGGGCGTGCTTCCTTTGTGCTTTTGGATTATTTGTGTACCAGAGTTTAGATGCAATTGATGGAAAGCAAGCTAGAAGAACAGGCACATCAAATCCACTTGGAGAACTTTTTGATCATGGCTGTGATTCCATTTCAACAGGTAAGTCATTTGGGTATAGAGTTTAATTTAAAAAGAAGTGTACTATCCTTTTTCACCCTTTTAATGACCTTTCTTGTGAAATTTAACTTAAGGGATAGGTTTAATTATACAAGTCTGCATTTTAAAACTTTTTCTCAGATGATTTATTTAAAATAGGTGTTTTTAAATCAATTTTTTACACTGATTCCAGTAATGATTTCCATTTTTGTTTATCACGTCAGGTTTTTGCACAAAATAAGAATTTATGTTTTCACGTTTTCAGCTACTACAAGCACAAATATATTCAAACTTCATTTCACACAAGATACATTTTTGTTAAAAATACCGTAGAGAACTGTCCTAATAATTTTGTGACTACCTTCTAACAAAACAGAAAGTAAATGGTGTTCCATTAATTTTGAAACCTTCTCTTCTTTGACTTCCTTGAAGTTTCTCCATTTTTAGTCTCTCTCATCAACATCCAACAGTAATTTCATTCCATGTTCCTTGGTACCTCCTCTCCATCTCTTTATCCTGGTGAAAACGTTCACCTTGCTCTTCACTATAATGTCCCAGATTTTCGGGGAAGTAGTCGATATGGAAACATAGAAAGTGAAATTTCACACTCATGTTACAATTCAACTTTTTGAAAATTTTCCACAATTGCCTTGTAATTAAGATCTTTGTTATGGCCTAGAAAGTTTTCAGTAACAGATCAGAAAGCGGTCCAGGCTTCTTTTCCTCTCTTATTCATTGTTTATTCAAAATATTCATCCATCATCAGTTTATTTATTTGTGGGCCAACAAAAATTACAGCTTTCAATTTTTCTTGTGTGATGGATGGAAATTTCTTACAAAGGTACTTGAAGCAAGGCCCATCCCTTGGTAGATTCCTTATAAACTGCTTCATGAAGCCCAATTTGATGTGTAGGTGGTGGAAGAAGGACTTTCTGAGGGTCTACAAGTGGTTCATATAGGATGTTTTTAGTTCCAGGCACAACATTTCTCCACTCTGGCCAAACTTTTACACCCCAGTGTTTTTACTCTGTGTCTGACAACAACCAATCACCCTTATCCTCCTGCCCATAAACTCAAACACTTCTGAAAAGTGTTGTAAAGTATTGTAAAACATTGCAAGTTCTTCAAGTTTTTGTTCGTTGTTTCATTATAATTTTTATTAATGTTTTTATTATTAATTTAACATTTCTCAATTTTTATTGTTAAAGAAACACTCGAAGTTCCTGCAGTATAAAAAAACATTTTAGCAAGTTGACGAAACAATTTTACAAATATTCAATTTTATAATTTTAATACCTCAACAGAATTTTTCATGAAGTTTGTTAGCATTGACACTCCTGTAGAGTAGAGTTTAGCTGTCAGAAGTCAATGGAATTATTAATTCTACTATAATCGTGTTCGGTATTCCTAAAAAGTTAGTTAGACTTATACGAATGTGTCTAAATGGCACAAAGAGTAGGGTGCGTGTAGGCAAACAGTTTTCGGACACTTTTGAAATCCAGAATGGGTTGAAGCAAGGAGATGCACTATCTCCTCTACTATTTGATTTTGTACTAGAGCATGCCATTAAATCTTTAGAGAATGAGGAAGGCTTACAACTCAATGGTATTAATAAGCTGTTAGTTTATGCTGATGGTGTAGTATTGTTGGCCGATAGCGAGGAGATACTAAAGGACAACACGCACACACTATTGAGTAATACTAAGAAATTAGGACTGGAAGTAAATATCAATAAAACTAAATATATGGTCACACGTAGAAATTCATTATATAATGGAAATGGACAGCTAATGACAAATGAGGGAAATTTTGAGGAAGTGGCTGAATTCAAATACCTAGGAACAATAATCATAAATAGGAATGAGATGCACAAAGAAATTAAACATAGGCTCAATTCTGGAAATGCATGCTATTATGCATTGCAGAGACTCTTGATGTCCCAACTCCTTTCAAAAAACGTTAAACTGAAAATATATAAAACTATTATTCTACCAGTTATATTATATGGATGCGAATCATGGACTCTTACTTTAAGGGAGGAAAGGAGATTACAAGTATTTGAGAATAAAGTACTTAGAAAAATTTTTGGACCAAAGATAGATGAACAGACAGGTGAATGGAGAAGACTACATAACAATGAACTACATGGTATTTATAGGAAGCTAGATATAATAAGAACAGTTAAGTCTCGTAGACTGCGATGGGCAGGACATGTTACGCGTATGGGGAATGAAAGATTTGCATGGAAGCTTCTTGTAGGAAAGCCAGAGGAAAAACGCCCAGTTGGTAAACCAAGAATGAGGTGGGAGAATAACATTTACTATGATTTGAGGGAAGTAGATTATACAGGGAATGATTGGAAAGCATTAGCTCAGGATAGGGATGTATGGAGAGCTTATGTCCGTGTGGCCATGAACCTACGGGTTCGATAGTGCCAGTGAGTAAGTAATTAAGTAACTATAATCGTGTTTTATTGTTTTGTTATAGAAGTTGGTAATGAATTATAATTGTTTTACAGTGTTTGTAGCCCTGTCTGCTTGTATAGCTGTGCAGCTCGGTCACTACCCATCGTGGATGTTTTTCCAGTGTTTCTGCGCCATGACATTATTTTACTGTGCTCACTGGCAGACATATGTCTCAGGTAAAAGAACAGATGTACAATTTACCTGGTTGAGTGGTAGACAAGGCTTTAAGGCCTTAACTCTGCCAGGTAAAATAAAGCTATTATTATTATTATTACAATTGAAATAACTGTTAATCTTAATAACTAATAAAGAGTGAGTCATATCTGACCTCATATTTCGCGTTCTTCAAGCACAAACCATAGTTTCTGGAGGCATCCCTCCCATCTTCAGCCATCTTTAACACTTTCCACACTCAACCCATGGTACCTGTTTTCTGATGGCAGACTGCTTGTTTTTAACACTTTCGTGATTTTTTTAGGCTACTTAGAAAATAACATAGAACAGCATGTCGGTTATCTTATATATAAAAATTGTTTGTTTGTTCGTACTTTATGTGCGGCCATACTGTTGATCCGATTGTGATGGGTATTTTTGCAAAATGTTCAGCAGATTCCCGGGATGAACATAGGCTATAAGAGAGTTGTGATACTCAACTCCTACACTCTTAAAAATCGCCCTTTGTAGTGGAAAACGTGAAAAAAGTAGCTCTTTGGACTCTTAAATGGCTTACGCTGCCTAAACCTTAAGAAATAAACAAAATGAATGTACACAGAATTGGATATCTCAAAAAACTCTACAAAAAGGTCTGCGACAGCATATGTTTATCTCTTATGGATAACTCACAATAAACATTTTTGTCTTTTCATTGATACCAAGAGAATAATACCCATTCGGGGGAATCTTTCACCTTTATTATTGATACCAAAAGACCCGCGGCATAGCCCAGTGGTTAAGGCAAGAAATCTGGTGCAGAACTACGGGACTTCCGCTGGTTCGAGTCTCCATGGGGGAAAACTTTTTTCTCATGGAATTTTGGCCAGTATGGGATGAGTGCACAGTGGGCCAGAAATGAAATCTAGCTGGAAAAATACTATTTTCACTCACCCTCATCAATTTATCTTTTTTTCACTCTAATATAATTGTTATATGACGGTTCTTAACTTTTCTGCAAAGGAGGGTACAATTCTAATGTGAGAAAAGTAGCTCTATGGACGCTTAAATGGCTTACGCTGCCTAAACCATAAGAAATACACAAAAGTAATGAACACAGAATTGAATATCTCAAAAAGCTCTACAAGAAAGACCGCAACAGCATATGTTTATCTCTTAGGGATAACTCACAATAACCATTTTTATCTTTTATTGATACCAAGAGTCCCGCACCGTAGCCGAGCGGTTAAGGCAAGAAGCATTGGCGCAGAACTACGGGACTTACACTTGTCTATAATAAATAGAATTTGTATTTTTTAATGGTATTACTAGTTTTTAGGATGGCCATCAAGTCATTTTTTACAGAATTTAAAAAAATGCTTGTTTTTTGCTTGCAAGGAAAAAAATTGATTCTTCTGATCATTTTTCATTTTTTTTATTCGTATCACTTGCAGAATCTGGTGGTTCATAATCATTGTCATCATCGGTATAATCATTTTTAGAATCAGATGAACCCGAAAAATATTAGAGACTTCAGCATGGACACGCTGTGAACTTGATCCAGCCATCTTGCAACTTCAACAACAGATGGTGTAGCCTCGATCATAAAATCAAAATTAGTTGTGTAGAAATTGATATATACGAAAAGAACACACTCTACCTGGAAGAAAAAAAACTAAACTTTGAGCAGGAATAGACGAAGATTGTATTGGATACGAGCGGTTTCATTACTTTGCATGGCAAATGCCAGACTGTACGAGATGCAGGCTTCGTTCAGACAACCATTTTTTATGAAACATAATAGATACATGCGTCATGTTAAAGTGTTAAAACTGTTGAATTCTGGTCTACATCTTCATCTTCAAAGTTGCCATCTGGTGTTGATTCGATGAACTTTGAGATCAGATCTTGTTTGCTGGGAATTTCAAAATTTTTGGATCTAAATTTGTTCTTCTGAATGTATATCTTTTCCCAAACTGTCAAATCTTTTGACGATGAATATGTAGATCAGGATTCATCAGTTGTAAAGATGGCTGTAGATGGGTGGGATGTCTCCAGAAACTGCAGTACCATGCTCGAAGAACACGAAGTATGAGGTGAGATACTACTCACTTTTTATTAGTTATTAACTTGAAAACCTCATAATGTCATTTTCTATAATTAATTTGTGATATAATTTTGTTGAGTTGTTTCTTGACTCACCTCATACTTCTTAACTCCCTTGCAGATCCAGATTTCGTCACTGTATTTGTGACATTCTCAATGCTGTTCACGTTCACAACTGACGTCCAATGGTCTCCTCTCCTGCAGACTGACGTCCGCGCCATCAGATGTATCTATCTATCTATCTATCTATGTGACGGAATCTTTCAACGTGATTTTCACCCACTTAAAATCATTGGATCAACTTGAAACTTTGTATACTTGTAAAGGACCCGTGACAGTACAATAATTTCCTTTTTTTTCTAAAATCCTGGCCAGAATCATTAGAAAATCAAAAAAAGTGTCTTTGTATCTATGTAATGGAATCTTTGAACACAATTTTCACCCACTTAGAAACATTGGATTGACTTGAAACTTTGTATACTTGTAAAGGACCCGTGACAAGACAATAGTTTCATTTTTTATTCTAAAATCCTGGCCAGAATCATTAGAAAACAAAAAAAAGTGTCTTTGTATCTATGTAACTGAATCTTTGAACACGATTTTCACCCACTTAGAAACATTGGATCAACTTAAAACTTTGTATACGTGTAAAGGACCCGTGACAATACAATAATTTCATATTTTGTTTCTAAAATCCTGGCCAGAATCAGAAAATCAAAAAAATTAAAACTGGTATAATAGGTTGCAGACTTGTCGACTTTTTAGTCAATCGTTGTAAGAGCTCAGTTGGTAGAGAGGTGAAGTCTACAGGTATATAATTCTAGAAATCCATAGGTTGCTGGTTCAAATCAGGCTAGGAGGATTTTTTTTTAGAAGAGTATTACTTTTAGATCATACTATAATAGTATCGGATTTAAAGATATTTACATTTTTATCTTATTCTGTAAAATATTAAAACTAAAAATAAAAAAATAAATAATAGTTTTGAAAAAGTAAAACAACACACTTTATTAGAAAACCGAACTAAAAAATGAAAAATAATTTTAATTTCCAACACGCTTGGGATAAAATTAAAGTGGTCAACAAAAAAAAATCATCTCCAACACATATAGAATAAAACTAGAGTTATCAAAAAAAAGAAAATAATTTTACCATCAAAAGCGTGGGGTGCTCTATATAAATTAATATATTTGATAATAAACAGATATTGGTAAAAGTAAAGTCTCTAAGAAAAAATGTAAAAATCATAAAAAGAACCCCACGCTTTTGATGGTACAATTATTTTCTTTTTGTTGATAACTCTAGTTTTATTTTAAATGTGTTGGAGATGATTTTTTTGTTGACCACTTTAATTTTATCCCAAGCGTGTTGGAAATTAGAATTATTTTTCATTTTTTAGTTCGGTTTTTTAATAAGGCGTGCTGTTTTAGTTTTTTAAAACCATTATTTATTTAATTTAAAGTAGTTTTGGAACTATACACCTCAGTTCCATTCTCAATACTCCTGTTCTGTCATCTTGAAGAGTCGTCTTTCGTTCCCTCTGTTGGTAGACTGAAAAACTTCGGAATCAGGTCAATCTCCCCGGGAATTTCAAAGTTGATCAGTTTCTCCTTTTCACTCCTTTGAATGTAGATCTTTTCCTAAACAGTGAGTTCTTTTGGTTTTCTATTTGTTTTAATAATTTAGCCTTCTTTTCGATAAGATGTTTTTTTTAGACAATGCATGGGTGGCCACTGCAGATTTTTCTACTTCCCCTTTCTTGACGTTTCTGAGATGTTCTTTCACTCTTGTTTTCACTACTTTACAAGTGGCTGAAGAATTACTTTTTATTCTGTAAATTTAATTTCCATGATGGTGTTACAGGGACGCTGAGGTTTGGGAAGATAGATGTAACAGAGGCACAAGTAACAATTATTTTTATTCATCTAATTTCTGCTATATTCGGCCCCAGCGTTTGGATGACCAAGGTAAGTTCAGTTCTTCAGTTGTTGGCTCTTCTTTTACATTTATCAGATAAAGAATTATACAGCACTAAATATCAGACACCACAGGGTTGATTTATTTTTTAAAAATCTAGAACATGGAAAATTCACTTCTTCATTCTTTGGCCATTTAAGGATGAAATTTCCATTATGCATTGGATTTTACTAAAACTATCTCAGAAAAGTCCTGCTAAAGTGCCCTTTGTTATTCCTTTCTAGTCCATTAAAGGTAAAGTGATCCCACTACAGGCCTCAGGAGGCCCACTTTTTCTAGACAATCAGCACTTGATGTCAGCCGGGTTGTTAACCCTGCGTGATGGCTGACTTTACCCTCAGAACAAGCATCTAGTAGTCATTCCCGTTAGAGGCTGAGTCGAGCCCAGGGCCATAGTGCCGTTAGAAGGTTTGTGTCATTTTAAAAATCCTGACCCCATCGGGACTCGAACCCTCGACCTTCCGGCTTGTAGCGCAGTGCCTTAACCACTATACTACGGTATGCCCTGTTCTTCTCCATTGCCACAGTTTAACCTCTTGCCTTATGGGTATTTCTATGTGCCACGTGTCATCCAGGCCTCATAGTGGCACGACCTCTTGGGAGACGGATCTTAAGTATGGATCTTGCACATACTTTTTTGACAACACAAGGACATGGAAAGCATCCCTGATTAAGGGATCAGCTGAATGTCAAGGCCCCCACCAAGACAACACAACATCAAGACGAAATACACCATTCACATACACATTCATACCAAACATGGCTAATATGATGATAATGATAAACAGTACCAACTAAATTGGAAACACCATCTTGAAAGAATGAGTTCAAAGCTGTTTATAATTATATACCAAGAGGACAAAGATCACTGGGCTGTTCTATGAAACGCTGGAGGGAAAATTTTCTATAGGATCGTAACAGGCCTTGGCCTATTACTTGGAAGGAAAGAAGAAGAAGATGATAATGATGGCCAGATGATGTTCAGGGACTATTTGGGCCTTAAACTTTCCTGACATTTGTCTTATAAGTGAGGAAAAACACCCAGGAAACTTTCCGACAGGAGATCAATCTCGAGCCCTCTGGATTTAGAGGAATAATATAATAATTTATGTGTAGAATCAGAGGTATGGTGTTGGATTCCTGGTTCAAGCATTAATTTTTCATTAGAAAATTAAATTTGTTCAAGACTGGAATATGTTAATCCATCTAAAATGGCGTAGCCCATTGTTGAGCCATAGCCTCTCCGTTATGAGTTACTAGACCAAGTTAATTTTTAGTTACCTTATTTGCCCATAGATGTCACGGATGGCATGCAGTCAACACACCGACCCAATGAGACATCTAGCAGGCAACTAAGGTATTACTAGGACAATTATGACAGTATATTTTGCTTAGATACCTCTTTATTCAGGCTTAATGATCTTTTACAAGCCTGATAATCTTTAGACTCTGAAAACCACGGCTTAAAGTCCTTCCCGGAGGACTTGCTCCTTGGATTTTTCTGTCCTAAAAAAGTCCATCGACCGCGGCCGGGTTTGAACTTGCGACCGTTGGAACGAGAGGCAAGGGGCATAACCACTAGTCCACCGTGGCCGATGGAATATGTTGAACTAAATATGAAGCCAAAATATTAAGCTTTACTGCTTAAAAGTAATGTAAAATTAATATACTGACATAGGCTTTCACGGGCGGAGTTACTATGATGATCTTGCAGAAGATTTCCGGGCTGTTGGCCATGGTCTTGAGGCTTGTAGTTCCCCAACGTTTCACCAGAGACTGCGTCCAGCATCCTCAAGGGTTGTCTTGAGACTCAAGACCAAGACAACCCTTGAGGATGCCGGACGCAGTCTCTGGCGAAACGTTGGGGAACTACAAGCCTCAAGACCATGGCCAACAGCCTGGAAATCTTCTGCAAGATCATCATAATGTAAAATTATCGTAAAAAATTCTTTGAATAGAAAGAGTGTCATAGTGTTGTTAATAATGCAAGCTTTCTCTCTTTGAACATAAGAGGATTGTGGAATGCAGGCTTTCACGGCCGGTAATCATGGTATTAAAAGATTCCGGGCTATGTGGCCCGGAATCTTTTAATACCATAAGAGAATTGTATAAGAGGAAAGAAAATTTGATGTTTGTGTTGGGTCTTGTATGGTGTAAGAGACTGCATGCTGATGCATAGAGTCAAAGGTTCGAGGTTTGATTCCCAGTTCAAATGTTAATTTTTCTTTTCAAATTTTTTTTTTTTTTGTAAATGCCTCAGGTTTTCTTTCGACATTCCTGGTATTCTCTCCTGGCATGGCATACTTGTAACTCACTTCTGAAGTTGGGGCGCCTGAAAGGCAGGGTTGTGATGATGATGATAGTGGTGCGCCAGGAGAGTCCCTAATCCTAAACTTAATCTAAGATGAATATGAATGATGATGATTGCGATGGCCATATGATTTCGGGGACCGTTTGCGCCTTAAAGTTTTCCTGACATTTGTCTTACAGGTGAGGAAAAACCCTGATAGAAACCTCACCCAGAAAAACTGTCCCAACTGGGGATCGAACCCAGGCCTGCTGCATGGCAAGGCAGCATGTACCTTGAGACCATAGCGATGGACTTCTTTTAAAAAAAATAAGAAACAGTATTAATAAATATAAGAGAAAAAATTGCGTTTAGATTGGAACTTGCTCAGATAGTTCAGTAGATAGAGTATTTGTGTAGAAAGCCAAAGATCCTGGGTTCAAGTCACAGTCTGAGCGTATAATTTTTCTCTTCGAATATTATATTTTCAGTCACTATATCCGATCCTGTTAATGTCTGCTGTGCTGATCTTAATCTTTGTCTGAGAAATATAACATTTAATATCAGAGTTATATTTTGTATTTTTGTTTTATTAATTTTTTTATAATCCTATAGAAGTGTTCTCAGAATAAAAGTGATATTTCTAAAAAACTCTAAATTTCTCTGTACATAGGTGAAGAGGTAATCTATATATTATATCTGTTTGTTGTAAACATCACTCTGTTATAGCAATTTGTCAGTTGGGGATATTAAAACTGATGGCACACATCAACAAAAGAGTGTGGTACAAAGGGAAATTTTGAAGAAGTGGCTGAATTCAAATAATGTGGACAATTAAGTTATGTAGGTAGGAAATAATACTATGAGGTTTATTTTAATTTTGTTGAGTTGTTTCTTGACTCACCTCATACTTATTAACTCCCTTGCAGATCCAGATTTCGTCACTGTTTTGTGGCATTCTCAATGCTGTTCACGTTCACAACTGATGTCCAATGGTCTCCTCTCCTGCAGACTGACCTCTGTGCCCTCTGATGACTGACCGACGAACTTTCAAATCAATCCCCTCTCCTTATCACCGGGTATTTCAAAATTCATAGTTGTGTTTTTATTCTTGCGTATGTAATTTTTTCCCAAATTGTGAGTTCCTTTGGTTTTTCCAATTGTTTAAGTAATTTTGTTTTGGTTTCTATTCTATGTTTTTCTGACCAGGCATGTGCAGCTATTGCAGATTTTTCTGTTTCTCCATTTTTAAGATTTCTGAGGTGTTCCTTTAATCTTGTATTTAGATTCCTTTTTGTTTTTCCTATGTATATCCTTTCACAATCTTTACAATTAATTTGATAAATTCCTGAAAAATTTTGAAATACCTGGTGATAAGGAGAGGGGATTGATTTGGAAGTTCGTCGGTCAGCCATCAAATGGTGCGGTGGTCAGTCTGCAGGAGAGGAGACCATTGGACGTCAGTTGTGAACGTGAACAGCATTGTGAATGTCACAAATACAGTGACGAAATCTGGATCTGCGAGGGAGTTAAGAAGTATGAGGTGAGTCAAGAAACAACTCAACAAAAATGTGGACAGTAATACAGAACAGGAATGAGATGCAGAAAGAAATTAAACATAGGGGAATGGATGCTATTACACATTACAGGGACTCTTGTCATCCCAACTTCTCTCAAAATAAAAGTATATAAAACTGCTATTTCCCAGTTATATGTATGCGAAACATGGAGAAAATATGACTATTTGAGAATAAAGTCCTTAGGTAAATTTTTAGACCAAAGAGAGATGAATAGATGGGTGAATGGAGAAGACTTCATCTCAGCTAACTACATGATCTTAATGGCAAACCGAATGTAATAAAAACAGTTAAGTCTCTTAGACTGTGATGGGCAGGATATATGACACAAATGAGGAGTGAAGATGGGGCATGGGAGCTTCTTGTACGAAAACCAGAGGGCAAATGCTCAGTTGGCAGATCAAAAATCAGGTGGGAGAATAACATGATTTGAGAGAAGTACATTATACAGAGGATGACTGGAAAACATTAGCTCAGGATAGGGATATACGGTTTGATATTGCTAGTGAGTTAGTTAGTCACACAGCAAACTGTTTATTGAGGCTGTATTTTACCTCATCAGCTATGTACAGAGTGGTGTTAGTTGTAAGTTTAGTTATTTCCTGTCCACGACCTTCCCTCTGCATGAACAAGAGCCATTTTATTCTATAAAGCAGCAGCTCCCACCCATGTTGCTGGCGATAAAATCATATTTTGATTTAAATTAAAATTCTTTATTTCTCACCTCATATCCAGTCTTCTAATTATACAAGTTTCCAAACTTAAGGGGTTTCATCTTTGTCTGTCTCCGTTGCATAGTCGGTAGAGTCCCTACCTTCCACTCTGGCGACCTGGGTTTGATTCCCGGCGGGGTAGGGGATTTTAAATCTCCACCCTGGGTCTGGGTGTGAGTCCTGTCTTGTGTTTGTATGTGTGAATACGATAAAAAGGTTAACAAAGGTAAAACAAAAAGGAAGAACAGTGTAAACGAAAGAAAACGACAAAGAAAGAAATTTAAAAAATCTTCAGTAATATCTCGTTGACTGATGTTATGTCTTGCAGGAGAACTGTTTCTTAATATTTATATTAATATTGAGGTAAGATGTCCAGACCAAAAATAATATAACTGTTTCTTAACTCCCTCTGTTGATGTGGATCTATAAAGCTCCACATCAAATCAAAATCTCTGGGAACTTCAAAACTCATACATTTTTCTTTCTTTCTTTTGCTTTTTTTTTTTTTGAATGTGGATTTCTTCCCAAACCATGAGCTCATTTTGTTTTTCTATTTGTTTAATTAAGGTTCAAATCATATTTTAAGTTTGGATTAAGAGTATTTTTTATAGCTCAGGTAGCAGGGCATCTCATTATGAACTTGGTCTCACTAGGGAACTATTAACAATAGCGTGCCTAGATCTAACCTAAAATCTCTCTCAGTATGCTTAAATGACTCCCAGAGCTATGGCGGCAGTAGCATTGCTGCCGAAAGGATTACCCATGCCAGATAGGTTGAAGGCAATAAGCCAAACAAAAAAAGTACTTTGTCGAAAGAATAAGTATCTTTCACTGCAAAAATTACAACTCTCAAGAAATGCGGACATGGGTTCCACTGGGGTAAAATTTTCTGGAGGTAAAATAGTCCTCCGTTCCACGCCATAACCGAGTGGTTAAGGCAGGAAACCTTGGTGCAGAGCTATGGGACTTGTGCTGGTTTGAGTCTCCAGGGGGGAAGAAATTTTCTCATGGTATTTCAGCCAGTATGGGACTGATGCCCACCCAGCATCATGAGGCATTTGGATAGCTACAATAAGTAGCAGTTCCAGGTTGAGAAAACCAGCTATAACAGCTGATCACATGTCACCCCTACACTGGCCAGATGGTCATCTACCTCTGTGATTGACACATGTGGATGTGAGGTCAGCAGCCGGATGGTAGGCTAAGGGCCTTCTAGGCCTGTCGTGCCATGGAAAAAAATAGTCCTCCATTTGATTCTTCAGGCAGGGACTACTACAGGGAATCCATACCAAAGGTGGACAAGAATGAGGTAGGAGAATAATATTAACCACGATTTGAGGGAAATAGTATATATAGGACATGGACCTATGGGTTCAGTAGTTCTAATGAGTTAATTAGTTAGGAACATTTGTATTCCAAGTAAAAAGCTCATTTTTCTGGTTTGAATGGCTGAAAGTTATAGTTTAATTCCTCTACAGGTCAAATTAGTGGGAGCTGCTGCTGTAGCAATCACTTGTAGCTTTTCATGACTGAATGTTTTAATTTATGCTCTGCCTTGAGCTTATAATGTAGCAGTTTGAATGTGTGCCTGTTTTTACATTGATTGAGGCAGTCGACATAAAATGCACAATAGGTATATTTAAATTAATATTGGGAAGTAAACATTATGAGGTTATATCATTAATAGTGAGTGGAGAACATATTTTTATCGACTCACCTCATATAATTTCAAATTTCTTTGATACCGGCAGTTTCCCTCTTCAGTCATGGCTTCCACTGATGAAATTCTGTGATTGTTGATTTCTCTGATGACATCACCTCTTGTGCTGCCATCTTTCGTTGGGATTATAAACTTTGTAATTAAATTTTTATCCACCGGAATATCGAATATTTATTCTTCTGAATGAATATTATTTCCGAATTTGGGAAATGATATAATCCCAATGAAAGATGGTAGCACAAGAGGTGATGTCATTAGAGAAATCAACAATCACAGAATTTCATCAGTGGAAGCCATGACTGAAGAGGGAAATGATATTGTCTGAAACTGTCGGTATCAAAGAAATTTGAAATTATATGAGGTGAGTCGATAAAAATATGTTCTCCATGCACAATAGGTGTTTGAACTCCTTTTAACCAGAATGCTTAGTTTTTTTGCTCCATTTTGCCTAGTTTATCCTGTTCAATGTTTTAATAGGTTGTCTTACAAACAAGGTTGGTACAACTGTTTAATATTATCTCCATTCCATAGTAATTCTGCCCGAGGGCAGGTCTTTCACTACAATCATAACATTTTCATGCTATGCTTTGCAGCTTTACTAGGGAATTATAGGTGTGGTAGCTTCCCTTTGCTTTCAACAGCAGTGAAGGACGAATATGATAAGGGCCGTTGGGCCATAAAGACTTCCTTGACATTTGTCTTATAGGTGAGGAAGGAACAAAACCCCGACCGAAATAAACCCACAAGGAGTCCTGTACTGACCGGGAATCTAACCCAGGAGGGCCTGCTGCGTGACAAGGGGGCACGCTACCTCGAGACCAAAGAGGGGGGGACAATATGATCTAATATATTGTTTTATAATAATCAGATTTAAATGATTCATAATTTTTTTTTAAGAGAAAAATTTTAGCCTGAATAGCATAATCGTAAGTGTGCTGGTGCATTTTTAAAACCAGAGGTCTTGGGTCTTTCAATTCATAGTTGAGACCATTTTTCTGGTTTTTTATTCTTATCTTTTTTAAAAAAAAATTGAAGGTGCTACATGACAAAAGCTTGTTGATTTAGCCGCTAGTGTTCTCGTGAATAAAACTAATGAGCATAATGTTGAAAGTACTGTTGTAGAGACGGAAGAAAGAAATATGAAAAAAATCAAACAAAAGAACATTTCAAAAAAGTAAAATTAAAAATATGCTAAACAAATAGGAAAAGAAAAAAAAAATAATTTATGTTTTTCTTGAAATAAGGTTTTTGCCTACGTCCTCTTTTTATGTTGATTGCCTCAATTAATTTTTTTTGCAAATTTTTGGCAATTTTTAGTAATCATGTAATATTTAATGTTGTATTTCCTTTTTTTTTTTGGTTTTGTTTTATTTTGTAAGTTACTTAAATTTATCTTGTTTATTACGAGAGTGATTTGGGAAGTAAGTTCCAGTCTTGTCTGTTACACTAACGAGTGATGGTAGAATCACCATCTTTGTTCCAATTCATAGCTGGGTTCAGTATGCTCCCAACAGTGTAACTGTGTTGTTGAATTCAATGATTTCTCTCATTTAGACAGGTGTTAAAAATGTCTGCAACAATAGAAGTTCTCGCCAAGTGTGAGCTACGTGAGTAATACGGCTTCTATTCTAAGACAAATATTTGGACCAAATAGAGGAAATGATAACTTTATATATTAAATTTGGGAATTTTTAACATTATGAGGTTCAATTCATAAGAATTAAATGAATCGTGATTCCTTCTTACCTCATACTTCTATGTTTTTTTTTAAACACAGCACTGCAGTATCAGCGACCCATATTGTCACCATCATCAGCTGTTTTCACGACTGTCAATTTTATCTTTTGCCAGTAATTATCCAAACTGCTATCTGGTGTTCTTTTGAAGGAATTATTTTCTAAACTGCCATCTGGTGTTCTTTTGAAGGAATTATTTTCTAAACTGTCATCTGTTGTATTTTTGAAGAACTTTGTAATCAAGCTCGGTTCATCTGGAATCTCAAAGTTCATGGTTCTAGTATGGTTTTTTTGAATATATATTCTTCTTCCTTCCAAGTATTAGGCCAAGGCCTGTTACGATCCTATAGAAAATTTTAGGGGTCCTCATCTAGGGGATATGTGGATGGCGACCACAAGGTGCCCAAGCTGAGCAAAACATTTCTTCCACTTACTTGTGTTTTGCACTCTTTTAACTTTACTATCTAACCTCTCTTGGTTAACTCTTGTTTTTTCGACCCCGACGCTATTAGGGCATCCGAGGGCTAGGGAGTCTTTCATTTCTTCTTTTCTTTATTTTCTTTTCTTCTCCAGAAAAGCCTGACCAGAGGCTATAAGATGGCAGCCCCATCACTGGTCTTGCCTTCCTTTGGCCGGCAACCAATCGAAGGGACTATTATTATGCTTTCAAGTCTTATACGAGAATTTGAATATATATCTTTTCCCAAACTGTTAAATCCAAAGGTTTGGATAAATGTTTCAAAAGTTTTGCTTCTTTTTCAATTCTATGATGCTCTAATAAACTATGTACTGCTATAGCTGATTTTTCAATTTCTCCATTCTTTGAAATTAACAAGGTTACCTACAAGGAATTAAAAAAAAATGCCCACATAAGCTGCATGTACATCAATACACCCCCATTGTAACTTATAAACAATATGGATTCTTCCAAAGTGCAACAAGCATAAGTATGCCATGGATTTGTCATCAGCTACGGCTGGATACACGTGATGAAGAATGAATGAAACTCTATTTCACACTTGGAAGGAGCTTCAATTGTTGTAGACATTTCAAACACCTGTCTTAGAGAAAGGTCGAATGCAACCTTATAGTTATACTGCTGGGAGCATGCTGAACCCATCTGTATGGTGGAAAAAACATGATGATTCTACTTCCACTCGTTTGTGTAACAGACAAGACTTGTACTTACTTCCCAAATCACTCTCGTATATTTACATTTGTTTAATTTATTACTGTTCTATATGTTTTATAATTTATTTCTTAAGTTATTTACTATCTTTTCTGTTTTCATATTCTTTTACTTTTATCTGTGTGTTTATTTTCCTTCTTTCTTCTTTCATCTAATGCCTGAGTTCTTGAAAGTTGAGATATCTGAAAATAAAGATTTATTATATATTTGTGGTAGTGATATAATGAGGTGAAGATCAGTAGAATGCAAATATGTGTCGGTGTTAGGTGACAAGGGAACTTTCATCTATTACACGCCGAAACCTACTTTGAAGCGTTGTGATGTACCAACATCGTCACAAAAAATTATCTTCCAACTTTAACTGCAAGACACTAAAATCCGGCACCAAATCTCATTTACGAGGGTCACTAGATAAGTTTTTAGATGTGCCATGATAGAGTTTCCATACCTGTCTTTTCTAAGTACTCTCCAGCACATTCTGTACACCGTTGCATCCTCTGGAACCATTTCTGGAAGCAGCCATGCCACTCGATCTCAGACATTGCTCCAATCTTCAATTTTAGGAAGTGATATTTTGAGGTTATTTTAATTATATTATTTTCAGTCTGATCATCTTACCTCAATATTAATGTTGATTTGTTCTTGGACATGTTTCAAAACAAGCTGATGATAAAACAGAATTGTTTTGAAACATGTCCAAGAACAAATCAACATTAATGTTCAGGTAAGATGATCAGACTGAAAATAATATAATTGCACTAAGCTCCTCCAACAGCATCTTCTGGGCTAGGAAACTGGTGTCCGCGCATGCAGTACTTCATGTTCGGGAGCAGGAAATAGTCGCACGGGACTAGGTTCAGACTGTAGGCTGAATGAGAATTAATTTCACCGATGTCTTTTCCAGACACCTAATTGTTGCATTGGCTGTGTGCAAAGAGGCATTGTCATGGTGGAACAGAATTCCCTGCAGTCCAGTCCTTGGCCACTTCTCCTAGATCTTTGAGAAGACTTTGGGGAGACAGACTTCTGTATACCATTTAGAGGTAGCTGTCCTCTGATCCTCCAGCCAGACAACCACTTGTTGAGAAGAAAGCGGCCACCATTTTCTTCCCTGCACTCTTAGGCTTTTGACTTTGCTCGGAGCCTGCTCATCTGGGAAGACCTACACCAATGCTTGGTGCTTTGTTTCATGGTCATATTGTAAATCCAAGTTTTGTCAACCTGTCACTATGTCTGACACCCTGCAGGAGTCCCCGTTGTTGAATCTCTCCAGCATTTCTCTGCACAATTCCACCCTAGTGTGTTTATGCCCTTCTGACAAGTTGTGTGGCACCCATCGAGAAGAAATTTTCTTCACTCTTAAGTATTGGTGCATGATGGTGGAAACACTTGGCGAACTAATCCCTAGGGCCTCCTCGATGTCCTTATAGGTCAGTTGCAGATCTTCCTTAATCAGAGTCTCCACTGCAGAGACGTTTTCTTCTGTGACCACTGTTGTTGACCTCCCACATCTTTAAGGGATGTTCTCCCCCTCTTAAATTCAGAAAATCAGTAGAAAACTGTTGCACATGAAGGAGCATGGTTCCCAAATGCTTGTGTGAGTTGCTCAAGGGTTTGTGACTCATTTAAGCTGCACTTAAAATCATAGCAAGAAAATACTCCCTCTCAAGCTTCATAGGACACTTATATTTAACATTTATAGGAATTAATCACTATGATGTTTAATTTATGGTGAAATTAAATGTTTCTCATCTCTCCTCATATAAATTTTCTAAGTTGATCGCGATTTCGAGACTATAACTGTCTCATCCTCAGAACTTTGTTGGCGACTGGTGTTATGTCGATCGGAAGAAACTCTTCTTCTTCCCTCTGTTGGTGGACCGATGAACCTCTGGATCAGTTAATCGGTCCACCAATAGAGGGAAGAAGAAGAGTTTCTTCCAATCGACATAACACCAGCCGCCAACAGAGTTCTGAGGATGAGACAGTTATAGTCTCGAAATCGCGATCAACTTAGAAAATTTATATGAGGAGAGGTGAGAAACATTTAATTTCACCATTCATAGGACACGTTTGATTTCACCATACACAGACTACTTCACAAGGGTGCTGCACAGAGACAACTGAAAGAAATTCTTTCTACTTGCTATGATTTTGACGCCTGAGGGTTGGGCTTTCAAGTGGTATATTATTGCTTTCTTCTCGCCACACTGTCGTCTCTCAAACCTTATCTAGAGATCCTCATATTTCTGGACTCTTTTCCATTAGAGGCTGAGTTCACCACAGGGCTATATAGCTGCCAGAAGATTAGGCCAGTTTAAAAATCTTGACTCCATCGGGAATCTAACTTACAACCTTCTAGTTTGAAGTGTATTGCCTTAACAAACTACATTAAGACGTGCCCCATTTAATACCATTATAAAATTCAATATCTCATTCAAGAAACTGGGCATAAGTCTTTCATACTTTTTCTTTGTTTATTGTTCTCACTTCACACTTTTTTCTTTTGTCTTCTTACTTGTGATTTTCTTGTGTTTCTTTTTTATCTTCTTGCATTACTTCTGTTTCTCTGTTTTTTAAGTCATTGAAAAGAATAATTTGTGTGCAATGTGAGTTAATTTGCTCTTGAATTAAAACGTAGATTGTTTTTATCTGATGGAAACACACCACTTTCATGCTATTATGAACTTGCCAAATATATTTTCATCTAATTAAGTTATGTAGATAGGAAATAACACTATGAGGTTCTTTTAATATTGTTTATTTTTTATTATTTCACTCACCTCATACTTCATAATTCATAGCAGACCCTGGGTTTCTTCACATATTTTGTGACATTCTCAATGCTGCGTCACGTTCACAACTGACGTCCAACGGCCTTCTATCCTACAGACTGACGCGGAGGTCAGTCTGTAGGATAGAAGGCCGTTGGACGTCAGTTGTGAACGTGACGCAGCATTGAGAATGTCACAAAATATGTGAAGAAACCCAGGGTCTGCTATGAATTATGAAGTATGAGGTGAGTGAAATAATAAAAAATAAACAATATCTTCATCTAATTAGAACATACATGAGTAAGATTTGCTCTGCCCTATCTTTAAAAAAATTTGGATCCAGATCATAGACAAAAATAGATTGCCAATAGATCATCTAGTGCTGATGCAGGAAATCACTGCCATTGTACATTATAAACTTCCCTTTTTAATATAGTTCAGTGTGTTTCCATTCAGTTGTCTGAGGTTGAAACCAATTGTGGCTGGAAGTAAAGATCGATACAATAAAATATATGGCCATACATATCGGGCTTCCAGTATAAAGCCGGACCGGCCTCACAGGGTTTCACCCGTCAGGCAGCGCTCTCTCCTTGTCTGCATTTCACTCTGCCAGCCGCTCGTCCTTGAACTAGTCAGTTTACTATCGTTCGACAAGATGAGACGTCAGCTGACATTAGAGCAGCGCATTTATGTGTGTAAATGATATTATAAATACGAATCAGCTCGTCGCGTTCGTGAGGAATTTATTCGGAACTTCCCTGGACAATTACCTCCTTCCAGATCGACAATCCACGATCTTGTGACTAAATTTGAGACCACTGGTTCAGTACAAAATAAGAAACACATGCGAAGACGTACGGTTCTCACCGAAGAAAAATTAGACGAAATTGGCGAAAATGGCGAAAATTTGGAACGTTCACCACAAAAATCATTACCGAAATTAGCACAACAAGTTGGGATTTCAGTATCTTCTGCACATACAACAACAAAATTGTTAAAACTCAAACCTTACAAGTGTACACGTGTTCATTGTCTAAACCAAGGTGATCCCATAGCACGTGTGCAGGAGGACAACATTTCCAGCATTTTCTATAAGGTAAGAAACAGTTCAAGGACGGGTGGCAGGCAGGGTGAATTGCGGGAGGAAGAGACAGCACTGCGTGCCGGGTGAAACTCCGTGAGGCCGGTCCGGTTTTATATTGGAAGCCCGGTAGAAATACATTAATTAATGGAAATGAACAGTTAATGACAAATGAGGGAAATTTTGTAGAAATGGCTGAATTTAATTTACTTAGGAACAATAATTATAAACAGGAAGAAATTAAACATATGCTCAATTCTAGAAATGCATGCTATTGTGCTTTAGGAACTCTCTTCTTTCCATCTTCTCTGGAAAAGTTAAATTGAATGAAAGTAAATGCGCACAAATGTGCAAATTGTTAGTAAATTTAGTCTAAGCAAAACTTGTTAAACGATAATTGTCTTTCCGCACACTTTTCGACGTGATATCGTTCACATGGATTGTTACACAGTTTGCATATGCATTCTTGGTTTGGCTCGTGGAATCGCTTTATGCTGCAAACCTTGTGGTGAAAGCCATGGATTGCATACCGTGTTAGGATGTGCCTCATCTCATAGTTTGGCCGTGTCCACTCTCTCGTACACATAGCCTCTGTTGTGTAGAATTCGCTGCAGATGTCATTCCTCTTCTCCTGTAGTCCTTGCATTGTTGTCGCATATGCGCAGGTGTTCGGTAGGAATAGCTGCCGTCTAATGTCTTCAATGAAGAAGGTTTCTTTCATTAAGACGTACGTCATTCTTGAAGGTGCTGTTTTCCAACTCCCAGAACTCTTTTCATGAAGCGTGCTTTTACTGTTTCTATTTGTGTCAAGTCTCTGTTTGTGAGTTTGTCCCATACTATGTTAATTCCATATGTTGTTATGGGAGTTATGACTGTCTTGAAGAGCGTCATAGCTGTTTCTGTTGATAATTGGTGGAGATTTTTGATGCTGTATATCGCTCTTATTGCAGCTGAAACCTTCTGTTGCACATGTATTCAGTAGGATTTAATGGTTGTTTGTAGGGTGATGCCTGGGTAGGTGAATTGCGATACGTCTAGTGGCTCACCAAGGAGCATTAGCCTGTCATTTTCAGTAGGTTTTCCTCCTTTTCTGAAGGTCATCTGTTTAGTTTTCTGATGGTTTATTTGCAGGTAGTTTTCATTTGCCCATTTTTCGAGTCTATTTAATGTGCATTGTAGTTCATCTTTGTTTGATGATCCCAATACCATGTCATCAGCGTACATTATGATCAATGTCGCACTATCTTTGGTGATATCCACAATATCAGCTGTCATGATGTTGAAGAGCAGTGGGCTGATGGGTTCCCTTGCAGTACCCCATTTGTTTGCTTTATTTAAATTGAAAATATATAAAACTGTTGTTCTCCCAATTCTATTATATGGACTCTTACTTTAAGCGAGGAGGAAATATTATGGGTATTTGAGAATAAAGTTCATAGGAAAATTTTTGGACCAAAGAGATATGACAAAAGGAGAAGACTACATAACAGTGAGCTACATGGTATGTATAGGAAGGGAGCCAGATATAATAAGAACAGTTAAGTCTCATAGACTGCGATGGGCAGAACATATGACATGATTGGGGAATAAAAGAGGGGCATCGTAGCTTCTTGTAGGAAAACCAGAGGGAAAACACCCAGTTGGTAGACCAAGAATGAGGTGGGAGAATAACTAACCATGATTTGAGGGAAGTAGATTATACAGGAGATGATTGGAAAACATTAGCTCAGGTTAGGGATGTATGGAGAACTTATGTCCTTATGGCCATGAACCGATGGGTTTAATAGTGTCAGTGAATTAGTTAGTTTTAACTAACTCACCGGGTCTATTGAATCTGTAGGTTCATGGCCACACGGACATAAGTTCTCCATACATCCCTATCCTGAGCTGATGTTTTCCAATCATCTCCTGTATAATCTATTTTCCTCAAATCATGGATAGTTATTCTCCCACCTGATTTTTGGTCTACCAACTGGGTGTTTTTGCTTTGGTTTTCCCACAAGAAGCTTCCATGCACCTCTTTCATTCCCCATACGTGCTACATGTCCTGCCCATCGCAGTCTACGAGACTTAACTGTTCTCATTATATCTGGCTTCCTATAAAGACCATGTATTTTTATATAATAAATTTGGGAATTTTTAACATTATGAGGTTCAAGGAATGTAGGAAGGCTGGTGAAAAGATGGACAGAACAACTGTGAGGTGGAACAGGCAATTTGCGTAGCCCGTGAAGTGAAGAAGAAGAATTAAATGAATCGTGATTCATTCTTCTTTCATACTTCTATGTTTTTTTAAACACAGCACTGCAGTATCAGCGACCATCGTTTCACAACAGCTGAGGATGGTAACGATGGTCGCTGATACTGCAGTGCTGTGTTTAAAAAAACATAGAAGTATGAGGTAAGAAGAAATCACGATTCATTTAAAGACCATGTAGTTTACTGTTATATAAGTCTTCTCCATTCACATGTCTGCTCATCTCTCTTTGGCCCAAAAATTTTCCTAAGAACTTTCTTCTCAATTCTCGTAATCTTCTTTCGTCCCTTAAAGTAAGAGTTCATGTTTCGCATCCATATAATGTAAATGGGAGATTAACTGTTTTATATATGATTAAATTAAAATGCTTCATACCTCTCCTCATATCCAGTCTTCTAAGCATATTGTGACTTCAAAGTCTTACCGGCTTCATCTTCAGTACAATCTTGTCGACTGATGTTTTGTCGGTGAGAAGCATAGAGAGATCAACATAACATCATATAAGAATTAAATTAATGTTTTTATTACCTCACCTCATATCCTTTTTTCTTCTGTACTGCAGTTTCGGAGCTTATCTCCATCATCAGTAGCCTCTGGTCGACCGGTGTTATGTCGTTTCTTGTCGGTTTTCTTCTTACTTCTATCGGTGGACAATGAATTCTGGATCAGATCAAAATTTGCGGTAGTTTCGAAATTCATGAGTTTATCTTTCTTCTTTTTTTGTTTCCCAGTCTGGGAAAAAAATCCACATCCAAAAAACAAGAAAGATAAACTCATGAATTTCGAAACTACGGCAAATTTTGACCTGATCCAGAAGTTAATCTGTCCACCGATAGAAGTAAGAAGAAAACCACCAAGAAACGACATAACACCGGTCGACCAGAGGCTACTGATGATGGAGATAAGCTCTGAAACTGCAGTATAGAAGAAAAAGGATATAAGGTGAGGTAATAAAAACATTAATCTAATTCTTAAATTAAACCTCATAGTGTTCTTTCCCTGTGAAAGTTGAATAAATATCATATACTTAGAAGACTGGATACGAGGAGAGGTTATGAAGCATTTTAATTTAGTCATAAATTAAACGTCACAGTGATTTATTCCTAAGTTCAGTATGTTTTTAATTGGAAATTGAACCCACAGATAGGTTGGTTTCGTTTGATGTAGTTTCACTATTCACAAATGTACCGAAACAAAAAACTTTGGAGATATTGAACAATTGGTTAAGAAAAAACAACATAGACAGAGAGATCAAAGAAGATTATTTGAAATTAACTGCGTTATGCATTGACCAAATGTTTTTTACATTCAATGGGAATTTCTATAGACAAAAATCAGGGCTCTCAATGGGAAACCCATTATCACCTTTCCTGGCAAATTTATTTATGAGCGATTTTGAATGTAAAATCACCAAAGCACATCCCACAATGTTTAAATTTTGGAGTAGATATGTTGATGATATAATTTGTATTGTTAAAGAAAAACATGTAGAAGATTCCCTAAAACTATTAAATTTACAGAGTACAAACATTAAATTCACCAAAGAAATAGAAGACAATAAACAAATACCTTTTTTGGATCTTAAATTGGTCAGAAACGAAGAAAAAGAAAAAAGAAAAATTGAATTCAGGATTCATAGGAAAGAAACTCATACGGAAAATTTTATAAAATCAACAGGGTTCAATCCAATTGGACATAAATTAGCAGCATTTAATAGTTTAACTCATAGATTGGTAAACTTACCCTTAAACGAAGAAGATTTCAAACATGAGAAAAAAACACATAATCAAAGTAGCAAGAGAAAATGGGTTTGATGAAAAAATGGTACATAAAAGGATAGAAAAGTATAAAAAACAAAAAATGATAAACAGAAGTAATCTTGAAAAAGAAGAACCACCTATGAAAAAATATAGGAAATTCACATATCACCCCTGGGTACATAATAAATTTCAAAATATATTTGAGAAGTTTAATATTAAATTAGCACCAAAAAATAACTACAGTTTAAATAAACTAATAAAAACCAACAAAAATGAAAAACTGATAAAAATAAAAAAGTCAGGAATATATCAAATTGAATGCATGGGTTGTGAAAAGATATATATAGGGAAAACAAAAAGAAACCTAAAAATTAGAACCAAAGAACACATAAGAAATATTAAAAATGGAGAAATTGAAAAATCTGCAGTTGCTGCTCATGTTTGGTCTGAAAAACATAATATAAATTCAGACACTAAATTATTAAAACAGTTAGAAAATACAAACGAGCTGACTATTTGGGAAAAAATTTATATTCAGAAGAACAGAAACAGAGTTATGAATTTTGATATTCCGATGGAGGGTGACCTTGTTTGGAGGTTCTTTGGCCAACCACAGGATGGAGCTGACATCGACATCCAGGTGGTGCAACATAATGCAACATAAATAAAACCAGTCTGGGAAAGCTGAAGATAAAACAGAGAATTGTTTTGAAACATGTCCAAGAACAAATCAACATTAATATTGAGGTAAGATGTCCAGACCAAAAATAATATAATGTTTTACATGTTTTCAGTTTAACATTTCTCGAAAGGAGTTGGGACGACGAGAGTCCCTGTAATGCATAATAGCATAGCAATAAGTAAATCTTCTTCTTCTGCTTCATGAAATTAGGCCTTTTGACCTGTTTTCACATCAAGTGGGATTTAATGAATCCTCCCATCTAGTAAATGGGCATCCAACATTTCTATGTCCTATTGGTTTGTACTTTAACAGCTGAGGGATTCTATCTGTAGGCATTCTCTTGACATGTTCATACCAGTTGTTTCTCATGTTGTCAATTCTATTTGTTAAATTGAAAATATTTAAGTCCTTCCTAATATCCTCACTTCTTTTCTTGTCCAAAATTGTCACACCTGCTACTGAACGTAGGAACTTCATTTCTGTAGTTTCTATTTTCCTTCTGTCTGAACGGTTAAGAGTCCAATTTTCACTTGCATATGTTAAGACAGGCACTGCCATTATTTTGTAAAATTTAAGTTGTGTGCTCCTCAAAGTTTCATTTTTCAGTGTCCATCTTATAGTGCCACACATTCTGTAAAATCTATTTAATTTAATATTAATATCTTCCTTCTGGCAGTATGACACGTTGCATCCTAAATAATTAAAATTGTTCACCTGTTGTATTATACTGTTATTAATACTGATTTTACACCTAATATGGTCTTTCCCGTTGAATGCCATTACTTTTGATCTACTTTCAGAGCAATAAGTAAATGATGCAGTGAATTAACCACATTGACACACAGAGCGGCATGAGTGCATGCAGTAGTAATTGCTTGTTATAATTTGTAAGCTTGTTTTTAATTTTGTTCTGTTGCAGATACCATTTTTAGAGTATGTAGAACTGAGGTATTTGATAGGTGTTTTCACAGTAGTGATGGCAGTCATTGTCATGTATCGCAACTTTGTAATCGTAAATACTGGTGGGATAGGGAAGAATGGCTCCACCTGCGCTGTAAGTCACGTATCCATCACCGCCTACTAGTACTCTCCAACAGTGCTGCCATCTGTCTCAATAAAATAAAAATATTAATGGAAAATTTCACACATCACCTCACCCTATCTCCTGGACATGTTTCAGAGACCATCATTCTCATTGTCAACTAAATCCGATTTGTTAAATCATTTTCCGGGCTGAATGGCTGTAATCCAGAGCTGATACTACTCGACATTTTGTCTAGTACAGTAGAATACCCTACCACAGGAAATCAGGGCTGCCGGACGTTAGCATCTTTTAAAAGAAATATAAATTCATATTTGCTCTAACTTTGGCATGATCATTACCTCCTCTAAGATACATGCATTAATTGGTGTTTCCCATTTAATTTATAATATTTCTATTATTATTATTATTATTATTATTATTATTATTATTATTATTATATTTATAGTATAAATTGTTGTTTGTACATGAAATTTACACTGCAACTTGTAGGGCTGCATGCAAATACATTAGTCTCTGGTGAGTTGAGTTTTCCATGAAAACGTGCCAAGTTTGAATTAGCAAGTCGCTGACTGATCATGCATGAAAGTAGTTTTTTTCGTAATATTGGCAAGAAATTACCCAGAATTCTCAGCGATAAAACCACTTCCGTTATTTTCGTCTGCTGGAGGAATGCATTTACGTTTATGTCCCGCAAATAAAACTGTATATGACGACGTCTGCATTGCGCAATATTATGCCGATTCTCCTGTTCTTTCAGTTGAATTCTTTGGTAGACTCTGTTAAATTCCTCTTCTCCACATAAACCAAAAACAAGATCAAAGTCTTCAAGGTCCGACATCTTGGATAAAGCAGCAAGGTTTCAAAGTATGAGGGCGGATCGGAAAGTAACGCACAATCATTTTTTTTTTTTAAAAGTTTGATAGTAAAAAAAGGAAAAAAATCACAAATGAACTTACATCTTTTACCTACTTTTCGACATAGTCACCAACTTTCTCAACACATTTTTCCCATCGTGTTACCAGTTTCAATATGCCCTGTTCGTAGAAGTCCGTTTGGTTGGAGTGTAGCCATCTGCGCACTGCTGATTTCACTTCCACATCTGTCTCAAAGCGTTTGCCGGCCAGGAATTTCTTCATGGGACCAAACAGATGAAAGTCCGATGGTGCAAGATCCGGACTGTATGGTGGATGCTGGAGCACCTCCCAACCAAATTCGGCGATTTTCTGACGAACGACAGCAGCAACATGGGGGCGAGCATTGTCATGAAGAAGTTTAACGTTAATGTTGTGACGTTTGTCACGAATGGCACGACGCAACTTCACCAAAGTTTTAATGTAGGCCGCAGCATTCACAGTGGTCCCGTGTTCAGCAAAGTCCACCAATAAAACACCATGCATATCCCAGAACACTGTCACAAGCACTTTCCTGGCAGATTGAGTCACTTTGAATTTTTTCTTTACTGGGGAACCAGCATGTTTCCACTCCATTGATGCCTGCTTTGTTTCGGGCGTGTAGTGGTACGCCCACGACTCATCACCTGTGACGATTCCTTCCAGAAAGTCATGTCCTTGTGCGGTGTACCGCGTTAAGTGGTCCAAGCTTGCCATCATTCGCTGGCCCTTGTGGTCGTCTGTCAGGTTCTTAGGCACCCAGCGAGCACTAACTTTACGGGATTTCAAATTTTCATGAACAATATTGTACACCGCACCATAGGAAATGTTGAACTTCTGCGATAAGGCTCGCAGTTGCACACGCCGGTCGTTCAGAATTGCCGCCTCAATGCCTCTGACATTCTGTGGGATTGCTGCTGTTGTCAGGTGGCCGGAGCGTGGCGAATCACTAAGGTTCACGCGTCCCTCTTGGAAGAATGTGCACCACCTGGAGACATTGCTACGGTCCATACAATCATCCCCATACACGCCACGCATGTCCCTGTGAATTTCACTGGGTTTATGCCCTTTGGCCCACAAAAATCGAACAACACTTCTCTGTTCCTCACAGGTGGACGACTGTAGCATGCGCGCCATCTTTGTTACATAGTTCAAGCTTCTCTCGCAAGAGGTGCACCTGAGAAAAAAATACCATCTGTAGTGAAAACTTCAAATGTGAAATTTCAACATTCTAGCTGCAATACCAAGGCAGAAAAAAATTATTGTGCGTTACTTTCCGATCCGCCCTCGTACATCGATTCCCATCGGGTTGCTCACGAATCATTTTCTGCAAAGTCACCTCGCCAGGTAGCTTAGGAATTTCTACAATTATTATCGCATGAACAGACTTTTGAGTACGCAAAATCATCTTTAGATGCAACTTTCTCAGCAGAGAACGACTTTTATGGTTTAATGCATTCATAGATACGACCCTTAATGTCTTTTTAACCCTTTATAATTAACATTGTACATAGTTAATATGTACTTTAGACATGTATTTGTATTAATTATTATTATTATTATTATTATTATTTTGCAAGTGATAATTTTTGGACATCCAAGACAACTGCCTTAACTCTGCTAGTTTAAACAAATCATTATTTTTATTATTATAATAAATTTTCTCAGGAGACCGTGCTTGCCCTCTGTGAATTTCTCAGTCTTTAGTGATCAGCGGAAGAGTTCACAGAGGACAGCACAGTCTCCTGAGGATGTCTACCGCAGCAATAGATGAAATGTCGAATAGTATCAGTTCTATATCACGACCATCCAGCCTAGAAAACAATTTCAAGAATCAAAACAACGGCCTTGAAAGCCTTGTTGTTTGAAATTTGCTGTTGATATCAGCTTTCCTCATAACTCAGGTGGAGGGTGACTGAACTTTAAGATAAAATCATCGTCCACCGCAAGTGTGTGGATTGTTGATGTCAATGGGCTCATTTTGTAAGTTGATAATGGAAATGATTAGTTGGTTGGTTGGTAGTGGCTTCTTGGGATATTGATGTTAAACATGGGCTCGTTTCATAATCTTAGAATGAAAGTGATTGGTTGATTGCTAGTGGCTTCTTGGGATATTGATGTTAAACATGGGCTCGTTTCATAATCTTAGAATGAAAGTGATTGGTTGATTGCTAGTGGCTTTTTGGAATATTGATGTTAAACATGGGATTGTTTATTGATAGTTAAATGTGGGAAATAACATTATGTGGTTCTTAATTCGTAAATTAATGAGTCAGTTTTTACATCTTACCTCATATTTTATGTTTCTTCAAACACGGGAACTAGTTTTCGAGAGAAGGATTTCTCTCATTTTTCAACCGACATTATGACTACCGGATTTTCGTTGGAATCTCCATCAATAATGTTGCCATCTGGTGTTGATGGAGATTCCAACGAAAATCCGGTAGTCATAATGTCGGTTGAAAATGAGAGAGATCCTTCTCTTGAAAACTAGTTCCCGTGTTTGAAGAAACATAAAATATGAGGTAAGATGTTAAAAATGACTCATTCATTTTTGGGATTGTTTTATAAGCTTAGAATGAAAGTGATTGGTTGGTTGCTAGTGGTTTCAAGGATATTGATGTTAGTGATTTTTTCCTTTGCCTGCTTATTAGGAGCCTCCAGATTCCATTCCTCCTTGTTGTGACATTATGTTGACTGCTTACAAGTAGATGATCTTTATTTAGATTTTAGAGTGGAAATGGTCTGTGAAACATGTCCAAGTTGAAGGATCACATTTTATGAGGTGGGGCGTAAAGTTTTCCTATTAACATTTAAACATTTTTGTTTTGTTTACCTCATGGCGACACTTCCCTTGAATTTGTATGTGTTGTGTACGGAGAGGAGTGTAGGATGAATTTATGTTTATGTGTGTGTTATGTGAGGCATGATGATGAAGAGAAGGGAGAAGGTGAAACCCAGTGCCGGCTTGTAGCCTACTCCTGTTGAAAAGCACCAAGGGGGCTGCCAGGCTCAATGCCTCATCTGACAGACGAATTGCTATCAACAGCACCACGTACTTTCCAAACATATGTACTGCAGAGAGGTTTGCTATTTAATGCAGGAATCTGGAGCACAATCTAGCGATTAAAAATTGTACACCACCACCTCTGCTGGTCCTGAGATTCAAAATTTTACAATTAAATTAATTAAATTTGTTTTGCATTGTGAAAAAAAATGGCAGCTAGTATTTTTAAATTTGGATCAGTGATATAAAGGATCAAGTAGGCTTTGATCTAGTCAAATAAATTAGAATTATATTATTTTTGGTCTGGACATCTTACCTCAATATTAATGTTGATTTGTTCTTGGACATGTTTCAAAACAATTCTGTTTTATCGTCAGCTTTCCCAGAACAAATCAACATTAATATTGAGGTAAGATGTCCAGACCAAAAATAATATAATTAAAATAACCTCAAAATATAACTTCCTAAAATTAAATATTAAATAAATTAGAATTTATAATAAATTTATTTTCTGAATTTTTAAAATCCATTCATAGTAATTCTGCCTGAAGGCAGGTCCTTCACTGCAATCATAGCATTTTCATGCTATGCTTGCAGCTTTATTAGGGAATTGTAGGTGTGGTAGCTTCCCGTTGCTTTCCACACCGGTGAAGGATAATGATGATGATGGCCATATGATTTCGGGAACTGTTTGGGCCTTAAAGTTTTCCTGATATTTGGCTTACAGGTGAGGAAAAACCCCGATAAAAACCTCACCCAGAAAAATTGCCCTGACCGGGGATCGAACCCAGGCCCGCTGCGTGACAAGGTAGCATGCTACATCGAGACCACAGCAGTGGACATTTTAAAAATAATTTCCATTAAATACCCAAAACATAGATAAATTGTTGGTTACAAAAAGCTTCAATAACTCGTGTGCGCCACAATTGTTATTAAAACTTTACTTTTATAACTTGTATTCTAAATATTTATTTTATAACTATTTATATATTATTAGCAATGCAAATAAAACTAAAGTGATGGCCTTTTGTGAGAAATACCCTATACCTAGCAAAATTGTTTTGGACGATGGAATTTTAGAACGAGTAAATGAATTTAATTATTTGGGTTATAATTTAACATTTCAAGATGAAGCTGATATATCAAAGAAAATAACAAATTTCACAAAAACAACAGCGATTAATTAACAGTATAATGAAACCATCTTTAGTACAAAAGAACACAAGATTATGGCTTTATAAGGTTCTCGGAAAATCAATATTAAGATATGGAAATGAAGCATGGACAGTATGAAGAAGAGATGAAAGCCGAATAATAGCAAATGAGATTTATGCGCCGTACAGCAGGCTAGACAAAGTTGGACCCATAAGAGAAATGAGGAAATTATGGAAGAGTTGGATGTAGAACCCATTCTCCACCATATACAAAACTACCAGAACAACTGGTAGTTGTTGTTCAACGTATATCATCTCATAGAATTCCAAAAGCAATGCTTCGTTACTGTCCCCTAGGCAAAAGATCACTGGGACGTCCAAAAAAGCGATGGATGGAAAATTCCTCTTTGAGACTGTAACAGGCCACATGGCCTAATACTTGCATGGATGATGATGATACATTATTAGTCTCACTTCTATCTATCTACAATGGCCTAACAGCCCAATGTTGGGCCATAGCTTCTCCTTTGTTAGGAGTTACTAGACCATGATGTTTTTATTATCGATTTAACGTTTCTCACTGAAAGATAAATTATATTTGAAGAGAAAAAAATTTTTGCTTAGACCGAGACTCGAACCCGGGACCTTTGGCTTGCCGAGCCAAATGCTCTACCAACTGAGCTACCGAGGCGAGTTACGATCTAGACGCAAATTTTTCTCTTGTATACATTGTAATTTCCTCTCGCCAAATGCTTTTGAAACCATTGCTTCTATCTTTGCAAATGGCAGCTTCTTAGTTAAGAAGACATTTATTGGGAATTTAACACTAACATCATTAGAAGCCTTACTAGCTTTATAAAGTAATGTTAAATTCCCAATAAATGTCTTCTTAACTAAGAAGCCACCATTTGCAAAGATAGAAGCAATGGTTTCAAAAGCATTTGGCGAGAGGGAATTACAATGAATATAAGAGAAAAATTTGTGTCTAGATCGTAACTCGCCTCGGTAGCTCAGTTGGTAGAGCATTTGGCCCGGCAAGCCAAAGGTCCCGGGTTCGAGCGTCAGCCTAGGCGAAAATTTTTCTCTTCAAATATAGTTACTAGACCAACTTAATTTAATTATACTTATTTCCCTATAGATGTGATGAATGGTATGCAGTTAACATACCGACCCAATGAGACATCTGAAAGGCAATTAGGGTATTACTAGGTTGATGGTCAGTAAATTTTATTTAGCGGCATATTTATTCAGATCTAAGGTTATTTTACGAGCCTGAAAATCTTTACATGCTGGACCCACGGCTCAAAGCCCTTTCCAGAAAACTTGTTCCTTGGATTTTTCCATCTAAAAATCCATTGACACCAGCCATGTTTGAACCCACGACTCTGAGGACCAGAGGTAAATGAGATAACCGTGGTTGACTCTGAGTCACACTTATACAACTATTTAAAAGTAATTCTCTGCGATTGTTTATTTATCGTTCTAAATTTATAGTATGTATTATAATTTCAGTTAAGAAAAATATACTTAAACATTTTTTTTTGGACTGAAGAGAGATGAACAGACAGGTGAATGTAGAAGACTTACATAACAGCGAGTTACATGATCTTTATGGGAAACCGGTTGTAATAAGAACAGATAATTCTCATAGACTGCAATGGGTAGCACATGTGAGATCAACTGGGTATGAAAGAAGGGCATGGAAATTTCATGTAGGAAAACAAGAGGTAAAGCGCCAAATCGATAGATCAAGTATGGGGTGGGAGAAAAGATTTGAGGGAGGTAAATTATATAGGGAATGATTTGAAAAACATTAGCTCATTATAGGATTTATGTCCACGTAGTCAGGTTTGATATTGCCAGTAAATTAGTTACTATGCTAGCTCAGTTAGTAGGATGCCTGCTTCCTCACTAGCAGGTCTGGATTGGATAACATATGGGGTTGGAAATTTTACTAATAAAATTCATATCAGATTCTGTTGAGGTGAATAGTCATAAAATAAAAATTAAAAATGTACTTGTTGGCAGGTGCCGTTGTCCTCAACTTTGTTAAAATATATTTAAAATATTATCTGGAGACCTTTCGGAAGTTAACTTCCATCATCAGCAGGATGGTTATCTGCTACTAGTTTTTGTTATTTAGAACATTGTAGACTTGAAGTGTCGTTAGTAGCTACTAATGACACTTCAAGTCTACAACGTCCTAAACAACATCTAATAGAGACACTCATCCTGCTGATGATGGAAGTTAACTTCTGAAAGGCCTCCAGATAATATTTTAAATATAGTATTTTAACATAGTTGAGGCGACGGCACCTGCCAGCAGGTATATATTTTAATTTTTATTTTATGGAAATTTTAATTGTTCAATTTTTAATCTCAGGGCTATGATTCTAAATCTGACTGCAGTACACAGAGCGAACCTAACACAAATCCTCAAAACATACTCATCCCACACTCCTCTCTTTACATCACGTACATCTCACTAAGTAGTAATTTGAAAATGGACAATATTAATACCGGGCTTCCAATATAAACCCGGACCGGCCTCATGGGGCTTCACCCGTCAGGCAGCGCTCTCTCCTCGTCCGCATTTCACTCTGCCAGCTGCTCGTCCTTGAACTAGTCAGTTTACTATCGTTCGACAAGATGAGATGTCAGCTGACATTAGAGCAGCGCATTTATGTGTGTAAATGTTATTATAAATACGAATCAGCTCGTCGCGTTCGCGAGGAATTTATTCGGAACTTCCCTGGACAATTACCTCCTTCCAGATCGACAATCCACAATCTTATGACTAAATTTGAGACCACTGGTTCAGTACAAAATAAGAAACACTCGCTCCCCAGATCTAACAGTGTGTGATTTTTATTTGTGGGGTGGCCTGAAAGACAAAGTGTACAAAACAAATCCGCACACATTGGAAGAACTGAAGAACAACATAAGAAATGAAATCAGAAACTTGACAGTGCCCGAACTACAGCGTGTCAATCTAAATGTGTTTACTCGGTATAATGCCTGTTTAACTGCGGGAGGACAACATTTCCAGCATTTTCTATAAGGTAAGAAACAGTTCAAGGACGGGTGGTGGCAGGCAGGGTGAATTGCGGGAGGAAGAGACAGCACTGCGTGCCGGGTGAAACTCCGTAAGGCCGGTCCGGTTTTATATTGGAAGCTCGTTACTATCTGGTACATAATCCAAAGCATGAAACATGTACAGGGTGGCATTGAATCATATACATACATTTCTTTGTATAATTGAGTAAGATAAAATTTTTCTCACCTGATTAAGTTCCGTGTTTTCACAATACCGGTTTCAGAGGCCTTCATCTTCAGTCTTTCACTTTAATCAACTTAATTTTTTTTTATTGAAGATGAAGGCAAAAACCTTTGAAACCGGTATTTTGAAATCATAGAATTTTATGAGATGAGATGTAAAAACATTCTATTCACCTGAATTATAGATTGAAAATTACCTCACAGTTTTACTTCCCATTATAATTTTGATTAAATACATTTATTAATGTAGAAATTAGAACAGCTTCGTGCACCATGTCACAAGTTGTAAAAGAATATATATTATTTTTCATATGTAATTGGTATATAATATGACACAAGTATGAATATATTTGAACACTAGTTGGTAGCACTGTTGGAAGTATTAGTTGAGAATTTAGCTTTTGCTTGTGCATGTTGTGGCTCTTTATATCCCCTCCTTCCCATAGAATTCCTCGGAGCAGGTGAGAATGTATATATGTCAAGTGTACCACACATCCTATTCCAGGGGCAGCGGAAACACCAGTATGTTCTTTTTGTATGTGACAATAATTCTATCTTCTCTACAGATTGGAAATAGTGTAATTGTCCAGATATTAATTTTCAATTCTTTGTGGCAAGTATAGTAAAAAATGTCTTGTGAACAATATTACATAATTGAATCAGAAATTAAAAGATGGAAAGAGCAGCAATTTGTAACCGGAACAGGCTAGTAAATAAGCCTAAACTGTGAAGAAGAAGAAGAAGAAGAATAAGACATTTTTTCACCTCACCTCATAAAATTGTGTGTTTCTCATCCAATTAGTTACAAAGGCAATTGCCTTTTGATTAGAAACACTCCGGTTGTTTGATATGGAGTTGTAAACTCCAGAATTCCATCTGCCAACTGGTGTGGGTTGAATGAACTTTGAGATCAGATCTGGCTCACCAGGAACTTAGGTCATAGAACTGTTTTTGATGTTTTTATTTAAATTAACATTTTCCAATCCTGGTTAGAATCTAATTTAGGAAAGAAAATTAGATTTATGTAACTGTATTTGTTCTTTTTTTTTTTTTTTTTGTAAGCCCATGTTTTCCCTTTACAGAGATTTAGGTGCTCTCCCCCTACAGGGAATAATTTGAACCATACTAATTTAGTTACACTTGTTTTCGTATAGATGTCATTTTTTTTAGTGGTCCGTGGTCAGCGTTCTGCCTCATACTGACATCTAGGAAACCAAGGTGGTACTAGGACGGGAAAATTCAGTAAATTTTGCTTAGAGGCCTTTTCATTCAGGCTTAAGGATTTTTTACGAGCCTGAAAATCTTCAGACTCGGGACCCACGGCTTAAAGTCCCTCCTGGAGGACTTGCTCCTTGGATTTTTCCGTCGTAAAAAATCCATCAACCTAAATGTATATCTTTTCCCAAACTGTTATTTCTGTAGGTTTCTGTAAATGTTTTAAATAGTTTGGTTTTTTTTTCCAGTTATGTGATTCTGTAACAAACTATGAGGTGCAATTGTCGATTTTTTCAATTTAATCATTTTTTAATATTTTTAAAGTGTTCTTTAATATGAGTATCCCTCTACTAAATAACATTTTGGAAATTGAGAAGTTGGCGAATGCAGATTATATGATTATTTCTCATACTAAAGAACACTTTAAAAATATTAAAAACGGTGAAATTGAAAAAAACCAATGATTGTAGACCATAGTTTGTTAGAGAATCCCATAATTGGAAAAGAAAAGAAACTAAACTATTAAAACATTTAGAGAAACTTATGGAAGTAACAGTTTGGAAAAAGATATACATTCAGAACAGCTATCGATTTTGAAGTTCCCACTGAGCAAGATTTGATCTCGAAGTTCATTTAATCTGCACCAGGTGGCAGGAAGAATGCTGGTGTTTGAAGTTATGCATCAACAATCTAAGAGCAAAAACATTTGGCGCTTAGCTGCATAATACAAAATTTAGGTTAGCATTTATGAAGATCTGGTTTCATAATTGTTTGTTGTAAAAGACGGATCTCTGATAGGACTGATGGAGTCTCATTTTTCTTTAATAGTAAGGCTATATTTAAAGATTTGGTGCTAAAATTGTGCGCACTCTTACTTCATGAGCCAGTGCAACAGGTGGCATCAAAATCTCAATTTTTTAAAAAATAGCTCTTAGCCAGTTGATGCATAACATTGTCCATTTAATTTGTGCTTAAACAGACCATTGGATAAAAAGTACCAGAGGAAAAAGTAGTTTAATTTGATGTCTCCTACATTTCTCATAAATATGAGAGCAGTTCCCACTATCATTGTAAAGTAATAAATAAATAAATTTCTGTACATTTTTTTCTGAGAATACCATAGATTTGTGACCCAAAATGTATCAGAATTTTTTTATTATATTTGCGACAAGGAACTCATGCTTAAAATTTGGACACTTATATTATTTCCACTCTGTATATATTTGAAACTGCAAATTGAAAACTAATGATTCTGGCAAGAAAACAATGAATTCTCACAACTTTGTGTTGTTCAGATTCACATTCTAATTAAACCAAAATCAAGTTTTTATGATATGCATTTTTTTTTTCAGAAATAATAAAAATGATAAAATTGTTTATTGTTAAATAATAAGTTTTAATTATTTCATTATTTAAAATAATTCTTTTTTCGTATCAGCTACATGGTCTTTATGGGAAACCAGGTCTTATAAGATCAGTTCCATTGAGATAGGCAGGAGATGGCACAATGGGGGAGAAAGAGCAGCATGGAAAATTGTATGAAAACCAAAAGGAAAGTACCCAGTAGGTAGGCCAAGAATAAGTGGGAGAATAAAATTAAGAATGATTTAAAAATGTGAATTTGAAGAAATTATTGGAAAATATTAGCTCAGGTTAGGGATGTTTGGAGAGCTTATGTCTGCATGATCATGGACTTTGTGCTCAATACTGTTTAGTTAGTTAATGAGACATAATTTGAAACAAGTGAAATAAAATTTGTGGGGGGGGGTATCGTAAAAAAGGACAAAATTAGAAATGGATTTATTATAAATTCAGTGGGAATAAAACAATTTATGTAAGTATGTGGGAAATGAGATTAAAATGGGTTGGATAGCAGAGGTTGGATGGACAAGGGAAAAATGCCAATGAAAGGTGTGAAGATGCAAATGAAGGGCAAAATAAATTTGGAAAGATCCAGGACCATATGGCTTGATCATATAAGGCAGCCCTAGGATAAAAATAGGGAAAAAATCCAAGAAGAGGAAGCATGGATATAACTTTGTAGAAGAGATTGTATTTTGAGTCGACATACTGGTTTAGGATAGGGATATGTTGCTATGAATCTCTGGGTTTGATAGTCTCAGCCAGTTACTCATTCTGAAAAAGTAGCTGATGATGAAAAATAATAGATAACCATAATTCATATCAGTTTTTTTTTCTGAAAGGTAAATTTTGTTTCCTGTTACATTAATTTTTACACCTCTTCATATACAAGGATGTCGTATCTTATAAGTTAAATTATACGGATGTTCTTGATGACGAAGTCATCTTCAACTACGGCTTTAAATTGCAGAGGCCTTTCAGTCTGCCATCCATCCTCAGCATCAGCATTCAGGTACCATTTTGTGTTGTGAGGTTATTGTAGAGAGGAATTTTACCTTGGTGCAGAGCTATGGGACATGTACTGGTTTAATTCCTCGTGGAGGAAGAAATTTCCTTATGGAATATGGGATTGTACCCACTCAGACCAAAAGGAATTTAGATAGTTACAGTAAGTAGGGGCATGCCGTAGCGTAGTGGTTAAGGCACTGCGCTACAAGCCGGAAGGTCGAGGGTTTAAGTCCCGGTGGGGTTAGGATTTTTAAACTGACCCAAACCTTCTGGCGGCACTATGGCCCTGGGGTTGACTCAGCCTCTAACGAAAATGAGTACCATACGCTTGTTCTGGGGTAAAGGCGGCTGTCATGCAGGGCTGACATCAAGTGCCGATTGTCCAGAAAAAGTGGGAGCCTTAACCTCCCACTACCCCAAGGGCCTCCTAAGGCCTGTAGTGGAAATACTTTACTTTAGGGGCACCATGTTGTGCTATTATGCATTACAGGGACTCTTGTCATCCCTACTTCTTTAAAAAAATGTGAAAATATATAAAACTGTTATTCTACCAGTTATATCATATGGATGTGAAACATGGACCCTTACTTTAAGGGAGAAGAAAGGATTATGGGTCTTTGATTATAAAGTTCTTAGGGAAATTTTTGAACCAAAGATAGATGAACAGACAGGTGAATGGAGAAGTGTATATAACATTGAGCTACGTGTTCTTTATAGGAAATCAGATATAATAAGTCTTGTGTATTGCGATGGACAGGACATATGGTGCAAATGGGGTATGAAAACTTGGGAAAAGCAGAAGGAAAACTCCTAGTAGGTAGGCCAAGAATGAGGTGGGAAAATACCATTAACCATGATTGAGGGAATTAGATTATACAGAGGTTGATTGGAAAACATCCGCTCGGATACAGATGTATCTGGCATGGCCGGTCCCAAGCCCAGATGAGGAAGGAGGAGGGAGAGGAGTAACAACCTTGTTAAAAGAACCAGGGTTCAGTTGGCTCCGAATGATAGTACTCTATAAGGGCCAGGATTACGGTGAAGACCTCAACGGCAGAGTCAGCGCAGAAAGAGACCTTCAACACGGCGGATGTGGCAGAAGAGGCAACCCTATCTGTAAGGGAAATAGAGAGATGCCTGCCTTGTGGTGAAGAGGGTTCTTCAAAGGCTATGGGAGGAAAACGCAGACAGAAAATTTTCCGGTCCTCCAGGTTGGGGGTTTATGCTGTGGGCTAGCTCCCCACACATTAGAAAAATCATGCAATGCTAAAAGACCAAACAAATCAAATATCGTAGGCTTTGGAAGTTTTTTCACTGGAAGATGGCAGTGGCTGTAAAAACCCGAAAATAGATAGAGATGGGGAGCTTACGACTGTGCAGTAATGTATCTACAGGTTCAATAGTGCCAGTGAGTTAGTTAGTTATGGGATCATACCCACCCAGGATTGTGAGGTATTTAGGTAGATATAATAAGTAGGGGCTCCAGGTTGAGAAAACATGGACCTGCTGACCATATACTGGCTGGATGACACACTGAATGTATGGCAAGTAACCTGCTGGTAGATCAAATTCCTTATAGGACTGTCATGGCATGGAGTTTTATTTAGTCATCATCAATGGGTATTTTTCATTTAAAATTTAAAAATAAAATTCTTTTTACCTCATCTCATATCCCATCTTCCAATTAGACAATTTTCAAAACCTAGGCAATTTTACAACTGATGTTCTGTTGTCCAGGAGCACTGCTGCTAACTCCATCTATTGGTGGACTGATCAACCTCTAAATCAAATCAACTCCCTCGGGAATTTCAAAGTTCATTAATTTTTTTTTTTCAAATGCCCCAGGTTTGTCTTTCGACATTCCTGGTTTCTCTCCTGGCATGGCGTACTTGTAACCCACTTCTGAGGTTGGGGCGCCTGGAAGGCAGGGTTACGTTGCCCTGATGATATGATGGGTGATGATGATAATAATGGTGCGCCAGGAGAATCCTTAATCCTAAGCTTAACCTAAGATGAATATGAATGATGATGATTGCGATGGCCATATGATATCGGGGACCGTTTGGGAAGTTTTCCTGACATTTGTCTTATAGGTGAGGAAAAACCCTGATAAAACCTCACCCAGTAAAACTGTCCCGACCGGGGATCGAACCCGGGTCCGCTGCGTGACAAGGCAGCATGCTACCCCGAGACCACAGCAGTGGACTCAAAGTTCATTAATTTTTCTTTCTTATTTTTTTGAATGTGGATTTTTTCCCCTAGAAAAATGAATGAATTTTGAAATTCCTGGTGAAGTTGATTTGATTCGGAGGTTCATCAATCCACCAACAGATGGAGTAAACAGCAGTTCTCCAGAACGACATAACATTGGTTGAGATATTAATGCAGATGAAACCACCTAGGTTTTGAAACGGGTATAATTAGAAGACTGGATATGAGGTGAAGGATAAAGAATTTTAATTTAAATCTTATACAAAACAGTACTTGGGTAAATGCTGATTTTGGATGACAGTCCAAAAGGCCTAACCAATTTAAAACGTAGTTGAGGACGATTGGGTCACTCTAGCATAATTTAAAAAGTTACCTCAATGATGAAGAAAAAATGTGTCTTAAAAACTTGACACCATATGTGAATCCTGGCTGTGAGTAGTTAAGTTTGATTTTTATATTACATGTTCATTAAATGTATTGTTATCACTGTGTATGTCTTATGCAGTGCATACAACATGGCACATTTACTATAACTGCTTGGGTTTAGAACCAGATGAAAATTTTATCAGCTGAGCTTTTTGCCATCATCAAAGGTAAAAGACTGGTATTCTTTCTTATAGCTACACCGTGAATACAACAAAGTTCTAATATATATTAAATTCCTATTAGGTTCGTCTTCCAGGCATATAGGCCGTGGTCCAGTCGTTCTTCTACTCGACGTTTTGTCTACCGCAGCAGTAGACGAAACGTCGAGTAGAAGAACGACTGGACCACGGCCTATATGCCCGGAAGACGAACCTAATAGGGATCAAGACGCCGGCCGTGAAAGCCTACATTTATACATATATTAAATTAATATTAGGAAGTAAACATTATGAAGTTATATCATTAATAGTGAGCGGAGAACATATTTTTAATGACTCACCTCATATATTTTCAAATTTCTTTGATACCGGCGGTTTCAGACAATATCTTGTCCCTCGTCAGTCATGGCTTCCGCTGATGAATCAACAACCACAGAATTTCATCAGTGGAAGCCGTGACTGAAGAGGGACAAGTTATTGTCTGAAACTGCCGGTATCCAAGAAATTTGAAAATATATGAGGTGAGTCGTTAAAAATATGTTCTCCACTCACTATTAATTATGAGATATAATCATTAAAGTTCATCGGAGAACATTTTGTTTAAACAACTCACCTCATAGGAATCATGCTTCCATGATACTGACTCAGTTGGAGTTATGGCTGAGGATGAACACAACTGTGTTTGAAACCGCGGTATCATGGAAGCATGAATCCTATGAGGCGAGTTGTTTAAACAAAATGTTCTCCGATGAATTTTTTAAAGTTCTAATACATTCTTGTATTAATTGTATATATCCCATTATCCAGACCCATCTTCTCCTCTAGTATATAAACATGCCCTTTCACATACAGGACATTTTTGTAATGATTACATTCCTTTCCTCTAATGTATTAACTGAAGATGGAGCAAAGATGCTTTGAAACATGATCAATACTTTTAAAATTAATTTTTTTTGCCGAACATATACTAGAAACGGGTCATCAGTTTGACAAAATCAATAATACTATGTCAATATTACACAGAGAGTATAACAACAGGATTAGCATCCTTGAAGACCTATAATAGTCCAAGATCCGGCTGCAAGATTACTACGTTCGAGTGTATGAACAAAATCTGTTTTTTTTTTCATAAAATTGTGAATGACTGAATACATTTTTGCCGAGTTGCCTATTAAAATTTGGCCTCCAGTGTGTTTAATTAAAGTATAATTTATTTGAAATAATTTGATTCACTTGTTACTAAAATAAATTATAATCCAGTTCGCAGAAATCGATGTGTATAGCTTGAAAAATTTTGGTTGCCATTGCACACTTGGCTGTAAATCTCCTCGTGGCTACAGCAGGCTGTGACACCAATCAGTGATAAAATGGCGGTAAGTACGTATTTGTATGTCGTTCCCTCGCAGCGGGAAGTAAAACCACTGCCCTTTATGTGTACTATGTACAATGTATATACAAAAATATATCCAAAAGGTAGTGTTAATATACATTATACAAAACAAATCACAGCATTTTAAATGAACTGAACTTTATTTGAAACAAAATATAAAACAATAATTACATACTTACTGCCATTTTATTACTTTGATTGGTGTCACAGCCTGCTGTAGCCGCGAGGAGGTTTATGACCAAGTGTGCAATGGCAACCAAAACTTTTCAAGTTCTATACATTGATTTCTGCGAACTGGATTATAATTTATTTTAATAACAAGTAAATAAAATTATTTCGAATAAATAAATAAATAATATTTTAATTAAACATACTGGCGGCTGAATTTTAATAGGCAACTCGGCAAAAATGTATTCAGTCATTCACAATTTTATGAAAAAAATAAATTCTGTTCATACACTCAATGAATGTAGTAATCTTGCAGCCGGATCTCGGACTATAAATTCTAAAAGAAGCTAAGAATACAGACCTACTCAATGAGAACTCACCCACAGATCTAAACTCGTTGTACAATTTATACATCATCATCAGTAGCAGTTGAAATGCAGAAGATGAAGGATTGCCTTTGAAAGGCCTCCATATTTGATAAAGTTTTATAATTTAGTTGAGGATGATTGATTTACTAGGTACCAATTTTGTAATTATATTATTTTTAGTCTGGACATCTTACCTCAATATTAATGTTGATTTAAAAACCAGACTGGAAAAGCTGACGATAAAACAGAATTGTTTTGAAACATGTTCAAGAAAAAATCAACATTAATATTGAGGTAAGATGTCCAGACTAAAAATAATATAATAAAATAACCTCAAAATATAACTTCCTAAAATTAAATACCAATTTTGTATTTTAATAACCAAATATGAGGTAAGATCATCAACTTAAGTAGAACCTCATAATGTTACTACCTTCTGTATTTTCATAATAATGTACTCGTATCTCCTATAATTAGTGGGAAAGTTTGAGGTAGTGCATGAAGAAAAAAATGTGGGTTTTATGCACAATTCAATTTTTTTTATTATTATTTTTGAGTTTGAAACACATTTGCCTGATGATAGTTGCAGAAAGCTCAGTTGAGAACATTTTTACTGACTGAAATTGTTGCACACGACATATGTCGCTGGTGTGGTGTGAGGTGCACTTGACATTGTGAAGTGACTATGTTTATTACTGTCAGCTGCCGTGGCTCGACGTCGAACTAAAGCTAGTTCCAATATACGTAGCTGTGCTGGTGGCAGCACTGCTTGCACAATCCAAAGTCGCTATCATTATATCTGGTGGTGTTGGGAAGAATGGTTCTACTGTAGCTGTAAGTTATGCTCTATGCCATTGTGTTGGTAGGACTGATTTTTCTTTAAACTATGGTTTATCTGCAGCAATTATCCATTATAGAATTTACTAGAAATTCAAGTTTGAAAACGTACAGTACATTATAGATATTTTACTAAACTTCATAACTGATTAAAAAATAGTTAATTAATTTTAAAAAAAACTGTAATGAAATATAAATTTGAACTTTTAATGAATGTAATGATTGGCAGCTTCTGATTTCTTGTGGTAGGGAATTCCAAGTTGTAAGAAATGGAGCTAAATGTCTCATGTTGGCCGCAGTGGACTAGTGGTTATGCTCCTTGCCTTTGGTCCCATGGGTTGTGGGTTCAAACCCAGCCGCGGTCAATGGATTTTTTTTAGGATAGAAAAATCTACAAGGAGCAAGTCCTCCGGAAAGGACTTTAAGCCGTGAGTCCCGAGACTGAAGATTTTTAGGCTCATAAATGATCCTTAAGCCTGAATAAAGAGGTCTCTAAGCAAAATTTACTGATGTCTGATTGAGTCAGGTGTTGACCACATGCCTTCATGACAATTTTGGGCAAATAAGGTAACTAAACTGAACTTGGTCTTGGCTCAACAATGGGCTGTGCCATTATTCATCATAAATGTCCTATGTAGAGGTGTATACTAATTATAAAAAAATAAACGTACCAAGGTAAATGATACTGTAGATGGCCTCTCTGTGATTTCTTTTTACGTGTTTATGGACTGACAAAAGAGATAAATGGATACTGGAAGATTAAAATAATTATGAGCTTAACAAAACAATGTCCACCGCCGTGGTCTTGAAGCGTGCTGCCTTGTCACACAGTGGGCCCGGGTTCGATCCCCGGTTGGGACAAGCTTTCTGGGTGAGGTTTTTTTGGGGTTTATCCTTACCTGTAAGACAAATGTCAGGAAGCTTAGGGCCCAACGGTCCCCGAAAATCATGCGGCCATCATCATCCTTATCATTATCATCACCATCCTTCATCGGTGCGGAAAGCAACGGGAAGCTACCACACCTATAATTCCCTAGTAAAGCTGCAAAGCATAGCATGAAAATGCTATGATTGCAGTGAAAGACCTGCCCTCGGGCAGAATTACTATGGATGGAACAAAATAATAATAAAAAAATTCTGAATTTTATTAATTTTCAAAGAATGGTTCAGATATGTAAATAGAATGAGAAATGATAAAAAAAAAAGTAAAGTTATCCCACAACAGACCCAGAGGCCCTTGGGGTAGTAGGAGGTTAAGGCTCCCACTTTTTCTAGACAATCGGCACTTTGTGTCAGCCGGGTTGTCAGCCCTGCGTGACGGCCGCCTCTACCCCCAGAACAAGCATCTGGTACTCATTTCCGTTAGAGGCTGAGTCGATCCCAGGGCCATAGTGCTGCCAGAGGATTTGGGTCAGTTTAAAAATCCTGACCCCAACGGGACTTGAACCCTCGACCCTCTGGCTTGTAGCTCAGTGCCTTAACCACTATGCTACGGCGTGCCCCCACAAGAAATGATAAATAAGTAAAAAAGATCTATAAGTGGTTTCACTGCTAGAAATTGAATCAGATATATATACCTCACCAAAACTCTAACTATATACATAACACCACTTGGAGACAAAAGAAGCAAATATATGCCAGTCATTAGTTTGTTTTCTCACCTGGACATGTTTTGGTGAACATCTCCACCATTCCCATCTAGAATCCAGCTTAGATACTCTGTGGTTGTATTGTAGGTGATCTAGATATCTTGATGTTTTGCCAAACAATTGGATACTAGTTGAAAATGGTGAAATTATTCACCAAAACATGAGCAGGTGAGGGGGAAAAAAAAATTAAGATTAATTAAAATGCTTCATACCTCACCTCATATCCAGTCTTCTAAGTATACCGCGGTTTCAAACCTTGGCAGCTTCATCTTTAGTACTTTCTTGTCGATTGATGTTATGTCGATCAGAAGTACTACTTCTTCTTCCCTCTGTTGGTCGACCGAGAAACCTCTGGATCCAGTCAGAAATACGCGAGAATTTCGAAGTTCATAAGTTTTTCTTTCTTGTTTTTTTAAATGTGGATTTTTTCCCAAACCATGAGTTCTTTTTGTTTTTCTATTTGAAAACAAGGGTGAAAGAACATCTTAGAAATGTCAAAAAATGGAGAAGTGGAAAAGTCAGCAGTAGCTGCTCATGCTTGGTCCAAAAAACATATAATTGAATCAAAAACCAGTCTAATGAAACAAATAGAAAAACAAAAAGAACTCACGGTTTAGAAAAAATCCACATTCAAAAAAACAAGAAAGAAAAACTTATGAACTTCGAAATTCCCACAGATTCTGAGTTGATCAGGAGGTTTATCAGTCCACCAACAGAGGGAAGAGGTAGTAGTTTTTCTGATCGACATAACTTCAGTCGACAAGAAAGTATTGAAGATGAGGCCATCAAGGCTTTGAAACTGCGGTCTACTTAGAAGACAAAGATATGAGGTTAGGTATGAAGCTTCTAATGAATCTAAATTAAAGCTCATAGTGATATTTTCGTATAAAAGTTAAAAAAAATTAAGTGAGGTGTACTGTAAATTGGATAATATTGAATGGTGAATACTTAGGTACATGTTCAAAAGAGTCTAAACCTACCGTACTTACACACCTCTGCACAATACTAACTGGTTGGTGTTATGAGCACTGCCCTCTATGACATTCTGCTGTTTACTATTATTCTCCATTCGATATTACCTCAGTTTACGGCATATTTTCAATTGAATCGCTTAGAAAATTACCTTATGGTGTTATTTCCTATCAATTTTGGTTAATAAGAATAATAAAGTCACTTTGCTGTAGATAAACCATAGATTTTGGAAAATTACAAACTTTGTTAATTATTATAGCTTCAAAATATACTTGCTTTGTTATACAGAGTGATCCATTTGGAAAACATAAAATGTCTGTAATGTGAGAACTGCTACTGTAATTTATAAATATATTCTAGAAATTAAAATTCATCGGAGAACATTTTGTTTAAACAACTCACCTCATAGGATTCATGCTTCTATGATACCGTGGTTTCAAACACAGTCATGTTCATCCTCAGCCATAACTCCGACTGACGAAATTCTTCAGCCGTCAACTGTTCTGTTGTCGCCATCTTCAGTGCTGCCATCTATGGACGAATTTATAAACTTCAAAATCAAAGTAATTTTGTTAGGCATATCAAAATTCATTGATCTATCTTTATTTTTCTGAATGTATATTTTCTTGTTTTAAAACAAGTAGAGAAGCCTTTGGAATTGACAGTTTGGGAGAAAATATACATTCAGAAAAATAAAGATAGATCAGTGAATTTTGATATCCCTAACAAAATTACTTCGATTTTGAAGTTTATAAGTTCGTCCATAGATGGCAGCACTGAAGATGGCGACAATAGAACAGTTGATGGCCGAAGAAGTTCATCAGTCGGAGTTATGGCTGAGGATGAACACGACTGTGTTTTGAAACCACGGTATCATGGAAGCATGAATCCTATGAGGTCAGTTGTTTAAACAAAATGTTCTCCGATGAATTTTAATGATTATACCTCATAATATTTACTTCCCAACATTAATTTAATATATTCTAGAAAGATGAGATTTTAGTTTTCATTAGATTTCAGTTTGAGGAATAGTAAATCAAGGGGTCACTTAATCGGTTCTTGTTAACTGTATCAGTTATTGCTAAATGTGTTACTGAGATAATTAAAAGTCATTTATATAGTGAGGTGGTGCACCATCTTGTTGAAACACATCCTTGATATCTTTCTATTACATATTTAGCTTGTGTTGAGCTATTATTAATTTTGGGACTATGAAAGACAAAGTTTAACATTGTCAGATATTTACAAATTAATTTTAAAAGCAAACGTATTCCACTTTTATTGATTTATTTTCAAATGACATTTATTTCACTGTTTTATTAACAAGATACTATTGGATATTCTGAACACCTCAAATTAAATAAATTTAGAATTGTGATGATCTTGAAGAAGATTTTCAGCCTGTAGGCCGTGGTCGTGAGGCTTGTAGTTCCCCGACGTTTCACCAGACACAGTCTCTGGCGAAACGTCGGGGAACTACAAGCATCACGGTCTGCAGCCCGAAAATCTTCTTGAAGATCATCATAGCAACTCCGGCCGTGAAAGTCTACGTCAATAAATTTAGAATTGCTTTTTTTATATGATTGTAATGGTTTATCACGCTTGTGTTTTTAAACTGATGTCACCAACTGAAGCCACGTTGAAAATTCTGATTGACAGTGATATTCTGTTACTTCTAATACAAATTACTTCTATTCATTCACACATCATATTTGTATTATTATTTAATTTCAGAGCAGTTTCTATAATGTTAATGTGTGGACTACATTCTTTATGTGTAGACAGTTACATTCTATCAATAATGAATTAGACCATGGCCTTCAGACATTCTGTTGTTATTTACTGCAACCTAAAGTGAATATACTTTATGCTAGTGTGGAAATCTTTGTTCTTATATATCACAATCAGCTAAAATACATTCAGCAGCATAATTCATGTTACAATTATTTTATAATTTTATGTTTTCCCAAATAGATCACTCTGTATATATTGAATGTATGGTTATAAACATTATTTTGCACAGTGAAATCTCAATAATACATTCTCAGGTTTAATATGTTGTCTTGTAAACAAAATATTTCAATCTTTTCACAACCAGATTTGAATTAGGACTCTAATGATTTGAGCATCATTGAATAAAATATTACACGCCAGGATACAATTTATTGCTTAATGTATTTTTTGTGATATGAAGCGAGGAGTAAAATTAAAAGTTATGTTAATATCAGAGAAATTACAAATTGAGGGGCTTGGGAGAAAAAATCAGATAGATCCATTTTAGTGTTTGCGAAACATGGATTCTTACTTTAAGGGAGGAAAGAAGATTACAAGTATTTGAGAAGAAAGTTCTTAGGAACATTTCTGGGCCAAAAAGAGATGAACAGTCAGGTGAATGGAGAAAAACGTGTAATAATGAGCTACATGGTACGTATAGGAAGCCAGATATAATAACAGATAAGTCTCGTAGACTGCAATGGGCAGGACATGTTGCGCGTATGGGGAATGAAAGACGTGTAGGAAAGCCAGAGGGAAATCGCCCAGTTGGTAGACCAAGAATGAGGTGGGAAAATAACATTAACTATGATTTGAGGGAAGTAGATTATACAGGGAATGATTGGAAAGCATTAGCTCAGGATAGGGATGTATGGAGAGCTTATGTCCATGCTGCCATGAACCTATGGGTTCAATTGTGCCAGTGAGTAAGTCAGTAAGTAAAATGGATCTACCTGTTTTTTTCTGAAAGTTCTCAATTCTCCTTCAATAGAGTGAACAATTTAATTTAGGTAAAATGTTCATTTGGGTTAGGTTTTTGTATTAAAATAGATTTTTAAAATAAGTTATTTTCTATAATGTGTACTGTTTAACACATCTTTTTATGTCTTTCCTTGTACAGTGTATTCTTGAGCTTTCACTGTGTATCAAATGACACATGGATAAATAATGATAACACTTGTTTAAATTTATTTTTATATTTAACATATATTAAGTATTTATTATATCGGAATTATGTGTTCAGGTGTTTTTGGGGAATATCACAACATTCAAGAGACTTCTGTGCTTGTGGGTCAAGTTTTAGAATTTCCTGACATTTCAGAAAAATATTAGGAAATTTACATATCTAGACCATGACCCCCAAAGACTAGAAAATTATTTATTACTTGAAAGTTTTTACAAAACATAATTTTATGCCTGAATTATAATACAACTTGCTCAAAATAAATTGATTTTTTACAGCATTTTACAGAGATACACTGGTAAATTTCCAAAATTGTTACCAGAGTTAAATTGATTGTTGCTTTCTAACTATTTGGCCCATTAGATAACATCACAATATAACATTTTGTCTCTTTAACTGAGGATCCATATTTTGCTACGTTTGTCAGTATCAGCTAAATAAAATTGTACATAATTTCTTGTGATATAAACAATCATTCAATCATATTTGAAGAGAAAAATTTTCACCTAGATCGAGACTCAAACCCATGACCTTTGGCTTTCTGGGCCAAATGCTCTACCAACTGAGCTACTGAGGTGAGTTGCGATCTAGATGCAAATTTTTCTCTTATATACGTTGTAATTCCTTCGCGCCAAATGCTATTTGCAGCGTACAGCCAGAGCAAAGTGTGGTGGTGCTCCATCTTGTTGCAACACCACTGTATCAATGATACCATCTTGCTGTAACTGTGGCTGTAAGAAAAGTTGCAACATATCAAGATACACGTCTCCCGTGATGGTTTCCTTTGGAATCAGTCTCTAACTTCTTCGTACGACTGGCCTCTTAAACGCGAAGCAACAATCTCTATCCGCTCTTCAATGGTGAACATATTTGTATCTTTCGAATGGCTGTAACAGAAATACGATATGCAAGCAATTTCTTTAAAATGTACTGGGACTTTATAATCACACTGTAGAAATAGAATCTTCCATTCCTCTAAATTTCAAATTGTATGTGGCCATCTTAGTCTTGTCTTCTTAAACATCTGTTGACAAATGTTTGCAATTTGTTTGAATGATCATACTTGATTTCCATATTCATTCATTCATTCATTCATTCATAGTGTTCTGCTCAAGAGCAGGTCTTTCACTGCAAATTCAGCATTCTCCACTCTTTCCTTAACTCAGCTTTCCTTTTTGTATCTGCATACAAACCATTTATTTTAATATTGTCTATCATCTGATGCCTTTTTCTGCCTCTAACTTTCTTTCCGTTGACCATTCCTCCTAGAGCATCCTTCAGCAGGCGTTTCTTCTTAGCCAATGGCCAATCCAATTTCTTTTCCTCTTCTTTATGAGTTCCAGCATTATTCTTCTTTCACCCACTCTGTCTAGCACATCTTTATTTCTTACTTTGTCTGTCCATTTTATACGTTCCATTGTTCTCCATATCCACATCTCAAAAGATTCCAGTCGCTTTTCCTCATTCCGTCGTAATGTCCAAGTCTCCATTTAATAAAACTGATTTCACATTACTATTAAACATTTTATTTTAGTACATCTTGATATGACATTAAATTTCCAGATTGGATATAATAGGACAAAAACACCATTTGCTTTCTTTATTCTATTCTTAACATTGTCAATTGCTCCACCATCCTTATCAATTATACTTTGTGATATAAGCCTATTTCCTGTCAAGCAACTAATCAGAGCTTATGAAAGATAAACAGTTGGTGATGTACGTTATTCTGAATATTTAAGCTGTAAAGAAACAATTTGGCCTTGAGCAGGCTATGATTGTATAAATTAAAAATATTTATTGTAAAAGGAAATTCATATAAAGTTAATGAGTTATCATTATTTATTTGAGAAGTGTTCAGTTTTTCAAAACAGCAAACTCCTAATATCTGATTCAGTGGGATCTTAAGATTATTCTGATAAAACATCTAAATCTGCACAAAAGGGCAAGAACAAGAAGACCTGAAATAAGTGACAAGTCTCTATATGGGAAGGTGGACATATATAGTTCTATGTTGTAGCTTGCCACAGACCTATGGGGTTTGAGTTCCCTCTTGGAAGTTTCTGCTACATGGGTTTGGTTGTCACTATGTATTGTAACTAAAATCGGTTGCTACAGTAAGTAGCTCTTGCAGGTTGAGAAATCAAGCTATAACTGCTTTGGAACCCGACGTGTTAACCACATGATATTGCTGTACCTCTGTATTGACACATGTGAATGTGAGACCAGCAGTTAGCTGGCAGATCAAAGTCTGTTGCATCATGGAGTTTAAGTTTTTTCTTTTAAATTACCCCCTTTTTCTTTTTGTTAAAATAAGAATACACGGGGGGGGAAATTAAATCTCAGTATATTGGGAGTTTGCTGTTGTTAAGTCAGAAAGAAGAATGTATACAAGTCTCAAAAAATATCTTGGATGGGCGTGTAAAAAGAGATATCTCCGATTATATCAGGTACATACCAAGAATCTCAAAATTATCAATTACCACAACATACACTAAATAAGTACATACACACACACACACACACACGCACATGTGGATTAGTGGTTATATTCCTTGCTTTTAGTCCCAAGGGTCACAGGTTCAAACCCAGATAGGGTCATTGGTTGTATAAAAACTGATCCCACTACAGGCCTAAGGAAGCCCTTGGAGTAATAGGAGGTTAAGGCTCCCACTTTTTCTGGACAATCAATACTTGATGTCAGCCAGGTTATCAGCCCTGCATGGCGGCCGTTTTTACCTTCAGAACAAGCATCTGGTATTCATTTCCATTAGAGGTTGAGTCGACCCCAGGGCCATGGTGCCGCCAGAAGGTTTAGATCAGTTTAAAAATCCTGACCTCACCAGGACTCAAACCCTCAACCTTCCGGCTTGTAGTGCAGTATCTTAACCACTATGCTACGGCGTGCCCCCATTAGATGTATTAGGATGGAAAAGTCCTCCAGGAGAGACTTCAAGCTGTGAACATTTTCAGACTCGTAGAAGATCCCTGGTTAGCTACTAGATGTCTCATTGGGTCAGTATGTTTACTGCATACCATTCATGACATGTGTAGGGAAATAACAGTAATTGAATTAACTTTGTGTAGCAAATGCTAGTCTACTGCGACTGACTTTCTAGGTATATAACTTACTGCAAACAATTCTGTCTACAGAGACATTTTCCTGCTGACAAGCCCGAAAAATATGTACAGATCATAATATAAACTCTGGCCTTCAAAATCTAAGTTAATTCTGGAGATATCTCTCTTTACACATCCACCTGAGATGCACTATTGTGGTGGTTATTCACGATTAAAAATTCTGATTGCAGTTAAAGTGACAGAAGAACCAACTTCCAACATGTATCATTATTTCAAGTACCTTCCAACTGCTACTCTCTTGGGTCAGCCATTAAGAATTAAATAAAAAAATTGAATTGGAAGTATACACCTCACGTTACAATGTATTTTCTCTCGTGGTACATGTTTGTGATGATGCATGAGTGGAAGAAGTACTGAACTGTGCATGAGAAGTTGGTTGTTCTGTTACTATGACTGATGATAATACTGTGTTTATAGGGCACGAGTGTACTGTCTCCGGTAATACCATTTAGTCTCGTCATTATCCCAGCCTTCATCATATACAGGAAGAGCGTGGAGCAGGTGTATGAGAACCATCCTGCTCTCTACATCCTGGCATTCGGCATGGTTGCAGCTAAAGTTACAAACAGACTTGTGGTAAGTCTAACCTCACCTCATATCCAGTTTTCTAAGTAGACCACTGTTTCAAAGCCTTGGCAGCTTCATCTTCAGAACTTTATTGTCGACTGATGTTATATCGATCAGAAGAACTACTTCTTCTTCCCTCTGTCGGTGAACCAATAAACCTCCTGATCCATTCAGAATCCACGAGAATTTCGAACTTCGTAAAAGGCCGCAGTGGACTAGTGGTTATGCTCCTTGCCTCTGGTCCCGAGGGTCTCAGGTTCAAACCCGGCCGGGGTCGATGGATTTTTTTAGGACGGAAAAATCCAAGGAGTAAGTCCTCCAGGAGGGACTTTAAGCCATTGGTCCCGAGTCTGAAGGTTTTCAGGCTTGTAAAAGATCCTTAAACCTGAATGAAAAGGCCTCTAAGAAAAATTTACTGAATTTTCCTGTCCTAGTACTACCTTGGTTTCCTAGATGTCAGTATGAGGAAGAACGCTGACCACAGACCACTCAAATGACATCTATACGAAAACAAGTGTAACTAAATTAGTATGGTTCAAATTATTCCCTATAGGGGGAGAGTGCCTAAATCTCTATTAAGGGAAACATGGGCTTACAAGATACAAGAAGTTTTTCTTTCATGTTTTTTTTCTAGTATGGATTTTTTCCCAAACCGTGAGTTCCTTTTTGTTTTTCTATTAGTTTAATTAGACTGGTTTTTGATTCAATTCGATTTTTTGAGACCAAGCATGAGCAGCTACTGCTGACTTTTACACTTTATCATTAAGATGTTCTTTCACCCTTGTTTTCAAATTTTGTTTTGCTTTTCCTATGTAAATTTTGTCACAATCCCTGTATTTGTTCTGATAAATTCCTGACTTGTTTTCTTCTTCAATTTTTTTCATTTTTGTTTTAATTATCCTATTTAGGCTGTATTTGTTCTTCGGTGCCAATCTTATATTAAACTTTTGAAAATTTTTTGAAACTTGTGGTGTTTCAATGGATGGTAAGTGAATTTCTTGAATTTTATTTTTTCTTCTGTTTGTTTTATAAGTGACTTTCATTAATTAATTTTTGTCTTTTAAATTTATTTATTTTCTTGTACAGTATACCATATTTTCTTCAAAGCAGTTTTCTATTGCAACATTAATTATGTATTCTTTTTCATAATTTTCATTGCTCTTAGGTACATTTACTAATTTATGTGTCAAACTATTAAACATTGCCCCTTTCTGAGTAAAATGGTTGAATCCCAAAGCTTTAATATAGTTAACTATATGTGTATTCTTTCTGTATATTCCAAATTCTATCCTGTTTTCTCTATTTCTATTCCTATAAAAGTTCAATTAAAGATAAGTCATACACCCTCTACTTTATACAACATCGACATTGCAATCTTTAATGTCGAAATGATCAATTAAAATTCCATCCATCCATAGTAATTCTGCCCGAAGGCAGGTCCTTCACTGCAATCATAGCATTTTCATGCTATGCTTGTAGCTTTACTAGGGAATTGTAGGTGTGGTAGCCTCCCGTTGCTTTCCACACCGGTGAAGTATGATGATGATGATAAGGGATATGATTTCGGGGACTGTTTGGGCCTTAAAGTTTTCCTGAAATTTGTCTTACAGGTAAGGAAAAACCCTGATAAAAGCCTCACCCAGAAAAACTGCCCCGACCGGGGATCGAACCCAGGCCTGCTGCATGACAAGGCAGCATGCTACCTCGAGATCACACAGTGGACCAATTAAAATTATGCTTGTTTAATTGGTCTTCAGGGTTAAATGGCTATTATATTATTTTTGGTCTGGACATCTTACCTCAATATTAATGTTGATTTGTTCTTGGACATTGGGTTGTAAGGGGTAGTGACGTGTGTATAACCTCTCCTACCCAATTCTCATCCTCACCTTCTCGTGGTACAACCTGTTTTCACAAACGAGGCTCTGAGGACCGAGTCACGGCGGTATAACCGTTCCATCAGGTACTGAGTAAATGCGGTATCCTAATGTCTGTCCAGAGACTAAAAGGTAGCAGCCCTACCACTGGACTACTTAGCGTCGGGCCAGTAACCTGTCCTAAGGAACTTCAAAACTACTTTCAAGTCTCAACACGAAAAGCCGAAACAGGTCAACAAATGGCCTAAATTCGTGAATGTACTATGATGATGATGTTCTTGGACATGTTTCAAAACCATTCTGTTTTATCGTCAGCTTTCCCAGTGACCAAAAATAATATAATTAAAATAACCTCAAAATATAACTTCCTAAAATTAAATATTAAATGGCTATTTTCTTGAAATTCAATGTTTGATTTACTACTGTAGTAGACAAAACATTGAGTTTCAACAAAACTGAACCATGGCCATTTAGCCCAATTAATACTTTGTGTCCTGCAATGGTACTAGTACCACAGCATTTAAATGACACTGAAGCCGGAGAATATTAAATCCCTCAGCATGCCTGTGCAGGCGGATTTACAGGGGTGTTTTCTGGTTCAGAAAAACACAAAAACACCCCTGTAAATCTGCTGGCACAGGCATGCCAAGCGATTTCATTTTCTCTGGCTTTAGCGTCATTTAAATGCCCTGATACTAGTACTACCACCGGACTCAAAGTGTTAAACAGAATAAAGACCCCGGTCATAAAAGCCTATAATTTTACATTATGCTGTTCAGTAGTTGAATTCCATGTAAAATTTGACATAACACTTGAAAATTGAAGTTTCTTACCTCTTTCCTAAAATGTTATATGCACTATTAAAATATTTTCAAGTGTCTGCATCCCAAAATATTGCAAAGCATGAACAGAGTGATCATTCTCACAAACTAGAATTCACCGGGACCCCTGTGTACTTTATAAATACAGCAACATTTTTTATAAAATCTTCAATTTACTTACTTACTTACTTACTCACTGGCACTATCGAACCCGTAGGTTCATGGCCGCGCTTACATAAGCTCTCCATACATCCCTATCCTGAGCCAATACTTTCCAATCATTCCCTGTATATTCTACTTCCCTCAAATCATAGTTAATGTTGTTCTCCCACCTCATTCTTGGTCTACCAACTGGGCGTTTTCCTTCTGGTTTCCTACAAGAAGTTTCCATGCACGTCTTTCATTCCCCATACGTGCAACATGTCCTGCCCATCGCAGTCTATGTGACTTAATTGTTCTTATTATATCTGGCTTCCTATAAAGACCATGTAGTTCATTGTTATGTAGTCTTCTCCATTCACCTGTCTGTTCATCTCTCTTTGGTCCAAAAATTTTCCTAAGCACTTTATTCTCAAATACTCGTAATCTCCTTTCCTCCCTTAAAGTAAGAGTCCATGTTTCGCACCCATATAATATAACTGGTAGAATAATAGTTTTATATATTTTCAGCTTAATGTTTTTTGAAAGGAGTTGGGACATCAAGAGTCTCTGCAATGCATAATAGCACACATTTCCAGAATTGAGCCTATGTTTAATTTCTTTGTGCATCTCATTCCTATTTGTGATTATTGTTCCTAGGTATTTGAATTCAGCCACTTCCTCAAAATTTCCCTCATTTGTCATTAGCTGTCCATTTGCATTATATACTGAATTTCTACGTGTGACCATATATTTAGTTTTACTGATATTTACTTCCAGTCCTAATTTCTTAGTGTTACTCAATAGTGTGTGCGTGTTGGCCTTCAGTATCTCCTCGCTATCGGCCAGTAGTACTACATCATCAGCATAAACTAACAGCTTATTAATACCATTGAGTTGTAAGCCTTCCTCATTCTCTAAAGATTTAATGGCATGCTCTAGTACAAAATTAAATAGTAGAGGAGATAGTGCATCTCCTTGCTTCAACCCATTCTGGATTTCAAAAGTGTCTGAAAACTGTTTGCCTACACGCACCCTACTCGTTGAGCCATTTAGACACATTCGTATAAGTCTAACTAACTTTTTAGGAATTCCGAACTCCAGCAGGATACTATATAACTTCTCCCTCTTAATTGAATCATATGCTTTTTTGAAGTCTACGTATAGTTGATGTAATGTTCAATTTACATTCAAAATTTTTGTTGATATTTAAATTTTGTTTGAAGCACATTGTTATTATGTTAAATGTTTGATTATATTTATCAGGTGGCGCACATGACAAAAAATGAAATGGAGTACTTGGATTCAGCGTTAATAGGCCCAGCCATGTTATTCCTTAACCAGTACTTCAACTTCTTCATCCAAGAGTACATCGTCCTCTGGTTATGTTTGGTAAGTTCTACCTGTCTGTTATGATTACAATCCAGATTTGTGTGTAATTATTAGGGAACAGATTTTTGTGTTGTAAAAGTTAAGATTGCAACATAGTATAGTGATAAAGTTAATGTAATAAGCTCTCCATATCCAATCAACTGATTTTTTTATAATACAACTTACAAAAATGTTTCTTAATAATTTTTGTGTGGAATCTAGCATTATTACATTTATATTACACATTTTACTTTTAAATTAAAAGGAAATAGTGTTCTATTTACATTATTTCTTTTTTAATATAAAAGTCCGATCCGATTGAGGGTCTTTCCACTTTTCAGCGGTTGCCCTTTTACCAGCCGGCTGCTGGCCCTTCACATCCACATGTGTCAATCACAGAGGTAGATGATCAACAGCCAGTGTAGGGGTGACATGTGGTTAGCATGTCGAGTCCCCCAGCCGTTACAGCTGGTTCCTCAACCTGCAGCCGCTACTTATTGTAGCTACCCAATTGCCTCACGATGCTGGGTGGGCACCGGTCCCATACTGGCCGAAATACCATGAGAAAATTTCTTCCCCCATGGAGACTCGAACCAGCGCAAGTCCCGTAACTCTGCGCCAAGGCTTCCTACCTTAACCGCTCGGCTACGGTGCAGGACTAATTTAAAAGTAAGACGTAAAATATAAATGTAATATTGCTAGATCCCACACAAAAATAACACAGGTCAACATGATTTTTGTCTCATGAGTACCAATAGTTGTACTTAATGCAGTTTTTTATCGTGTTTTAAATATGTATTCGGAATTTCTCCATCACCCACAGTTTTTTTTATTTAAATTTCAATTAATAGATTTAAATAATTATTTTTTTAATAAACATTTTTTTGTCCATTTATCCATTGTAAAATAAAACCAAATGAGCTAACTCAGGAGATTTCAGCTATCGAAAAGAGATATCAAGGCAAATGGAATCCTAATATGCTGGCCGATTATTGTTGGACCATCAAAAGGGATGCTCCATAGGCGAAATATAGCAGAAAATCGTCATTTCTTACTTCCTAGGTGAGTCCAAATGTTCAAATATTGCGTAGTTACGAATGTAGAAAATATTAAAGTGTTTGAAATTATAAATGCCGGTCTCTCGGAAACCTTGCGTGATGGAGAAAAACCTATATCATATTTGAATCCAGGAGGAAAAATACTATCAGAATCACATATTTTTCTTTCTGAGACAAAAAAAAGTTTCTTTTTTGTTGCTCCGTGTTATTGAAAAATGGTTTTGCAAGTTATTTTTTAGATTTAGGTTTATTTATTTAGCCTGGTGGAGTTAAGGCCATGTGGTCTTCTCTTCCACTCACCAGAACAAGCATATGTTACATATGAATACAAAAAAAAAAATAATCAGTTGATTGGATATAAAGACTTATTAAGTTAATTTTATCACTATACTATATAAGCAATCTTAACTTTTATAACATAAAAATCTGCTCCACTAGTAATTTTACATTTTTTTCCTTTCTATGTATCAGTGCACCGAGAACTTAAAATGTTATGGAGTTAGTCTACTTGGATCATTATATTTCATGTTCATATTTTTACATATTCCAGTCAATTTTATGTATTTTAAACGCAATTACATACTGAATAGATATAATTGCATTTAGACCATCTTCTAAAATTGATATGATGCTAGATCCCACATTTTGTTTTGAGACACTTAGTGGCCAGCCAGAGGAAGTCGACTCTGAAAAGAAAACCATATATGAGCCAACAGTTGACTATTACAAAGACTATTTATCTTATAGATAATTTTGGTCCCGCACCGTAGCCGAGCGGTTAAGGTAGGAAGCCTTGGCGCAGAGCTACGGGACTTGCGCTGGTTCGGGTCTCCATGGGGGAAGAAATTTTCTCATGGAATTTTGGCCAGTATGGGACCGGTGCCCACCCAGCATCGTGAGGCAATTGGGTAGCTACAATAAGTAGCGGCTCCAGGTTGAGGAACCAGCTATAATGGCTGGGGGACTCGACATGCTAACCACATGTCACCCCTACACTGGCTGTTGATCATCTACCTCTGTGATTGGCACATGTGGATGTGAAGGGCTAGCAGCCGGCTGGTAAAAGGGCAACCGCTGTAAAGTGGAAAGACCCTCAATCGGATAATTTTGCCTCTTCCTGTTGATAAAATTGCCTCTTCCTGTTTGTAATGAGATATATCTCCGCAAATTAACTTCTTTGACAAGGATATCGATTCAACAATGTATAAGTTGCAACGGGACTTCATTGATATATATGCAGCTTATGTGGGCATTTCTTCTATGACAAGGTTAACCCTTCTCACTCATCAAGGTGAGTGCCCACGAGATTGTAAGATATTAAGATGTAAAAAAATATATATAACATTGTGTCATTCCTCAAAATTCATCATCATAGTACATTCACGAATTTAGGCCATTTGTTGACCTGTTTCGGCCTCAAGAGAAACACCATCCAGAAGTCTTTTGAGTGGACGTCCTGGTCTTCTTCTTCCTGCAGGTTGATATCTTAACATTTGTTTGGGTATTCTGTGATCTTCCATTCGATGAACATGTTGTATCCATCTTGACTTATAATCAGAAGTTTTGTTTTCTAAAGATTCCATGTGTAATTCTTCTAAGATGTCTTCATTTTTTTTGTGATCTAGTAGTGTGTATCCTGCAGTCCTCCGAAGGTATCTCATTTCAGCAGATCTAAGTCTCTGTATATCCTTCTGTTTCAACGTCCATACTTCGCTACCATACAAAAGAGTTGGAAGAGCCAGTGTTTTATACACTTTCAGTCTTGAATGCTTTTGGACTAACTGTGGCTTGAAGATAGAATTTATTAACCCTAAAATTCTTAAAAATTTAGATATTTTTGCATTTACATCCTTTTCTTCTTCATATGAGATATTGCATCCTAGATATGTAAAATTATTCACCTGCTCCAAAATTTTATTGTCCAGTACAATTTTACTTCTGACAGGATCTACACCTTGAAATGCCATAATTTTTGTTTTTTCTGTAGATATCTTTAATCCATATTCTTCTGTAATTTTGTTAAGTTCATACAGACCTTTCTGTAGATTATCTTCGGAATTTGCTATTATTATTTGGTCATCTGCAAACAGTAGGGTGTTTAATTTTCTATTTTCTGATATTCTTATTTTTGATGTATGAAACTATCATTAATACTTCTACAACAAGAAACAAAAAATATTTATGTTATTTGTAAAATCTTCTATAAATCTGATATATTACTAGGGAGCAGATTTTTAAGTACTAAAAGTTAAGATTGCAACATAGTAAAGTGAGAAGTTAGTGCACCGCTGTGGTCTTGAGGTAGTGTGCTGCCTTGTCATGCAGCGGGCCCAGGTTCGATCCCCGATCGGGA